>RSEF01000007.1:1314543-1349680 GCA_003993805.1 Himantopus leucocephalus | reverse complement strand
CTGCAGGCACACATTGTCAGCTTGTGTCCAGCTTTTCATCCACCAGTACCTCCAAGTCGTTCTTGTCAGGGCTGCTGCCAATCCCTTCATGCCGCAGCCTGTATTGATGCCAGGGGTTGCCCCAACCCAGGTGTGGGACCCTGCACTTGGCCTGGTTGAACCTCATGAGGTTCACACAGGTCCACTTCTCCTGTCCCTCAGGCATGTCAATGATAACACTCAGCTTAGTGTTGTTCGCAAAGTTGCTGAGGGTGTACTTGATCCCACTGTCTATGTCATTGATGAAGATATTGAACAGTAATGGTCCCGGTGCAGACCAATTTAGAGAGAAGGCTGTTGTGGGGACAATGTCAAAGGCCTTACAGACATCCAGATAGATGACATCCGTAGCTCTTCCCATGCCCACTGATGTAGTCACTCCATCATAGCAGACCACAAGATTTGTCAGGCAGAACCTGCCCTTGGTGTAGCCATGCTGTCTGTCTCGAATCACCTCTGTGTCCTCCATGTGCCTTAGCATAGCTTCTAGGAGGACCTGTTCCATGATCTTCTTAGGCACAGAGGTGAGGTTGACAGGTTGGTAGTTCCCAGGGTCCTCCTTTCTACCCTTTTTAAAAATGGGTGCAATGTTTCCCTTTTTCCAGTCCCTGGGGACTTCATCTGACTGCGATGACTTTTCAAACATCAGCCAATTCCCTCAGGACTCTGGGATGCATCTTGTCAGGTCCTGTAGACTTTTGTATGTTCAGGTCCCTCAGGCGGTCATGAGCCTGATCTCTTACAGTGGGAGAGACTTTTCTTCCCCAGACCCTGCCTTGCGGTCCACCCACTTGAGAGGTGTGGTGAGAGAGGTTGCCAGTGAAGACTGAGGCAAAAAAGTTGTTGAGTACCTCAGCTTTATTCTCCCTGCTATATTGTATACTGGCCTGTAAAAACTGAAAATGAAGGTGAGAACCTGCATTATTCCTTCAAATGCTGAAGTCTACACATAGGGGCATTCAGAGGGAAAAAAAAGAATCTGCACTTGAGTCATGTGCACAACAGACATTTATCGAGGAGAAAAGAAACTTTGAGTGATATGAAGTGAAAATGCTGATAGCATGAGGTTTCCAACTCCCTGAGAACTGGCTTGCATTCCTCCGGGCAGGAACTGGCAACTGATTTAGAGATTATTAACTTGGATCAATAGCTCTCAAGTTTCTGAAGAGGACAGGTTTGGTAATAACAGAAAAAGCTGAGTTGCAGTGAGTTCTTTACTGAGAATAACTCCTTTTCTTATCTCCTAGTACAAATGCTGTTCTCTTTCACAACCTCAGTAGAGTCCCCACTGGCTGGACACGCAAGTCTGCTATGTATAGAAGCCAGTAAAACAGCCAAGTGCTTTCTTAATAATAGCTTTCAGCTCCTGCTTTTCCTGTAGCACACACTGAGGGGAACGAGTTCCCTGTTTGTTACAGTCATTGGAACTGCATCCCCTGTCCTAGATTTACATTACCCAGGCTAGATCTTCCCATTCCCCAGAAGCTTGAGCAAATCTGTTCTCAGATCTCATTAGCTACAGTATTTATAGGAGTACATAGTGGTTGAACACAAAAGGAAATTAGATTCATAAGTTACTTGGAAAATATCTCTGTATTTGTATGTGTGCATTCAGATAGACAAATGTATAAAAAACAGAGTAACACCTACTTCTCTGCTTCCGTTGCCTCAATACTCCCGAGCCTTCTTTTGGCTGTGCTTGGGTAGTTGAACTTTTTGCACATACTCTGCACTGAGTTTCTTTTTCTCTCTATCTTTCTGACCTTTGGGGTCAATGCTCTTCCGCACTCCTGGCCACTGTGCGCTCTCCCTCTCAACCTTTATGGCCCAGCAATTAGACCTTATGTCTTTGTTTCCCCACTAGGGAAATTCCATCACTCCAAGTCCTGGCCCTGGGGAGGATGGGGGAAGACTAAGACTTCCTCTTCTTTCTTCTCTTTTTTTTTCCCCTTTATTCTTGTCTTAGGCACGTTTATTCACTCTTAAGATCTGACCGGATCAGTGATATGCCTGTAGAACGCTCCCCTGCTCCTTAGCTCAAAGGGCATGTGAACACTACAAGGCAGCAGGCATGTTCACATACGCTCAGGGAACCTTCCATATTGTTTCTGTTTTGTTTCCATCTTAACAGAAAACTCAATTACAAACAGTAATAACTAAACTAAAGCATCTTCTCTCGCCAATGCAGTGAGTCACCAGGACTTTCCATAATAATGAGATGAATAAGCATATTTTTTAGACTTTTACAGTCAACTATGCTTCACAGAAAAAGGGAGCATTGACACTTCTTATGCACCTACAGTCTTCTGCCCCTGGTAAAACATGGTTTTACATCAAATTTTTTGCCCTGTGGATGATAAAGGAGTTACGCACTTTTCAATCAAAACTGAATATTGTACATCTTGGTCTTATGAGTCAAAACAACTTTTTAACTAAGCTGTTCTGTAAGCAAGATAGCATCTGCAAGACGAAAATGAGAAACAGCTGTATCACAGGGCTTTGCAAAATAAAACCTTGTTTATACACTGTATGGATATGCACATGGTGATCCAGGGATATTCCAAAAACTACACCAGCCTCCTGAAAATGAAAGGCTACCATCTCTTTCATTCATTAATTTATATGTTGTTTTAAAACAAAGTGTGATACATGGTCCAACTGCTCTGTCAATGGGATAGACACAGCAAGCAGTGGAAGCCCACAGTACTGCAGAAATCCAGAAGTTCTCTTTCTGGCAGGACTTTTCAGGGATTTCTGTGTACTATTTCATGTCACTGGAAAAAATGACAAGTGGAAATCTTAAGTTTGCTTAAATGAGGTTTTCTCAGTGCAACTGTGGACTTAGTATATCTCTGCTTTTCATACTATAGTATTTCCCACAAATTGTGAGATTATCATGCTTAGTAACTCAGTTCTAGCACTTCAGACAAATGCAGTTTCTATAACAATCAGAAGAAAGAAAGAGAATCCATCAATTTAAGGATTTAAGTCATATATAACAAGTTTTCTTTAAACTTTATATCAACATTCTGTAAATTAACAAGGAATCAGTGAAATTAAAGTCCCAGGACAACATACTCTTCACTACCAAGAGTAATGAGCAAAGAACTCTTTGTATGTGGTGTCATTAAGAGTACTGCAGCCATGAAGGGAAGTACTATGTCACTGGGATACAGAAACTGATATTTCATATGGATTTGAGAGCTAGGTTTGCTTCCAAACCTTTTTAAATTTGAAAGCCATCTTGAGAAATTACCAAAGACCATGGGAGGGAAGCAGAGCCCCTGCTGGGATTAATCAGTGATGCTGACTGATTTCTAAGGGATCAAATGATAACTAGACACCCTACAAATATCTTATGACTGGTCATTTCATTACATGCCATATTCAGAATGTGGTCATTTCAAAACGTATGTACCAGTATGTCATGGAGGCCAGCTATCACAAACTACCGGTTATTTTCTGCTCATATTCCTATGCTTTATGTTCATAGTGTGTTACTGTCTGGGGTACACCAACTTTTCTAAGTCAATATCATTTTTGCACTTCACTGTTAAGATGCTGCTAACTTCCAGTTTCAGATAATGTATGACGTTGTTAATGGAGGCATAATATTAACAGCTTTTGTTTCTGAATATTTACCCTATTACCTCCGCACAGATATTCTAATTTAGTCCTATTTATTATTATGCCTTGTTTTTGTTATTTTTATAACCCAGACAATTTAGACTGGGAGTAGAATGTACAGTATCAAATAGATTGCAAAATAATTAACTCTGTAATGTATTCCATAGAGCTATACGCCGCATATAATAAGCATACATAAATTCATTTTGATGTATCATGCTTAGCACAGAGGTAAGTGGGCATGTAATTAGCTCATTTATTTAATGTTTCTTCATCTAGTGATACTGCAATTTTTTTGTTTTGAAAGCAATCAAGTTATTCCAGCACAACTTAATTTAAACCTAGCATATGATTTACTGCACCAGACCTTGTGATTCTGTGAAGGTATAGTAATTCCTCCTACCCCTCCACCTCAGCCCCCCTAACATCTGCCCCATTTCAGCAGAAAAGGTGGCTTCAGGAAAGAATGGTGTATTACTTTCTAAGTCAGACTAAGCAAAGCCCTGGAATGTGCAGTTGCATAATTAACCCTTTGCTATTGAGAGGACGTATTAGTTGATTTAAAGGAATCGCTATGCTTCCTTTTGCAAATCTCTGTTTAAACAGAGAAACAAACAGGAGCCTTCCTCTAACTTCATTGGATTTTGGCTTAAATCTTGCAATGACACCAAAATCCATTTGTAAGCTTTAATGCAATTTGTTTTTTCCAGGTTGACCTGTTCTCTTCACCCACAAGGATTTGTTTCTTCACCTGTTCCTATTTCCTTTTACTCTGCTGTGCTATAGAACATCACTGTCTTATGAGCAACAGGGAATTATTTTCTGATTCAGGACCCAGAACCTGGACCAAATGATCTAGATATGGGAGAGGGGAGAAAAGAAAAGACAATCCATGTCTGAGGCACTTGACAAAATTAAGTCTGTACAAGCTGAAACTGCATTTGCCCTTTGTTACTCCTAATGACACCAAATAAAAGTTTCCTTTTTCTCCATACCAAATATGCTCCTGAAAGTTCAAATTTTCACAGGTAGAATTGGTGCTTTGGCCAAAGACTCCTTGGATATATGTTGGATATTAAAATGGAACATAAAGCCAAACCACAGAGGCTAGTTGTGTTCCCACTCTCTGAATGGATGTTGCAAACATACCTGCACCTGCCTTATTTGGCTGGACAGCTGTGTACATCTTATGAAATGTATAATGACTAGTCTGCTTTGAAGACCAGAGATCCTTCAGACTCATCTTGGCTGGTTGCTTCTCTGTGCCTAAGGAACTCGGCAGGTTGCAGAAAATCCTGTCACATGTGATTCTCAGCATATGAACGAAGTACTTGGACTTTAGAAATCTATGAAAGCCATTGTGACTATGCAGTTCAGGAAAATCTAGTATGTCCCCAAGAGTATGAAGTTGCGTGGAAGGACTCTTCCCTTATGGTGTGGCAGAGACCTTAGCTATATATTCCAGAGGAGCTCAGCAGGAATGTTTGAGAGAAAAGGACCAGTCAACATTAATCAGCCGGCAGAACAGAGCTCTCACAAACATGTAAAATAAAAATAGTAAAAATACTGCTGCATACATTTGCATTGTTTGAGAAAACGCATGTCTGACATGGCAAACGCTATCTGCCTTAGACAGAAATGTCAATGTTACTTTAGTTACTGCCTGCAGAAATCAGCTTAATCCACAATGTAGTTGAAGACAAGGCATCAAAACTGGTCTGTGTAATCAAGGATGTCATTTTGTGTTGTGTCTTCATGCAAAACCCCTCTTTATTGGTATGTAAAGAATATGTTGGTGGTGATATTTCATATTATATTCTGTTCCTGTAACAGACAGCTGCTCAAGAATCCTTTCATTTCCAGTAAGATATATAAAGGTTGCCTTTCTTACTACAGTTTCAAAATCAAACTTCAATACGTTAGAAATCTCATAATTTATTTTGTCTGGTGCTAGCCTACTTTTCATTCCTATATTGAAAGACAAAACTTTTATGAACGTGACACACTTTCGTTGTTTTTTTTTTTTCTCTCCCCAGAGGACTCTTGCATCATTCTGTGTTCTGTGAAATCAATAAGGAAAATGTGATTTTTTTGTTTGTGCCTGCCTCACACCCCTGGCTGAAGCTGTATGGTAATTAGTGAACGAAGCATAAGATTACCTAGCTCCTGGATAAAAACCAGAAAGGATGGTGTCAGTTAAGGCAGTACAAGCCTGCCCTGAAAGATAATATAAAACTCCCTGTCACTGATTTTTTAGCATCCGTGGCGGATCCTCTAATCATCTTATCCCAGGTGTCCAATTAGGGCATGAGTGTATCAACTGTGCAGAACTACAGGCAAGCCACAGCTGAACCTAGCGTTGCTGAAAGCTATCCTTTGAAAATACAAATCCATGCTTTGACAAAAACCCTGCACCTTCTGAGACAATTAGGTGCTTGGATGTTAAACTGCTTAGTTCATTTCTGGAAGTCTGGATAATACTTCTGCATTCCATTGGCTTCACAGGAGCTGGTCCCTAAATAACTTAATAATTCCATATTTTAGGTAGCATCTGACAAGATCACAGTAAATAAAGTACAGGTCACACACAGGAAATTGCTTTTTAATGAGCAATCTCCATCCTCTACACTGAATGAAACAGAAATCAAGTATATGATGTAATCAGAGACAATACTCTAATGCATATACAGAAATAACAAAATGAGAATTGGAAAGGCAACTACTTACCTGTGATTTAAGCTCTTGACTTTGCCACCACACAACTTCATTCTAATATACTTATAGCATGCAGTATGTAATTTTAAAATTACTTCTTTCCTAACTGATACATCATTATTCTTTTTTAAATAACAGGTATAAGTGCACATGTAGATTATAAAACCCAGAGAAACACCATGATGCGCCTTCATTATTTAGAAAAGTAAAAAAATATTACTTGGAATTAATCCATTAATTTATCAAGGAGAAGTTACTGTAATCTTTTATTTTTAAATGTGATAGCCTCCATGTGTCTGCTAAATGCATGGGAATATATATAATAATGCTGCCCATTGGGACACTATTCAATGTAGATAGAATCATAGAATGGTTAGAGTTGGAAGGGACCTTCAAGATCATCGAGTTCCAACCTCCCTGCCATGGGCAGGGACACCTCTCACTAGACCAGGTTGCTCACAGCCCCATCCAACCTGGCCTTAAACACTTCCAGGGATGGGGCTTCCACAACTTCTCTGGGCAACCTGTTCCAGTGCCTCACCACCCTCAGAGGGAAAAATTTCTTCCTAATATCTAATCTAAATCTACCCTCTTCCAGTTTAAATCCATTACCCCTCATCCTATTGCTACTCTCTGTGATAAAGAGTCCCTCCCCATCTATCCTGTAGGCTCCCTTTAGGTACTGGAAGGCTGCAATAAAGGCTCCCCAGAGCCTTCTCTTCTCCAGGCTGAACAACCCCAACTGTCTCATAGGAGAGTAGCTCCAGCCCTCTGATCATCTTTGTAGCCTTCCTCTGGACCCACTCCAACAGGTCTGTGTCCTTCTTATGTTGGGGACTGCAGAGCTGGACGCAGTACTCCAGGTGGGGTCTCACCAGAGCAGAGTAGAGGGAAAGAGTCACCTCCCTTGACCTGATGACCATGCTTCTTTTGATACAGCCCAGGATATGGCTGGCTTTCTGCGCTGTGAGCACACACTGCCGGCTCATGTTGAGCTTCTCATCAACCAACACTCTCAAGTCCTTCTCAGCAGAGCTACTCTCAATCCATTCTCTGCTGAGACTGTATTTGTGCTTGGGATTGCCACAACCCAGGTGCAGGACCTTGCACTTGGCCTTGTTGAACTTCATGAAGTTTGCACAGGCCCACCTCTCAAGCCTGTCCAGGTCCCGCTGGATGGCATCCCTTCCCTCCTGCATGTCGATTGCATCACACAGCTTGGTGTTGTTGGCAAAGTTGCTGAGGGTACACACAGTCCCATTGTCCATGTTGCCAACAATGAAGTTAAACAGCACCAGTCCCAGTACTGACACCTGAGGAACACCACTCGTCACTTGTGTCCACTTGGACATCGAGCCATTGACTGCAACTCTTTGAGTGCGGCAACTGTTTGACTGCAGCCGTCCAGCAATTCCTTATCCACTGAGTTGTCCATCCATCAAATCCATGTCTCTCCAATTTAGAGACAAGGATGTTGTGTGGGACAGGGTCAAATGCTTTGCACAAGTCCGGGCAGGAGCACCTGTAGATGTGCACCAGTAGATGTATAGCATTACAAATTGATTCAGCCAATGAAATCTTCTGCTGACAAAGAACATGTTTCAGAAGCTGAAATCACTGGCAATAAGAATAGAAATTGAGTCACAGCCTGGAGAATAGCTCTTCTCACACTTTAAGCAAACATCATTTTATAGTTACAAAAGTGTTTTCTCTTTTAAGTTACAGAAGAAAGATGACAGGGTAGTCTCCCAAATCCCAGCATTTAAAGACATGAAAAGACACCGGGGTATTTTGCTTGTAAGGTATTGTGAAGGTTTGATTGTGTTTTCAAGCCACACGTGTCCATGCATAAAAGCAGCCGGAAAGATGGTTAATTTTGCTGACCCCTCTGGGTTGTGACTACAGGCCCAGCAGTGGAGAGAACCAACCACACACTCCATATACCTGCACAAAAGAAGCTGATATTTTTCAGGTTGGCACTAAGTCCCAGTGGATCAGCCAACAGATGTGGTCAGATTTATGATGAAGAGCGTGCTAAACTTACAAGAGAGCTGGAATATATTACTCTGTTGTTCCGACAACTCAGAAACAGCAAAAGAGTTGTGTTCAAGTCACATTTTTCTCCTGGTGCTTCTCCCGAAATTATACAAGTTATAAACTCTCCATTACTAAGTTCATGAGTTTATCATTAATTCCATTGAAGCTCAAAGATATTAACTAAGTCCATGAATATTAACCTTTTCTGCCTGAGAGCCCTGTGCTTAAATATTTTGTCTCTTCTGTAAACGAGGAGCTCTTTTTATGTCAGGAACCTTACTTCTACGCCAAAACCACTCCTGTTCCTCTCTGCATCTGCCAGACTTCAGAATAAGCTGAGACAGACTTGTAATGATGCAAGAGTTACAGTGACTTCCCAATAAAGAGGAACAATGCATAAAACCTTTCCTTTTCCTAAAACTATCATAAGTAATTTACAATATTTAATACTTGGTGTAAAGGTTTGGGTTTTTTTCTAGTGACTGGTACTAGTCAACTTTTATTAGGATAACTCAGCCTAGAATACCACATACAGATTTTAAGATTATCAAGCAACAATAATGGTTAATGAAATCTTTAGGCAGATCACTTCTCTTCTTTCTCTGAGAACATGAACATTAAAGCTGAATCTTTCTCTACAGACCTCTTCACCTTCAGATTATTGACTCTTGGCATGTCTCCCTGCTTCCAGGGATTATGGGTTTTTGGAAAGGGAAAGAATGTTTTCCTTGTGGAAAGCTTGATGTAGCTATTACTAGTCTTTGGAGTTGAGTGGACAGGTTTCCAAACAATTAAACACTTTTGCATCCAGTAATGAAAAAGACTCTTACTTCCAAAATGTGTTCACAGTTTCAGGAGTACTGTACTTACAGTTTCACAGAAGGAAGGCATAATGTGGTACGTTATAGAGCTCCTTTACACACAGTACTTTTGGCTTTTATGACATAAACCCTCTGTGTTCAGCAGTCACACATATTAGAACTTGGCTAGGCACTCAGTTGTTCAAGAATTATACCCATTTTGTTCTGGGGGATTTACTCGAGCAACACCAGTATTCTTGGTTGACTTAGCAAAGGTTTCTGAGAAATTCTCTGTGTGTTGAATTAACTGGATGTCGTGCCATATTTCTTTCTGGGGAAAAAAAAACAAGCATTGAGGCATAAAGATTCTATTCTACAGGATATGACATGCACAGATATAATTAGGACAAAGGCTGTTTCATTTCTTTGAATACGAAGGCTTGATCTCTTCTCAGCCTCAAACCTAATCTTGCTTTCTATTTTTTCCTCTAAGTGAACATTACGGTTTTGCTGGTTCTTTTAAGTTTGAATTCCACTTTGAATACCCTCCAGTACAGTATGTTTTTTTACTTTCAGAGTCAAGGCTTGGTCTTCTCATTAGAGGATAAAAGAAGCTGACTAATTCCCAACTGGGTAGTCACAAAATGAGGAGTCCCAGGATTGTTTTTATTGAGCATCAAAAATTAGCATCTTCAGATCAAAAGAAAGGCAACTCTGTTGTCATCTACCTCTGCTACCAAGCTACTTGCCTGAATGAAGACAACTTTTCAATTTAGCCACAAGTTTGCAATAAAACCTGATCCTTAGAGCAGGCTCTAACATGGTCTGATTATTCTATATAGAGTCTCTAGTTCTAGAATAGATGTCTTAAAGACTTATTTTTCCAGCTTTTCCAGTATTTTTTCCACATTTTGCAAGTAACTTGTCCAATCCTTACTTTTATCTCAGCTGAACACTCCAACTTTCCATGTTTTCTTTGAAATTGAGTAAATTAGTTGATGAAATTTCTATCTTTTCCATCATGTATAAGATGCCATAAGGCTTACAGAAAAAAAAATTACATTATGAATTGTTTAGAGAGATAGCAATCACATGCCAAACATTGATGTCTTCCTTAAAGTAAATAAAATATAAAATAAAAAATTCATTAGAGCAACTTCCATTGGCCATTCATCTGCCCTACCTTGCTTCTCTGAATTTAGGTTCCAAACTGTAGAATGTATCTTAGCCTCCAAACTACCCAAAATGTAACTTCTGTGCCTACTTTCATGCTTCCTCTTCATTCAGTGCCCACATGTAGATTCAGTGGGTTCCCCAAAGCTAATTCACAGTAAACTATTCATTCAGGAAGCTTAAACCCAGCTCGCCCCTCTTTACCTTCTTGATGTACACAACTGTCAGCTGTAGGCAACGGAATGACCAAATTTATGAATAATGTCATAGTAAGCGATTGGAACAAACAATTCTTCCACATGCCTAATAGGCACATTCATGCTTCTCTTGCCCTTCCCACTTATACCTGATTGCGCACTATTCAAACCCTAATCCAGAGCTGCCCACTCTCCAACTCAATCTAATGAAAATGATGCAAAATGACTGCAGAAGTGATGCACAAAAACTGTTCCAGTTTCTCCGCTTTGTATTTGAATATGCGTATTCACATAAAGTGGACTTGGACTTGCCTGTCTAAGTATATATGACAAACTTACTATTTTTAAAATAGCTTCATGGCTGCACATTCTTTGGATTCCTTCCAATTAGTTGAAGCTTCTGTCAATGCATGCCAATTATTTGTCATAAATCAGGTTTTTGCCTCATTTTAGGCGAACAAGGAAGTCTACTTTAGCAGGTGAGAACAAAGTTTTCAAGGACATGCCAAAGAACTGCTTCTGATTTATAAAAGGAAGGAAGGCTTTATGAAAATTAACTTTGAGATATGCTTGATAATGTATAAACCGCACCAGTTCTAATTCGTGTCAGCAATTCTTGACTGATACTTCAGAACAGTTATTTTGACACTTTTTTGACATATTAACTCAGCATATTTTGATGCATTCTGAAAAAAATAACATTTTCATCTGGCTTTTTTAGAAAGGTTGAGCAAGAATAACAATAAAAAAGTGAACACAATTTTTTTTTAGTTGCTGAATGGAAAACATTATGTAAATTAAAACTTTCCATAGATGTTCTTTGAAATGTTGATACTTTTATCTTTGTGTTCTCAATAACTGAAAAGCTGACAGTTTAGTTAAACATCATACACAGATTAACTCTAAATATTATCTATAAAAATGTTTGAATTTGGGATAAGTAAATTGCTCTTAAACTGGTGATTATATATACACACAATGTCTTAAATATGGAAAAGCAAATAAAATCTGGTTGGCTTGTTGCAGGCCAATATTATATATTTCCAGAGATATTTCACCAATTTATTGGGCCAAACAGGTTTTTAAACTGATACTTTAAACACCACTGATTTTCATTCATCAGGATTTTTTTCATATCTGAGGGCTTTATACTAGCCTAATCATAAAGATGCAGCTTAAAGTAGTAAAAATTAGCTTCTACTTAAATGGAGTATTAACATGCATAAAAGGTTTTTTATGCCTAAATCAACATCTAGGCTTACCTGATCATTCTGTTGAATAAATGGTACTATGAAATCAAGCTGCTAAAACTGTGGTGCTTGATTTGATTTTCTTGAAGTCTAGACCTGGGTATTTCTGGTCTCTACAAAAACTGCAATCTGTCCTGTAATAAAAAGAAGATAAGGAGTGGTATTGGCCTTTCATTTCTTATCACACTGAGCACAAAACTATGGTAGAATCAGAAACAGTTCAGGGGAAGGAAGAGAATAGATACCAGTATTCTGTAAGGAAAAGGAACATATTAACATATTTTCACCCCTTAGACCAAAGACAACTACTGTCTGAATGCCACTTTTGAAGATTCTCACCTATATGCTGTCACACACAGAGCCTATCTGTGCCAGGGTAGTTGTGTCAAGGCAAAAAAAAAAAAAAAAAANAACCCAGAAATTTAAATATGAAGGGAGCCTTGAACTTACAATTAAGATGGTGACACTACAGAAACAAAAAACTGATTAAGGAAAGAAAACACTAGTTCTAAACACAATACTACCTTTCTAAAATCCAGGAAAATCTCAGTTTTAATATTGTAAGTGCTATTTATGGAGGAAGATAGCTAGTTGACAAATCTTATAATGAAAAAAATTAGCTACCATAGCAACAGGACTAAAATTAAATACAGATTTATTTTAATGATGGAAATTCTTTAACAATCCATCAGTAATGATTAATCTATGCTTGATTTTCCTGATATTCATCAATAAAAACTAGATTTCCTTTCCAGTCTGCCAATACTAATGTACACTATGCTCTTTAACTTGCTGAATTTATCATCTTGTAATAAAAATAAAGTTGATTTAGCAATAAAAATCAAGTTTATCTATGTCACTTCGAAAGGTTTTAATTTGACAGTATAGTGAGACTGTCATCTCAGTGAGATAGGTTCTATCAACCTCTTTTCAAATCCATTTTTACTGTTCTTTATCTTTCTGGAAACACTGTGATGTTGTTACAGAAAACATTTTTCACTCCAGTTATCCATGACTCTTCTGCTTACCTTAAGAATCACACACAAACTTTATATCTTTTCCTGCACAAGCACTCCAGAGGCAGTCAGGGTCTGTCCAATTTTTGAAACAACAGTTCAGAAGCCTACATGTGCCTGTTCAAATCTCTATTGAATTGGTGGTAACTTTAAGGATTACGATGCCTTGGTGCAGAAGTGCAATTGAATGCCTGATGCTGGACAGCACATGAATCATGATGTGAGAGGGGTTAGGCACAGAAGATGAAGCATGAGAAATAGGAATACTGTCTTAAGATTAGATCCCTATTGAGACAATTCATAGGTCTTTAAACTAACACCAGCCCAAACCAGGTACCACCAACCATGCAGCACAGCAGGAATGCAGAGGTACCCATGTAGGTTCCAAAACATGTCTTCTTTCAAGAAAGGTGATGTAAAAACTAAAAATAGGTGCTTTTTATCAAAGATAATCAGCTTGAAAGCAGCAACACAACCATGTATCTTGATCATTTTTAGTCATCTTCAACCTGGAGATCTCTGCACAACTTTCTCTTGTGAAGAGTTCCCATGAATACACAGCACACAGATTCAGCATGGAGCCCATGGAGTCAGGGTGTCAGGGCAGGGGGGAAAAAAAAAAGAAAAAAAAAAGCAGTAGCTAACGCTAATATTGAACTGTTCTCACATCCACCTGATTACGTCTGTCTCACAACTGCAATGTAATTTAGACAGTTCAAAAGCCTGGGCCGTATTTGCCTGTACAAACAGATTATAGTGCTGCTCCAAACATCTGCACTGTGGTAAGGCAAAAGCTGTGCTTTTAGCATGTTCCTCCAGCCTTCATCCTTGGCTCCATGCTCCATTGGTGTGCTGGAGTCTAGAAAGGGTTCTCCAGGGAGCAGTCCACAGCTGTCTTGCAGAGATCCTATGCCAAGGCAATTTTCTTTCAACAGGAAGCAGGCTTTGAGAATACCTTAGGCATCTTCAACCTTCTGCTTGGTAGAAAGACACTGGAACAGACTTGAGGATATTACTCATCCACTCTAACAGCACTGTTTCTCTTAATACTGTACTAAAGTGTTACACTTTAGCACTGACTTGGAAAGGTGATTGATATATATTGAACTGCCAATGCTATTTCCTCTGCAGTTTTTTCTCTAAATGTCCTTTCCAGGCATTGGCTCTTGCTATAGGTTGACAGATTGGAAGAGATTATAGCATTGAGTTTAGAGGCCGAAGGATATCCTAGATGAATGACATCCTAGATGCATTATACCTATATATAACAATTTAATTACTGGAAAGTGGATGTTTTTTTCTTTATTTCTGCTGCATCAATGGTTATATACAGAGTAGTAACTGAGAAAGGACATAGTATAAATCACAGGTTACTTGAACAGCTTTCCTAATATTTTTCTATTTTCTTTTCCATGTTAAGACAAAATACGGTAGAGCAAATTAGTTATCAAGAGGCTTAAAAGCTGTCAACGATATGACTAGACCAGAGTGCAGAGCAATGGGTGTGCCCATACCGCACAATGGAATATCATACAGAGACCCCTGAGTAGGGACAGCCAAGCTAATGTGATGTTTCATTACTTCATTAAAAGATTAATGACCTTGCCTCATAGAATACCTTTACAGGGATGTATTTCTTTTAAAAATAGACTGATTATCATTCTTGGTTTTATCAAAGAAGTGTGAAGTGATTGGCTTGGCCTTTCCCTCTCCTCCACAACTTTAATTCCTGTGTTTTTCCTGTTGCAGTGCCCAAGACCATTCCTTAGTTTCTTAAGCTGCTATAGTTGCCAAATTGAAGAAAGCATACATCATTTGCACATACTAAACTGGATATATTTTATGTTGTTTAGGAAGCAACAAAAGCATGGGCACCTTTTTATAAAGCAAATAAAAAAAAATCGAAGTACTTTTTTTCTAGAGTGGCTGACATTGACTTACCCATTATGAATTCCTATGAAAGAAGCATTGGAAATTGGACTTCAATATGTTTTGCCACAGTTATATACCCCTCTCTTCATTGTATCTCTCAAAGACTCCTGTTCTATTGTATTTTTACTGAAAACAGAATAAAATATTTCCTCCAAGTTCCAGACTTCCCATGTATGTTTCTCCAGGGCCTTAAACCTCCTGTAGGAAATAAGATATCTGCATACTTCCATCAAGCAGCAATGGCAGGGCACAGAAGAAATGTCCATATTTCAGCAGAGCAGCAAGTCACCTAAATATCCCCCCACCCCTGAAGCCAGGTGTTTTCACTCATATATGAGGCATTTGATACAAAATCCATTAATTAAACTGATTACATAATAATGATCTTGCTCCCTTTAATGCTTATAAAAACCACTACCTTGTTCTAGTTTAGTATTAGTATTAGTTTCAAGGAAAGGTAGTTTACTAGCTATTCACAGTCTTCAAATGATACACTTATGAGAAATTCCTCTGCATATCCCACAGATGAGGGCTAAGAGTAACACAAGCATTTCAGTGTATATACTTTCGAAAGCAGTTTTCCACAGTTTTCGTGCTGATAATCCAAGCCAAATATCACATGGCTTTTAGGACTGATTTATATTTTCCCTCTATGCCACCATTGTAGGTATTACTCAGGAAAGCAGAAGCAAAATTCTGCAATGCGGTTCATCTTGCACCTGTCCCTGTTCTATAGCATTTCCTTCCAAGAGAGGAAGCATTACGAGTGCATGACTTTTGCTTTGAGTCCAGGACGAAATGTTATGATGCATCGTTTCTGGAAATCTATTCAGGGTAGAGAAGCTGGGCTAAAAAATGTTAGGAAATATGTTTTTCCTGTCTGAAGAAAAGCAACGAAACAGCATCCTCCCAAATGTTACATTTGGAGGCTGGAACTAGAAGTATTGTCGAAGGGGATGCACTGTGAGGAGCAATATTTAGGCCTTCAGTTTATTTTTGGATATTGGTCGCTGATAACAATAGACTGAGAGCTCAAACTTGATGCTGCAGGTTGCCAAGTAGTACTCTGCAATGCCACCAGGCTGTGATGGTTTTTGCATTACTCTTAAAAGCACTGCTGGGAGAGACACTCCACTGCTGGCTAGTACTGTGATTTCTGGAAACACTGGTTCAGAAATGGAGCGAGTTGCAAAATGCCTCCAAGCATGCCAGCACTATAAAGTCTTCGATTTCTCTGCCTCTTTGGCTCTCCCATTCCCCCCTGAAATTCTATTACAACTCTAATAACAGGAGCATACGCACTTTGCATAGGTATCTGAATTAATTTCCAGCTGCTCCTAGCGCATGCTTTCTGTGCAACAGTCCCGGATGCCAAGACAATCTAGGGGCAGGGACGTATCGCTACTCCTACCCTTTCTCAGATCTCTTCCCTTTTCCCCACCTTCCCCCCCACAAACAAAGAAGTAGCCGCCCATTTTCAGGGAAGATGGCCCCTGTACCTTTTGCGGAAAGGACTAAAGATAAAAAAATGCTTTGGCCACAGCAGAGAGAGAAGAGTGCAGGAGCCGGCGTTGTGCTCCTGCACCACGTAGTGCTGTGGCTACCCAGATTTCCCCCTGTGCGATCTTACCTCCTCTTATTCAGAACTTGCACTGGAATATCTCTGAACAGCACAGCGCGCTCAGCACAGTCTGGGGAGAATAAATGTTGACTCCCTTGTTTTGACGTGAGCCTCCAACTATCAGGGCTTCTCACTAGCAGGGATTTTCACCAGCTTACCCAGATAAGAAAACTATTATCACCAGCATCCTGAGATGCTTCTTGTGAGTTTATTCCACATGTATCCTCTGACAGATCAGCCTCTTTAATATCTGTGGAGATGCTGTGCAGCCTCAGAGCTGGGTAGGGGTTTCCAGACTTCCCGGGCAGCTGCAGTTTTTGGTGGAAGAGCCTGGGGAAGCTGCAGGGTGGCAGTGCTGGTGGCACTGGTGCCTCCCATCCAGGCCAGATGCTGGATGCAAGGCAGCAGCCTCCACTCATGAGAGGAGCTTCCCATTCCGCAGTGGTCAGCATGAGGCAACACATCATTTTAAGACACTAGATACTGATTTTTTAAGACATTATCTGACTATCACTCTCATCTACTGGTTGTTTGTTTTTTTCCTCCTTCATCTGTTTTGACCACATAATGACTTTATTTACACAGATTTAAAACCAAGGTCAGTTGTTCTCAGTTATTCAGGCAATGAAATGATGAGATTAATTCACCAGAAAAAAAGAGGATCCTGTTCACCTCCTGCAGGCTGCAAGCAACCCTTGCTCCAGGCAGCAACAGCAATGGAGCTCAAATTTAGAGGGTTCATTCACAAAACAACCGCATGAAGATGGCACAGACAAGCTTTGGAGGTCTCGCCTCCTTCAAGGAGCAGTGATGCACCCCCAGGAGGGCGGCTCACTGTGGCAGGGACAATGCTGCGTTCACCTGGAGCTGCTGCTACTGCCCTGTGCCCTGGCTCTCCTGCTGCCACCCCCCAGCGGAGCCCTCTCCGCTAATTCCTACCGAAATCCCTGAAGATTCAGGCTTTATCTGGTTGTAGAGGACACACAGGTGCAGGCGGTGGCATTTGCTTTCCAAGAACAGAAAAAAACTTCGAAGGCCCTGGGAATATCCCATGTAAAAGTCGGGTAAATAGTTGTAGGTTTGGGACTTCTTTTATGACATACCATAAAAGAAAATTACATCAGGGAGAGATGCTGCAATTTTATATCATGCAATGAAGGGCAATTTATGACTCTGTGAAACATAACGCTGCCTTTTTATCTGACAGTGTGTTCGTTGCAGGGATGGTGGGTCGTTTTATAGAGCATTTTATGATGACTGTAGAGCTTGTGCTGCTTAGGACAGACACCATTCCTGCCCTGTTGATGCCTTTTCAGTTTTTCCAACCCTTTCATAGAGGAAGATAATGGTATAGCGAAGAGGAGAAACACCATTTCTGCCCATCCTGTCAATTCAAGCCATGTCATTTTCAAAATCTCAATATTTCCACTGCGTTAAAACTACTTTTCCTTTTTCTTTTTTTCCCATTAGGTTTTTATCTTCATAAATTCAGAGATATATTTTTAATCTCTGTAATTAACTTTGCATGTTTTCCACCCGTGCAATTCTGCATAGTTGAAATGCATGAATGCTTCAAACCATAGCTTCTGTGAAAATTATTCCTCACCTGCATCTTAATTTCTGAGGAATCTGTGATTCCTCCTCCAACAGGAAGGAATCCCATCATCAAATGAGGGAGGGGAGACACTGAGAATGGGAAAAATGTTTGTCTTCCAGGAAACACTCAGCATTTCAGGTCAGCACAGAAGTCCTAAACAGGTTCTGCAGATACTGGCACCAAAGCAGAAGTATGGAGGAATGACACAACAAAGAATTAATTCCTCTGGGCCTCCACAATGTATGCTTGTGTGAAGCAGCAATTTTGTGTGATTACAAGGGAGATATGAAGAAATAGGGCAGAGATAAACATAAGACAATTTTTTTATGATAGAAGAAGAGTATAAAAAGGTTCTGTTGACTGAACCTAGGGCTCAAACTACCAGCATTTCTCCTTCCAGGAACGTGTCTACTGTCATGGGAAGAGATAGGGGAGGGAGTGGAAGCAGAGTTGTAAATGATCGCCAAAGCCTGGCTCAAAGACCACTGCAGTAAGCAGAAAGATGAAGTCCCACTGCCTCAGCAGGTGTCTACTCAAAACAGGATCTGAAAATCCTCATTGCTTTGGGTCAGATCCATGAGGTATAAACCCAAACAGCAAATGCAACTTGAAACCACCTCATCCAAACAATGACAAGGACCTGGATATGTTATAAATCATAGAGAAAATAAAAATCATCCAAACAAAAGGAGTGTTAGCCTTAATCATTGCTTCATTTTAGCCTGCCTTGTGGGAACTGCATACAGTCCAAACCCAAACAAAATCTTTAGTTTATTTTCTATTTCAGGCTTAATATTCTTTCTTAAAAAACAAAAAAAAAGTAAATTTATTTTAATCACTGATCTTATATACAATAGAAGGGTACGCTTTCATTAATAAAGTCCATCACAATTATAACCCCATTTAAAAATTTTAATCAGGTTTTCTAGCTGGAAATCTTAGTGCTCCTGTTTATAGTGAGATCATGTCCTGGAGTAAAGGTATGTGGCGTACATTCCTTACGGTAAGCTCAGCACTGTGAAGGGCTGCCAGCCCATGCTGGAAATGGTCTGGCAAACCCATTCTGCTCTTCTGGATTTAGAACAGTTTACTCCACTTTTGCTTTTTTTTTTTTTTTTTTTTNAAATCATTGTTCTGCATTGTATGAATGCCAGATATAAATGTTGTCTGAAAGGTTAATCTAACTTTACTTGATCCATGTTTTTCTTAAAGTTGCCTTCCTTTCTGCCTGTTTTGGACAGCTAGCAGACATGAGTAAGCAAATACTTCTGCTTGTGGAAAAGTTACTTTTATGGCTACTTATAACTTACAGTCTCCGATACAGTGAGTCAAGTATTCAAGACCTGGTAGTGCAATATAACCGATCTGGTGCATGCTGTTCTGGGATGAACTTCCCTCATTTTCCGTTGTCTGTTCTGTCTCCTGTAGCAAAGAAGTCATTAGGATGGACTGATAATGACTGAACACAGCAGTGGGCTACCTTCTGCATTCAGGAATTGAGTCCCATTGAATTTTTGTCCTTTCTGTTATGAAATCTTTATTTATAAACACAAGTACAGCATCAGAAGAAAGAAGAAAGAATCTCTCAAACCACTTCCAAAACTCAAGGCCTGACATTAAGCCTCCCTACTGGGTAGTAGGAAGTGTCATTTTAAATCCCCATGTTGGGAGGAGAATTTATGAATAGCTTCATAAGATAGTTTCTAGATGAGAGAAAAACTTTTAGTTATTTAAACCAGATGAAATTCAAAAAATTTGCTCAATTGTAGCTGCATATTTTATGCCAGTTTTTCTTACCCACACGAACTAGGAAGGAGAAAATAAATACCAGTTGTTATTTCTCATATGCCTTGGATAGTTTAGTACTTGTTTACTTGTAACTTCAGAGCTGATCAGGATGCTCGTTTGCCCTGACAGGCGTGCTGCTTGCTCCTTTTGTCAGCAGAGCTACCAGAAATACCTTTTTAATTTTACCACCTGTGCAAACCTTACCACAGATGTAAAATAAAACTTACACAAGGACATTTCTAGTGCTTTCTTAGGCCCACTGAGCCAAAAGGCTGTTCTTGGTGTGGAACAGGAAAGTTCAACAAAAGAAGCCGCCTTGGAGCTCAGAAACATGAATAAAGAGAACAGAGAACTGATGTATGAGATCAGGGCCTAAGTCTGCAGTGGCACACTCTACTTCATTTCAGTAAGTGCTGAAGGCAGGACAACATGGACCGAGTGAATATCTACTGGACAAATTGGTTCACTTTTGAACTCTCTGAAAAACCTTAACTTGACTTGCATCCATTTACTTGCTTAATTTTGGAATATTGGGCCAGATCCAGCTGAGATCTTGGCACGTCACATCATGTTGCCGGGATGTAATAAATAACAAGGATGCAGGTCTTAAGGAAAAACATTTCTCATCACGCTCTGTATATGCAAAAAAGCAGAGCTGGGGGCCAAGCTTATGGAAAAAATACATCTATCTTTTTCTTCCAAACTCCTGCTTCCTTCTGCTACCTTTACTAATGGCTGAAACTTTCAACTTCAGATAACCCTGCTAATTTATGAAACCTTTCTGTTAGGTTTTTCCTATTTTCTAGGTATTCTTGAAGTTTTCTTTCTACATTTGCTCAGATTTGCTTCAAACAATGCTGTGGGGGAAAGGGATGTTCAAAACAAAGCTCAAGAAAGAAGAGACCATTTTATGAGAAGTGCTGGCTTTCAAAGAACTGCATCGCTTAAAACACATGGAAAGATTCTGAGCAGGACATGATCCCAGTACGAGTGCAAGAAATAGGATCGTTTGACATTGATAACCTGTGACTTTGCAAGTTCTACGCATAAATCAGGCTATTAAACAGTGCCATAAAATGGTTAAATGTGAAAGATTGCTGTGAGTAATACAGCATTACAGAGTATAGAACAAATAAAAAAAAAGTTTTCCAGACCAAAAAAGGAATAGCATGAAAAGTGGTGGGTTGTAGACAGTTGGCCATAAAGCTCTCAGAATTAGTTGCATGAAGCAAATAGGAATGCGAAGAGAGTCAAACAGGACATATTCTTCCTTTGTGGAGGAAACAGTGTTAGCTAGCCACATACATTTTAATACTGAACACTTTAATCAGCTCCAAAATTCTATCCTCATCTTTGAAATAACAAGCTGAGTTGGGCCTCTGGTAAGCAGCATGGGAAATTTAGCATGTTAGAAAATATACTTAGGAACTTTGTAACACAAACCTGCTAGCAGATCTTTAAAAATGTTATCCGCCTTTAAAAAAAAAAAAAAAAAAAAAAAAAAAANAGTGACTTGCAGTGTAGGTCCTGATAACAACGCATTGAATTCATAAAGATATTTGAGTCTTTAAAGAGATGCCTCAGAAGTGTTTCCAAACCATACAGCTAACTAACCTCCCTTAATTTTAGGGCAAATAGGCATTTACTATTACTAGATTTCTTTATGGGATTTTGATTGTCTCCACAGCCCATAGCAATATTAATTCCTTCCAAACCAGAATAATTTCATTTGCCTTTCCCTCAAGGCCCTTGGGTCTCTTCTAGAGGAAACATCTTTTTCTGTTTTGGCTTGTCTATGGATATTTATTTATTATTTCAGGGCAGAGGTTTTATTGGAGGCACTGGAGATGGAAAGGACTTACTTAATCATTTAGGAGTGACTTAGTCACAGGCACGGTCTTGCAGTCCTGCCCATTATCAAGTGACCTTGGTTCTTGCTATACTTCCCCATGTTGCTGTCTCCTGGCACTCAGAACAGGGAGGTTCACCCGAGATTTACAATGGAGCCTCCTTTCTCATCTTTTCCCTTCTGTCCTTTGACACTGACCGTTTGTCCCTTACTCTCTTCTGCGTGGTTTCTTCTTTAAAAAATATTATCTTACATGTTCAGCTTCACTTCTGCTTTTCCCAATAGATGTGTCAACAGTGTACAACTTTCCCAATATGGACAGATCACTGGGAAGTAACAGAAAATGGTACCCACAGGTGTTACAGTTCTCGTGTAGCTGCCAGAGACTCTACTATGCATTGAGAATACCTACGTCTTACAGGGAGTAGGGAGGACTGAGGCCTTTGGTATTGTATATGAGAAGTTTCTCTTTATATAAACAGGCAAATTCAGAGGGAATCATTCTGAGATCTCAATGGCTTTTCTCTTTATTTCTCTTTAAGGAATGCAAAATGCCATCAAGTCCTTAAAATTTGGGTATTAGAGTCTTACAACTATATAACAGTCTGGAATCAGCGTTGTGGAAAGAGGCTCGTGAACAGACAGTTTGCAAGAGAAGCAAGTTCCTGCTGAATGGTGTATGTTTTCCAAAACGTGGGCTACAACTGGAGCTTGACCCTGACTGAGTCATCGGGATAGCACTGAAACGCTAGTGCTAAAAAAGCATTATAACGTATCAGTGAGCAGCAATACAAAACCTCTCACTGATGATGGTTAAAGACGTAAGAAAGATAAAGGTAACTACTTACAGTGAGCAGCATGAGGGCCTTTCGGTCTGTCTCTTTTGCGTCTTGGTTGCATATTTTGGCAACTCCCAAAGCCTTTATTGACAGATCTGAGAATGAAAGGCCAAAATTAGTCTGTTCAAAACTGAATTCAAAGTGAACAGCAATCTATTTCTCCAGTCACACAAACTGCCTTCTGTCGTCTATTGTTTTAGAAAAAGGCTACAGCTTTTTCAAGTGCAATTTGATTTTATCATGGCAGGCTTTGATGATTTTAAAACATATTTCAGATACTGAATAAATGATCTATGCTAATAGCTTAATTGATTAGCCGCTGTTTTCTTCAATGCTCTACTCTTTTAACTAATTCCTAGCTTGTAACACATTTGTCAATACAAACCTCCTTATTCCTTGATTGGAAGTTAAAAATTGTGTCCAAACTACAGACAGCAGTTCCCACCTTCCATTTTGTTAGTGACTGTACATAGGATATAATTTGGATTTCAGACTGAAGTGAGAGTAAGATAACCGAACTGTTTTAGTTTTCAGTTCATCAATTAATCCTTTTCCATTAGGTTTTCAAGTGTGGTATGTGTTCAATTTGTTCTTCCTTTTGCACGTATGTTTTAAAAATCCCTGCCATATTTTCCTTCCAAATGATATAATTACTTCAGGATGTCTTTGCTTCTCTCTTGTTATTTTTTCTGGAAACAGTGAAAATATACTTAAACAGCTCCTTGGCAGCTATATATATCATACTGACCCAATTTATAGCATCTGCCTTGCAACAGCATCTACCATCATTTGCCAAACATTCTGTAACTGCAAAATAATAAGAAAATAATAGTGAAGTGTTCCTACCCTTTCATGCTCTCTATTCTGTATCCCACATGTCCCACAGAGCCTACATAATGAAATGTTTTATTTGATAGGTTGTTGAGTCAGCATGGAGAAACAGAGTCAAATCCATGCTGGAAGTATTCATTGAGCAATGCTCATGGCTCCCTAGGCCAAGGTTCCTGCATCAGCTGTTAAACATACAGTGCTGTATCTGTTATTAAAGAAAGCTGTTGGAGTGTAGTGATTAACTAGCAAAGTTTGATGGCAGAACAGAATATCCTTCCGCAGATGTGAAAACCAAAAGAGCAGTAGAAAACAAATGTATAAAATGGTACTTAAGTTCTTTGAATTATGTTTTGCTTTGAGATAGGTATATGTTGCTTTCCTCTGATTTTTAGCACACTGCAATTAACACTGGGGTTTTTTTTTTGGACTTCTAAACCTGTATTTGTGAACAGCAAGGGTCCAATTCAATTTGTTATACTCAGATTACTATATAGATGACACTTATACAAACATCTTCTAAAGCCCTACTGTGCATTTTGGAACATTAAAATAGTAAATGGGTGGAGTATTCACTAAACTGTAAAATTACCCTTTTCTCTTCTTCTTAGCTCCAACTCTGGAAGATTAATGTAAAATGAATTAGTACATTTCTTTCTGACAGCTGTAGATAGAAAACTTCCTTTTCTTCCTCTTCTGTTCCTCTTATACCTTCCCAGAGAGAGGTTGACAAGATTTTATTCTGAGATCTGCAGGACAGAATTGAAGAATTACACCCTATTTGTTTCTGAAAGCTGACTCCTTCATCTTCTCAGCTGTTAGATTTGGTTTGTGCCTTTTTTTTTCTAGTATAGCTTCCTCCTCAGTGAGTTTCTCTGATTTTTCCAGTACAAAATGTGTTAGCCAGATTCTCAAGATTTTCTTCATTTCCCTAGACGTTCTGCAGCATGGCTATTTTTGCTGGGGCATGTTAAAAATAATGTTCTATATGGCCTCAAACGGGAATGATCTAGTTGAAGTTTCAAATTAATTCTTTGGAGGATATCACTTGTCCTTATTTTGAGTCATACTCTCATTGCATAATTGATGAGAACCAGCTATCTGGAAGAAATAGTGAGATGTAAAAACTGTAATAGATAGGAAAAATTCAATAGCAGGAAAACTCTTTTCAAATGGGCAAGCTATGGGGTAGGCAAGCCTAATGATACCTTAGCTTTCTTATTCAATATGTATCTATTTTTTAGAGAGAGATGAGTTGCAAGAGGCAAAGCAAAGCATGACAGAAGCCCTGTAAAGAGTCTGCCAGTAGGAAAATTCTTCGGTTCCAGCGCCAATCTCTTGCACATGTCCAACTAATAGCCAAATCACTGAAGAAGGTGCAGAGGACATCCTTGAGGCTGAAGCGAACCAAAGGCTGCCCCTCTTCACCATGAAGAGTGGCTCCACCACTTGTGGGCTGTAGAAGCACGGTTAGCCAACCTTGCTCTTTGCTCCCCCAGATTTTGCGTTCCTTCTTGAAGTGGCATCACTGTGAAACAAGAGAGGCAAAAGACCTTTACCCTCCCTGGGTTAAGAGGGTGTTCAACTGGTGTCTCCTACATCCCACATCCGATTCCTTGGGCACCATGCTAAAGGTGCATTGATCCCTCACCACCTCTGACCAAGCTGCTCATACCAGAAGGAATGGCTTCAGGCATAGTGCTCGATTTCCCAGATGGCTTGTGTCTGCCTGCCATTTGCATATGCCTTCTATAAAATCTGAGGTTTTTTTCAAGGGGGCGTAGATACAACCATATAAGCATGAATGTTAGACCTACAATTTTCGAATAGGTACATCAGATTCCTTACTACTCTGTTTAATAGAAAATATTTTGCGATCCAAACCATATCAAAGTTTCACAGCATATGTTTAGCAACTTAAACAGTCAAATAGGTCATAAAATGCTTGTATAGTATTAATGGGTTTGGTATCCTAAGTCAGCTGAGTCATAACAGGTGTGGAGAGGTCAGACCAGTAGGGCCATTAAATCAACGTTAAATCATCAGGTTTCCCTGAATACACAGAAAACAACATAACATTTTAAGTCATGGACCTGAGCCTAAATAAATGTACTTTCCTTTTTCTGCATGAGTTGGATCTGCAGCTGACTCGCTTGCCACAGAAGCCAAGATAGGGTGGGAGAAGTTGGCGTCTCATAGCTCTCCCACCCACACTGCATCTCATCTCTGCCCTAAAATTGTCCTCTCTGAATAGTCTGGCACCTCACACAATCAGGGATTGTGAAGTGAAGAAGGACATATATAATCCATTTTATTATCAGCATATTTTTTCCCAGTTCTTCAGATTTTGTTTCCATGCACAGCTGTGTCTTAGAAGTCCTGGCACTGCATCGGACCAACTGCTTTCATGGGTGTTGTTTTGGGTCTCTTCAGTCTTTGGAGGAATGTAAGTAGATCAGTCAAGAATAGGTGAAAGGAGGTAAATAATAAGAGTTCTCCACACACAGATGCCTGGTCATGCCCATGCGAAAATGCACCATCTGATAACTACTGAGGAAATGGATTTGTCATTTTGTGACAATCAGAGCAGGGAAACTTACTTCTGCAGTGCTAAGATCCTGGAGTATGTTGAAACCAGTTTTATTCCATTAAAGCAATTAAGCATTTAAAGCTGTAACAGATGACTGAAACCATTCCTTAAAATCATTCAAACCCCTGCTTACTAAGTGGAACATCATATAACCGCTTGGTGAGGATGGATAAAATACACAGAATGTATTACATGCATTCTCAGAAATAAAGACTTAAAAAAACCCACTTTCTGTTAAGTAGAAAAATACTGGTTTAGTACTTAAGTTGAAAAAACTTTCCAATTAGTTAACCCATGGAAATTTTCCACTCTGAGACTACAGAAATAATATAAGACTTCTGAAAATGAACAGAACACACAAATTGACATGAATATATCCTACAGCATACAGTAAGTATTATAAAAAACTTGTGAAAACTGCTACAAACACTGAATCATGTTCTGCTATAGTTTTGCTTTGGAAGTAATGAGCACGCATAGCTATTAGTGCTTTTGCCTTTAAAGCTGCAGACTTACTACTCTGACATTACAATTACTTCTGCTGTATACCTGTGAGGTTTGAGAGACTGTAAGAAACCCTTGGCTAACATATATGCTTTCATTCTATGGTGAGCTTCAGTTGCACTTAGAGTCGGTATTAGTCGTCAAGCATTTAGACACTATACAAACAAAAAGCACATTTTTGGATGTATTTCTGTGAATACCTCACTGAGCTGTGAGAGTTTGTTTACAGAGTTGCTCAGCAGCTTCAATTTCCATTGACTTCAGTTGCTGGCTCTTTGGGTCCTTAGTTTACAACGGGAGGAGAGATGGAAAACAGGGTATGTACATTATTTCAAGAGCTATACTGCTAGATATTTGTAATATTTAGATCCATTCAGAACAGGTGTTTCAGTTCACTTAGAAACATTTAACTTAAAAAGACTACTATATTTACTTAGGAAAACCAAAGAAAACTATAAGCCTTTTAGGATTTTCAAAGCAGCTGAGCCAGTTCTGTGTCCAGCATCCATGGAAATTTATTGGGCTTTGGCTGTCTAATTCCCCTAAACTTTACTGAAAATACCAGCTTTGTGTGCACCTATGGAAAAACTGAAGTCATTACTATTAGCCATGCCATCATCTGAACACAAAATTAAAATAAAAAAGGCAGGCCAAACACCACAAAATTGCTCAGAAAAGAGGGTACATCTGTGTGCAGGGAGCTAACATGGTTGGGAGTAAAGTGAGGGAAAAAAAAGTCAGGTCCTAAGGAAGATGACCGTATTTTAGCATCATCTGAACCATTTGCAAAAGAATGAAATATAGAAAATTCTGAACAGTTTGATTTTCAGAAATTAGCCTGTAATAGGACCTATTTTGTCATGATCATCTGTATGAACTTTTGCAACATTAAATTTAATTATCTGCTACACCAGTAATTTATGAGCAAAATCTTATAGACATTAATAGTTCCATTATTGTCAACAGGAGCATTATTCATGTATGTATCTAAAAATCTTATCATTTACTTTTGCATGTCTCTCTCAACAACTTTCATTTTTACCACAGTGTCATCAAAATGATAAAAGATTTCATCCCAAATGAAACAGAAAAAAATTATAATATATATGGTAGAAAGTATTTTTTCCCATCCTTCAAATTTTTCTAAACTCTGAGGCTACAGATACTTAGGAATATTCTGGACATCCTTAGGGTTAGAAACTTCATATTAGACGTGAATCTTAGACAGTGATGTGTTACTTTGAGTGCACCCTCAGCAAGCTTGCCAATGACACCAAGCTGTATGGAGAGGTCAACACAGTGGAGGGGAGGGATACCATCCAGAGGGACCCGGACAAGCTGGAGAAGTGGGTCTATGCCAACCTCATGAAGTTCAACCAGGACGAGTGCAAGGTCATGCACGTGGCTTGTGACAATGCCAAACACAAATACAGGTTGGATGGAGAAGGGATTGAGAGCCGCCCTAAGAAGGAAGTGGGTGTGCTGATGGATGTGAAGCTCAACATGAGGTGGCAATGTGTGCTCACAGCCCAGAAAGCCAACCGTATCCTGGGCTTCATCAAAAGAAGTGTGGCCAGCAGGTCAAGGGAGGTGATTCTTTCCCTCTACTCTGCTGTGGTGAGACCCCTCCTGGAGTATCGCATTCAGCTTAGGCGTCCTCAGCACAAGAAACACATGGACCTGTTGGAGCGGGTCCAGAGGAGGGCCACAAAAATGATCAAAGGCGTTGAACACCTCTCATGTGAAGACAGGCTGAGAGAGTTGGAGTTGTTGAGCCTGGAGAAGAGAAGGCTCCAGGGAGACCTCGTTGCAGCCTTCCAGTACTTAAAGGGAGCCTATAGGAAAGATGGGGACAAACTTTTTAGGAGGACCTGTTACAATGGGACAAGGGGTTTAATCTAAAAGAGGGTAGATTTAGACCAGATATAAGGAAGACATTTTTTACAAGGAGGGTGGTGAAACACCAGAATGGGTTGCCCAGAGAGGTGGTAGATGCCCCATCCCTGAAAACATTCAAGGTCAGGTTGGATGGGGCTCCGAGCAACCTGATCTAATTGATGATGTCCCTGCTCATTGCAGGGGGGGTTGGACTGAATGACTTTAAAAGATCCCCTCCAACCCAAACTATTCTATGACTATCTACCCCGCCCCCAGCACTATAACTGTCAGGTACATGTTTTACCTGAGTGAGAAAGAGGCCCCAAATTATGTTGCTACTAATTTAAAGACATTCATGTGTTCTTTTAAACTGGCTGTCATAGTAGGGAATCCTTTGCTGCTATTGAAAGTAAGTGTGTGATAATGCAATATTTTACTGTCAGA
Organism: Himantopus leucocephalus; assembly: GCA_003993805.1. Taxonomy (NCBI): domain Eukaryota; kingdom Metazoa; phylum Chordata; class Aves; order Charadriiformes; family Recurvirostridae; genus Himantopus; species Himantopus leucocephalus. Next base: position 1,320,956 of record RSEF01000007.1, on the reverse strand, counting down.
TGAGAAGATTAAATAAAATGGATACAGTAAGGTAATGCTGAGATGCTTGGCAATATTTATGAATCCCAAGCTGTACAGCCCTGATCTTTTAGACCTTACTCAGCAGAAATTCTGAACTTGTGCTTTTCATAATGGGCTTCATAGGAATAATACGTTTTGCACTTGAAGTCACTTAGAGATTTTTTTACGTACAAGAAAGCCTCCTACTTCCCAGACTCATGCTGAATCATCTAGAATCTAAACGATCTCCAGAATTACTCCTCATTTGGTACTTTAAGCCAAGACAGAGCAAATTATAGGTTAGGGGTTTCCCAGGGTACATAAGCACGGAGAGGCAATTGTCTAACCCTGCCAGAAAAGACTTATAGGACCCATTACAAACATCTGCCAGGGTAGTTTGGATGAACTGTTGCTCTCTGAAGTCCCTTGAGTCCATTCAATCCAGAACACAAATGATTTGGAGTCTTAAATGCCTACTGTTTCTGTGTATCTGTTCATAAGATATGTTTTAAGGAACAGCAAAGACAGAAAAAAAAGACTTATTTATTTACAAAACATTAATGAATTTCCTTTCAGCTTTTTTTTTTGACAATTCAACTTTTAAGTTTAATGGCTATAAAATGTCCATTTCCCAAGTCTGAAATTATAATAATTACCTAAGAGTACCTTCATCTAAATTTGACCACTCTTCACAAAGCCATTTGCAGAATTATGTGAAAAATTTCTGTGATATAAGAGAACTATTAGGATTTATTGTTTTGTTCATTTGGGATAGGGACAAAGTTTACACTTGAGAGTTGGAAACATGTCATAGAAGAAAAGAACATCATTTTTATGGAGTATCATAAAGATTGCTTTTGATTTGACATCCTCTGCTTGCGTTCACTTTTATTGAACCATGCAAACTTTGCATCTGCCTGCTATTCAGTAACAAAAGTTACCCTACTACTCTGTAGGGATGGGACACTCAGGTACCTTTTTTGAAAGTTCTTATTCAAAATTTATTCTTAGCTCCAAACATGACGCAGAATAAATGAAATACTGTAGCTGTGATTCAACCAGGATCCATAAGACAACAACATAACAGAAAGCAGGCACTTACTAAGAAATAGAGTTCGCGTACTGGTTACTGAATCATTAATTTAAAGCAAGCACAGGCTGGTGTTTGTAGCAACTGGAAAAGCAGATCTTCTTTGGGCTAATGTCATCCCATCCATTTAAAAAAAGATAGAAATTATTCTGAATGCTTAGGCAGATTGCAAATTGGATCTATTTTCACTAGTGGATTTGAAAGACTTGACGTTTCGATGTGGCCTACCATCAATACTTCAGTTATCACACTTCAAAAAAGAGCTGGCATTAAAGAAAACTCTCCCTCCTGACAGGTTTTGTATTGATTAGAATGGGGCAGTATCTGTGCTGCTGTACTCCTGGATGCGTAAATGCCTCAGGGTCTCTTGATAAGGTAACTTGAGCATACCACGGTATTTTTCTAAAAGGAATGTAGACTGCAGGACAAGTACAGAGAGCTCAGAGGTCACTACTGCAGGTCTGATAATTCCTGTACTCTGGGGGCATTTTTCAGATAATTTTTAGGATGATTTTCAGACTGCGGAGGACTGCCTTGGGCATATTCTTGTGGGAACTCATAGTCTGTTTATTGGTGCAAATTTAACTCATGAAACAAGATAACTCTGTTTATTGTGAGAAGGGATTATGGAGAGAACTCTTTTGCTGCTGCTTTTTTAAATTATGTTGTTTCTCTCTATTCCAGGAATAGGAAGAGGGTATACATCCAAACTTCTTTCTCAAAATTGCTTCCTGAGCCCATGATGCTTCTCATATGGAAGCAAGAGAGTACTCCATCACCCATCCGGCACACTAACTCTAACACATCCACACAGAGAAACACAGTACCCTCACAGAAAATCTAGAAAAAAAAAAGAGAAATTTTTGTCCCAGGTTAACACTACACAGCGGAAACTTGCCCTTAACGCTCTGTGTTAATAGATAGCTTCTACTCTTATAGCACGATTTAGCTCTGTAAAAACTGTAATACTAAAAGGCATAAATAATTATTTAATACCACAGAAATTTTTCACATAATTCTGACCCTTTGAAGACCAGTTATGTTTAGATAAAAACTAAAATCGCTGTTTTGTGAAAGGAAAATCGTGTATCCAACCAGCAATATTTCTAGTGAAAACACTAGGCACTTTCTTCTAGATTCACTGAAGAAATTATAAAAATCAGTTATGGTCATAAAATGGCAACTTTTCTAACCCAGCCTGACACAAATATGTTTTGGTCTCTCTGCACTACTCCTAAATCTCCATTTTCACTAGGACAACGTTAGCCCATTGCCTGCATTAGCCCCCATCATCCCCTTTACACCAGTTAGATAGACTCTAGATATCTGAGACCAGATATCTGTGTGAATCACAGAAACTCCTTCCTGCATGAACTCCCCAGTGCTAGCTGCCTAGTATGCAACACTGAGTCATAAGCCCTTCTAGGCTGCGTGCCAGCACTACCTCTAGCCTTGAGCTTAAAATCTCTGGTCAGCCAGAAATGACCAAGAAGAAAAGCCAAGGAGCTGTGACTAAGCCTGCATTAGGCACATCTTTTTCACCTGTGCCTAAACCCATAGCATCAGCCTTCACTGACACTGTGTGTCAATCCACATTCATTACCACTATAAAACTCATCAGCTACAACGCAATTTTGCTAATTCAAAACTTAATTCTTAGTTCCCCTATCAAGTGAAATTCTGACCTGTAGTTGTTATACTGTATTTATTCATAAACCAGTTACTCTGTCATGAGACACAGTCTCAGCACTGGCTCAAATCCACCTCCAGTGGCTCCCCGAGTCTTTCGCAATACTAGTTAGGTCTTTGCTCTCCTGAGGCTTTAACTGTCACATTAAACATAATCTAGAGAGACTGGATCCAGCCAAGAGGTCCTTGCCTGATTTATCTATGTGGAGAGCTTTTCTCTTGCATCGAGCCCTTAACGTCGGTTCTGCAGCACCCGACATGTCTGAACCCTAATTTCAACCCAGCAATAAACTGGTTTTCCTCTAATCAGAAATTCTTGGCAACTAAAAGAACCTAATTAGGGTGTTTCTGTTGGCACTAGTCCTTTTTCTGCAAGGGTGAAACATGTTTCAATTGTATGTAGTTCAAGCTCCTTAAACACCGCCAGCTAAAACACAAATTTGAACCTAACTGAGCATCCTCTCTGGGCAATGCAATTAATTATAAGTCCAACATTTTGACACTATTAAAACTAGGCAAGCAGCTTCTTCTGGAGATGCTTATTGTGTCTTATCTGCATTAAACTTAACCTAAACACTAATCTTAGCTTTAACCTTAATCACAGGCCAGCAACTGCTACGACTACAGACAGAATAAATTCACTGGGTCCTACATGAAAGCTATAATCCCATTCTTGAAAAGAAACATATCTAGCTTGAAGCCCCTGTCAGTCCAAGCACTGACCCTGATTTGATCAGTAGACCTAACCTGAAGCTTTTTTTTACCAGTCCTCTACAGAACATAAGCTAGAACCAGCCCTACCATTGTCTATTTCTAAACCTATACAATAACTGTAGTTTATAATCTCCTGTCATCTGAATCCAAAACCTCAGCAAAATCTCACCCACATTCATTGAACAATGTGTGTTAAACATCTTTACTCTTGGCGCCTTCTTAAAGCAGCTGAATAAATTGACTCAAATCAAAAGAATTATTTGTTTTGAAGAATCTGCCTTTCAGACCCCAAATCATAAACAAGCTAAGTAGAGGAAGCAAAGGAAAATTTGCATTTATCTTGCTAGTTCCCCTTACACCAGCAAGTTTCCACCTCTGACTGAAAGACAAGGGTTGTCCAGCTGGAATAAAGCTCTGCCTGTGCATCTCAGCCTGCTGTGATTTCACCATCAGTCAGCTGACAACACACTCACTACTTCTGCTGGCCAAGCCAGCACTGGGAAATGTTCAGATTTGCCTTTGAGCCTTAGGCAGTGCAGCCTTACAAAGAATGAATGACACCAGTCGGTCAGGATCAAATAGGTAACTACTTGGCAATTTTTCTTGCTATGGTGACTTTCTGACTTCAGGTGATTTTTCACTGGAATATTTTCTCCCACTCCTGGCAATTTGGCTAGTACCAAACAGACCAGCTGAGAGAGACATGACTGTATTATTTTTTTTTAATATAAAAACAACTTCTTCACTCTTTATACAAAGTAAAAATCCAGGTTAAAAAAGGTCAAGAGAATCGTTAAACAGGAGAACCACAAAATATAATTATTACTGCTAAAAGTACACATCCTAGCATATGCAGTGCCATTTTGAGTGTTTAACAGGAAGCTTTTAGGTATAAGCTCTTCCAGACAGTTGCACTCACTAAAGTAGAATCAACTTCAGGCAAGTATACAAGCACTTTGTAGCATAAGATCACCTGAGTTCAAGAAAGACAAAATAATTTAAATACTAACAATCAAGCCAAGTCAATTTTAGACATAGTGACTGGGGGAAGCAAAGCTGTACGGGTCGGACAACAATGTTTAGGTGTCCTGAACTACTGCCCAGCTCCCCATAATCCTAAGGATCCCTTTGGACATCTCAAGGTACAGATACATTTTTCTCTTTCTCTGTTACTCTAGAAACATTTCTGGTTAGTGACTACCTCCTGAATAGTTGCATTGTTGTAGGAAACCCTAGAACTGATGGCATTACAGGTTTTGGGGACGACAGAATAGATATGTCTAGAGAGGGAAGATATTGGTACCCTATTTGGTCAATACATGGGATCTATGTATGACCTTTTCATAGGTGGGATTGTTGCTCTCTGCAGCTGATGCTCAGCTGTTTTTTTGAGGTGTATCATGGTTTCACTTGCAGTAAGGTAAGAGCTGGGTATTCGTGCTGTATTTCCTTTGCTGTAGTTCCTTTCCTTTCATTTGTAATGACTCCAGCCCCTAACCCAAAAAATAATAATCATTGTACAAACACAGTTTTACACACACCAGATTCAGACTGTTCTAATAAAACATGGTGAAATGGTTTATTATGATAGCAATGCTAAGTTTACTTTGACCTAGTATCATTATTGAAAAATGCATAAGGACAAACTTCAGTACTATTTCTGACCATCCAACAGAAAGGTGGTAGGGAGCACAAACCTGAAAGTTAAGTAAGACTTGGTAGAACTTTAAGTCATTATGGACAGCCAATCTATTTCATGGGGAGTGTCCATTTTGGTACCTCTTTCATCTTAGACATGGAAACACTTCCCATTGGGATCGAAGGGGAAATGTTATTGGCATTCACTGTATGTACCTAACATCAGCAGAACTTCAGGGTTTAATTAGATGAAGAATTTTGTCCACATGAAAAGCCAGTAGTCATCCAAACTATGGTGTGTGTCACAACTGTTTCAACAATCTCAACAGTTTCCTGGACATTGCTGAGATCACTAGCCAAAGCCAAATGCTCAGATAAATACCAGATGCCAGGTGCTTGGTGTCTCTGGACTTACACAGTCCAACAATATTCACTCATACAGGGCTACTTGTCAGTTTGTGGTTTCCACTCAAGAAGGTCACATTTTAGCTTGCATTAGGCAATACACATGTGAGCTGCTCTTAATAAATAACTCCCATTTGGAAAACTGCCATCATAAAGCTCAGTTACCTTAGTTTCTCCTTTCTATTGAAAACAAAACTTATAGGATAGGACAATCCCTATAGGTTGCCTATTAAGCCAAACCCCAAGCAACCGTTTCTTTCGTGCAATAGTCAGTTGACAATAACTGTTGTGACAGACTGTTATGGTTTGAGAAACCCTCAACAATTTATTGTCGTTTAGACAATTATTCTATCACCCAATGACCCTTCCCCATCTGGGAAGGGGAATGGAGAAAAAACAAGGAAACGCGAGGGTTGAAATATAGACAGATTTAACAGAATAAGACTAGATAATTGACATTAATAACACTAAAGAACCAATATTGATCACAATACCAATATAAAACATACAAAGATTATACTCAGCCAATTCTATCAGTAGGAAGCTCTGCACACCCAGCAGTGGACAGCAAATGTCAGACGCTGCGACCGCTACGGCTTCAGGAGGAAGGGAACACCTCAGGTGTCTGGCACTGTGGTCAAGAAGTTCTCAGGATGGCAGCCATCATAGAAGAGAGAAAACTCCTCAGCAAACTTTCTAATTTATATTGAATTTGATGTTGTCAAGGTTTAGGCCAAATCGGCCTTTGGGGATGTGGGGGACCCCAGANTTGAATTTGATGTTGTCAAGGTTTAGGCCAAATCGGCCTTTGGGGATGTGGGGGACCCCAGATGGGATGGTTTAGATGTGGTTTTGTCAGGTTAGGTTAATGGTTGGA
>RSEF01000007.1:1276827-1314443 GCA_003993805.1 Himantopus leucocephalus | reverse complement strand
TCATGAGGTTGGCATGGGCCCGCATCTCCAGCCTGTCCAGGTCACTCCGGAGGGCATCCCTCCCCTCTAGCATGTCTACCTTGCCAGATCTTCTGGAAGAGCCTACAGTAGCACAGTAAGTAAACAGATGAATTAGGTGTAAGAGCTGTGGTCTTCATCACTGCCAGATTTATGCTGCTGTGAATCTTGTGAATACTATTGTCCACGCAAACTTTTACTGCAATCTACAAACTTACATTCATGAATCTCAATTTATATGATATATAGTTTATGCCAAATTTACTTCACGGGTCTAAAAAAAAAAAAAACCTAGGAGAAAATAGGAATATTTTTATTTACTCTAGGATTTTCAGTGAAAAATAAAGGGGAATTTCAAAGAAACTGATCAAGAATGGAAAGTTCTTGGTCAACTAAAAAGTTTGCTACAATTTGACGGTTTTTATGATATTGGATATGTGTGACATGCTGTTATTGTAAAATGGGTAAGGCAATCTTATGGAGGAACAAAAATATATTACAATATGTCAGAGAGTTAAAGTCAAAGGGCACTTTTGTCAAAATAAACACCACTTTTTAAAGAGGTTTTGTTAGAACAAAAATCAGCGCATTTCACAACTTAGGCCGAGATAGATATAATTATTTGCAGGATGTGTTCGCTCTTCTTTAGGTCTGTATTTTCAGATAGGTACATCCTACTGCTTGCGCTTTGTAAACAAATTGTTAACATTTTAAAAAGTTACTTAGTTAATTTTCTCTTTCACCCAAATCATTCTGTGGGTTGGATGTTCCAACAGCCCTATACTGAGGTAAAGCAATGGGGTGCAAGAGAGAAATGAGTAGACTCCTCAGGGAGTCCAGTCTTATTCCTTGCCCACATCTTCTGATCCTCCATAGTTCAAGACCGTCTTCTCTCTGGAAGACTTTTACCCAGCATGGCTTTCAATGACTGACTTTTAAATTTCCTAGAACCAGCTTCTAAAGGTACCGTGTTGTAAGCAGTAGACCTCCTTAACTAAGGTTCTTCTTTCTCCTTCACACAGGGCTGCCACTGAAAGGGCAGGCTTACAGAGAAAACTTTGAGGTGGAAAGGGGAGGAAGGGATGTTTCTGGGAAATGGAATGAAAACTGGGAAATAACATGATTAGTATGTTATTCTTTCTTCAAACATATACAAAACAACATCATCCAAAGCCACCGTACAAAAGGTTAAAAATTGTTCAGAAGATTAATGTATATTTTTTTTTTTAGCTAAGGACATTAACGTAATTTTTATTTTATCCTTTTTATGCTTACCAATACTTTTTATCTGTCCATACAGCCCAGAGCATTGCTCCTAGCAAGAAAGGAAAGAAGGATAACGTATAGTAAGAGACATTCTGATATTACTACTTTTCTAATATATAAAGTTTTGAATCGGTCTGTAGTTGTCCATTCAGTACTAGATAAAACTGTCACTAGCTGAGAGGTTAGGCCATAATGACTCAGTCAGGTTTTATCTTAGATCTTCAATCACATTTCACAGGAATGGCTGCAGGCTTTTGAAGAAATGTGCCACACTTCTGAGGATGGATACTCCGTAATCCTTGATGCAGCCTTTAGCCAATTTTCTGCCCTTCAGCTTATTATCAAAATGGAACAGATCATAAAGAAGTTTTTTATGTGCTTAACAAATGCCATGGTAGCATACATTAAAGTGGAAATAGAAAGTTCTGTTTATTCCATAAGGAAAAATAAGTTTATATGTTTATTAGTAAATTATATTATTATTCTTCAGAAATATTGTGTTTCTTAAGCCAAAAAATATTCCACTTAGACCAATATAATGAAATTATGCAGATGAATGTGTAGCCAGCGTTTCCAAGGCAAAAAAAAAAAGCCCACCCCACACCATTAAAAGCAATGGAAGAGTTTCTTGGTGCTTTTTCTGTTGAGCTGAATTACTCTGTGCTCTGAACTGATGTTTTAACAATCTTTAGCTATCTTTAGCTATCTATTTAGCAAACTTTAACTAAAGTTAGTTTCATTAACTAGGCTGCAATGTTTTTAGGTCAAATATTAGTAAGCTGTTTTTACTTCTCATGATACCTTAAATCATTTCTGAGTGACGCTTTTAGCACGGTCACTAGTAACCTGACCTTCTTTCACATGATGTGACCACAAGCTGAACTCTGCAATGAAGATTTTACTTCTTCTGTTTTGTCCCTGATCTGAAGTGATATCAAGTTTCCGTTGTTTCTGGAAAAGCTCAAACCCAAGCTGAACTCCAACATGCTCTGTGGTTTTGACCTAAGCCTGAACATGCAGTTTGCAAATCTCAGGCTGCTTTGCTAGGAAAACCTTGACAACCATCTGCTTCATTTTACTTACCAAAATTTTAGATTAATTTCAGTCACTGGCACAACAGGGGTGTCAAATCAGGCCTGCCCCATTTTTGTCATCTTTTAGCAGCTTGGCAGAGAGAGAAGCTCATATTGAATTGGCCATCATTTACTCTACAGCCATACCATAACAGCAGTGACTCATTCCCATTCAGGATGTCCCACCCTATCTATGCATATGGCAAGAAGATAAAAAGAGCTGAGATACCTACATCTGAGAGAGCAACACACAGAAACCCTTCCAAACTACATAGGTGCCACAGCATCTGTGCCTTCAAATGTCTGCAAGACAGAAAGAACCTTGCCTGAGCTGAGCATGAAAGGTTTAATCTCCCCTCCATGCGGCATTCCCAGGCTCAGCCAGCGTAGAAGACCTCCCAGGACCTGACCGTGACAAGTACGTAGTACCCATGCAGCTTTGTGTTAGTCAAGAGTACGGCAATAGCAGTCAAAAACATCAAGGGAATTTAGGGGAAGCAAAGGGGGATGAGTAAAGATGTTAACTTTAGTGGCTTCCAACCTTTGCACATTAGTATTGAGTGTGTCACCCGGGAAGTGGCTTCAACGTCCCGTGGTTCAGTACGGCCGTTGTGAGTGCCTCGTGGTATCTTGGGAAGCGGCGATGCTGTGTGTCATTCAGGTTTCCTAATGCTGCGGGGTTTTTTTTTTTGTTTGCTTAGTTGGTTTGGCTTTTTTTTTTATTTGTTTGTTGTAACAGATGAGGAAGAAGTACTTGCCATAGGATTAGAAGGGAAGTGGTCTGGAGGGAGGCTGGTTGGGCAGGAATGTTTCCTTTACAGGGAGGAGGGACAGACACGTTGAAAGATGAGCGTTAGAGAAGACAGCTAGGAGAGCGCTCTGGAAAAAACAGCATTGCCTCTCATCTATACCTTTCACTAGAACTGTAAACAAGATAATTTAAACCACCTTGCTATTAAACAAGAGACTTCAAATCCTTTTAAAAACAATAGCTCATGGATTTAAAAAAAATTAAGAAGAAAGGAGAAAAAAAAAGTGTACTAAAAACCATTTTATTATTTCATGCTCTTTTAAAACACTTGTGCTTCCTGTCATTGTCTTCCTACAGATTAAATAGGAATTGGTAAGAAATATCTGCTATAAGAAGAGTCCAGTGTATTTTTGTGGTTCTTTCAAGACACTGAAATATATATATAAGCCACTTTGTCCTACCACTTTAAACTCTGGGTGTAAAATCCATGTAATATGTGAGCTGAGTGCAGCTTATTTCCACGCTGAAACTCTATTGCAGACTCAGTAACAGGCTGTACAGTTGTGAATGATAGCAGGGAAAGAGGGGTAGTTACGAGACTGTTGGCACTATTGCTTTCTAAATCCTGAACAGAGCAAGGATCTTCATTTCAATTGTTTCTGTTTATTACTTTGGATGTATTGCCCATTTAATTCCATTGCTGTACTTCTCTTCAATAAAGCATATCACACAGTTATGATTTTAAACAATTACACAGGCCGCATATTTATAGAAACCCAATCCCAGCAGGAGCTTGCAATGTTTCATAACAGCCTTTCTAAATGATTGCCTGGTGAAATGCTGACCACAGTGTAGTTGATTTAATTTCTATTACATGCAGATGGCTCTCTTTGTGTGGTTCACTTTGCTGTAACAGCAGTCTGTGTCAAGGTGACACTGTACCCAATTACAGCAAGAATTAGCAACAAACTTAGTGATGTGCACATTAGACTCTTTTATTTGGGAATTAGGTGATTATTGATATCCTTGGGGAAAATCCAACATGTTTTTTCTCAAAATGTTTCGGATCTAAAATTAATATTGCCTGAGATTATTAAATTATCTGGGCTCATCTGCTGTTTCCATCTGTTAATAGAAAATGCAACTATATGCTTTTCTTCTTGCTGATTGACGTTATGTGGTTTACTTTGAAAATTTTCAATTTGTAAAAGCCCTTGCGTTACAAACCTGAGATATTTGAAAATTGAGCAACATCAAAACTGCATTAAAAGATACCCCATGTAGGTGTAACCTGTCTTAGATATCCTCACTTACAAGCAGATTGATTTTCCAACATTTTTAAACTAGTTTTCTCAGGACCTAGGGGGAATTCAGTACCCAAATTCCACAAAAATACCAGCTGATGTAAGTTTAGATAGAGGCAGTGAAGAGGCAGACGTGCAATTCAGAGGTCTGCTGCGGAATTTGGATAATGAGATGAAGCCTCTGTGCTCAAAGAACAATTAGGACTGGACTTGCTATCTCTTGTGCAACCCAGGGGAGTGGAGGCTTGCCTGGCTGTCACAGGATGCAGGTAAGGAGGGAGCTCTGAGGAGCTCTGCTTTTCACCAGTGAAGACAAGAAAACAGGAACCTGTGTAGGTCTTCGTTTCTTTGAAAGGCTGCCATGCCCGATGGCTGACCTCTGCCTCATTACCTGTGAAATGCATATTAAAGTTGACACCTCTGAATATGCTAATGAAGATTATAGAGATCATGCTGAACATATATGACTATAACACACATCTCTCCACCCAAATCATACTACACGTCACCTGGGGAGGGAAATATCATAATTTTGGGGATAAAAGGATGAAGAAAATGGCTGTTAATTTGCGAGAGAAGAATGTTGATACCTGATGAACCAGTCGATGGGCGGCATTCTCTTCCTCCAGCCCAGGCAGGAACGTCTTTCTGGGTAAGCTCTGCACCTTTCACCCTCTAGTGAATGTTACCCCTGGGCTGTTACGTTATTATGATTTTTGCTAGCAATATTAACCTTAATTAGTAGCGCTATTGTAGTCAGTGAATTTATCAACGGCAATCTTTAATCTGTTCTGTCGCTCTCAATAAAATAACTAATTTCGATTTTTGTGAATCTGACTCAGTGAAAGTCCTTTGCCGGGACTCTGATAGACAAATCAGTGAAAGTTCTGGGATTCTGACAGGCAAATATCGAAACTACATTCCTTTTAATGTGACATCTGTCAAGAAGGACCTGAGTACTTCCGGGTACTTTGAGGCACTTGGACCCTAATAGTCCTTGTCTGACCCCTGGATTTAATTTGACCAACTCAAAGACCCCCTTGTGCAGCCTCCCATCATGCTCGGTCTTTTCCCTCAGTGCTCTGCTCTGATTTCCCTCAGTGCTCTAATTTAACCACTGTCTTCGTCTCCAGTGCTGACTGCAAGCGCACACCCCGTGCCAAGCCTTCCGATGAAATGCTTGCAACTAGGCTATTTGGTCATCTCACTCCATGCCTGAACAGAGGGAATTGTTATTTGGTTTGTATGAAAGCTTTGAGGGTTGCTTTGTAAGATTCAGGATCTATAGGTTCCCCTAAAACTGCTGGAGGTGATGTAAACTCTCCTGTATGCAATGTGTGCTTTCTCACTGGGAAAAAAAAAATAAATTCCCATGTAAAGACTACAACTGAGAGTACGTAAAACTGGACACTTAGATTTTTGAATTTGAGTGAAAACTTCAGAAAACATAGGCGTCTGCAATAAGGACTCTTCTGAGACACATTTGTGGGCCAGCCTTACTGGGTGTCATGGTGCCAGGAATTGAGTTTTTCCGATTGTACCAAAAGAGGGAGTATTTATTTATTTATTTATGTATTTGCATTTAATCTATGCTGAGGAAAGGGTCTTCTTCCATCTATTGTGGAAAATAGTTGATTTTCCCTCTGACATGAGGCAGAAATGGAATATTATGCCACAAATCAAATTACTGAAGTGTAATTGGAAAAACAGCATTGCCGCTCATCTATACCTTTCACTAGAACTGTAAACAAGATAATTTAATGATGTTGCTATTAAACAAGAGATTTTAAAATCTTTTTTAAAGGCAACAGCTCATGGGGTTAAAAAAAAAGAAAAAAGAAAGAAAGAAGTGTCCTATATTTTATAATAATAATAATATTTTTATAATAATATAACAATAAAATAGTAATAATATAATAATAATAATTTATGTTATGCTGAGAGAGACTTAACCGGGGATTTCTTGGTTTGGAGATCTGTAGAAGAAAAGTCCACCATAATAATTCCCAATTTCTTTTCTCAGTTAATCATTATTCAGATACTTCAAGCAATTCTGTCTTCCCTGTATATTGTGAATCTCACAATGTAAAGTATTGTCTTAATGAACTTGTTATACCATTTTATATCAATATATTAATCATATGCATGATTCTATCAGTACCTGATATAGCCATTAAATATCAATTTTGCTCAGATACTAAGATTCAAAGTTTCTCTTGTTATTTCCCATATATTTTGTTTCCCATACGGCTTGAGTCAGTATGCATCATCTGAAGTGTCCAGCTCTTCATCTTAATTTTTCCCTGTACCTCATTTCAATCTATCGTTAATCCCCTTTTTTCCTCCCAGCCTCTTAGGCTTCATGCCAAGCATTACTGGTCAGATGTAACCCTGGGCTCACTCCCCTCTCTAGGCTTACTCTGTACTGTAAGTCTGGTGTAAGTAAGTAAGTAAGTAAGTTTCTAAGTTCAAACGTAAAGCTTTCTTCATTATTTGTAAGGACATACCTTCATTAAAAGCCATTGCAAGAATAACCGTATAGATGAGGCAGAGGCTGATGCAGTGCAGTTGATGTTTCTTTTTAAAGAATAATAAGAATCAGGTTGTGTGGGGACTTTGACTCTTCTGTTTCCATCTAGCAGTCACTTTGCTAATCCAGTCCATTCTCATGAACCTTTATGTTTAAAGACTCTCTGCTGCATGACTATGCTTTGTTTTACAGTCTGAAAAACACATATGTGATTTGACTTAATTCACTTTAAAGTTCCTGCAACTGCAATAATGTGTGTGAGTGACTCCGTGATGTCCAGAGTATACACATTGGGAGAAACATCGACAGAAAATATGTGCAATAATGAGCAATATCTAGGAAGTACCAAGAAAGAGGTGATGTAAAAGTAGGTAAGTAAATATAATGATCGTGATCTTAAGTGGAAAGCAGGTGCAACTGTAAGTGCTGTAAATAAATATAGTAAGTAAATAAAATCACAAATTAGAGATCATATAGTTATTCTAAGGACCTTTACACTTCTGTGTTTCTAGAAAGCTCTTCTGTACTTCTTATGCTATATCTATTTTAAGGGGTAATATCCTTTAACTAAAACAGGAACTCTGCATAATTGTCTATTCAAATGTGTCAGTAAAATATGCAAGAATGAAATCCTGTAGGACTATCTAAATTAAATTCTGTACCCTCTTATAACATTTCTACTGAATCTTATTGCTTTGTTTAATAAAACTGCAGAAAGTTCCCATAGGGGATCAATTCTAGAAAAACTCCATAGCATTGTATAGATTACTGTAGATATCCACAGACAATAATAGCCATCCTATATAACCTTTTATCATCATCCAGATCTCCATTTAGAGATTAAATACTTGGAAAAGTTTTATACAGCTATAAAGAAAATCAGCAGTTTCTGGGTCATGGTTTCTCTTTTCTGGTTCTCGTGGTTTAATTCAATTTAAGTAATTTCCAATTTTCTCTTGTCTCTTAAAAATTATGTTCATGAAAATCATCAAGCTAATTCCTTCTGAAAGCAATGATCTTCCAGAAGTGGGACTTCCTTACTTAACAAACGAATCCGGCCCTTTTTTCTTTTTAAATACCTGTACTTTTAGAGACTGTCTCCTAAGTATGTTGATATTGGGGTTTTGTGTGTTGTGCAAGAATTAAGCGATGCTGATCAGGGGAGGGAAAGAAGAAGAGGAAAGTTATGAAATACAGTCAGGGATTTCTGAACGCCATGTGAAAATAAGGTGCTGAAAGTCTAATAAAAGACAGGAACTGGGATCCAGGACAAAATTTTATTGGAGACTACTGCAGGGCCAGAACAAAACCCTGATAAAATAATTAGAGGTTGGCCAGTTGGTGCAATTCAGATGGAAGGTGTAGAAAGCAGTTTATCTTCTCACATCCAGGAGATGATAGAGAATCCAAAATAAGTTCAGTGGAAGAAACTTGAGTACGTAACAGAAAGCATATCGTGCTGTCACGTTTGTCACAATATATACAAACCAGAACAGTGGTCAGCCTTTGTAGGAAGCATGCACTGGTTTGAAAGCGCCAGAAGAGTGATCAGTGCATTGGCAGACAGGGTGACAAGAGCACTGTTAGTTTAGGAAGGATGACAGGATCTCAAGTCAGCCAAGATTTTGAGATCTGTCTGCACCCTTGTTCAAAGAAAACATTAAAAAAAAAAAGTTTAAAACGATCAAATTTGTTTGCATAATATCTGGAACAAGGTAACTGATGAAACAGAGAAAACTGAAAAGAAAGCAGATGGAAATAAAGGGGTCTGAACATAACCTTTGCCAGCCCTCTTTGTCTTTGAAAGAGAGGATGTCTTCCCTTTTCTCACTCTCAGTCACAAAATTTTCTATTGCTTTCTACTTTGCAGCAAATTTTACATAATCCCCTAGGGGAAAAAGCTTCTTTTTATCCCCACTGAGGCCTCACCATGGATCAGCATCCTGCTTTTGCCATGTGTCTCCTGACTTGCCCCAGCTGTCGGCTCCCTCTCTGTCCAGCCTGTGCTCTGATGCTTCCCCACGCCTCCAGGGGTTTCCCGTGGCCAGCGGCAAGAGACAAGCAGGCTGCACCCACCTCCACACCTCTGGGGGAACCAGGATCACTGGAATAGGAGTATCTGCAGGGATCAATGGACACAAAAGCACAAGAGCGTGGTGGAATTGTCGTTCCAGAAGAAAATTGAAAGTTTCTTAATTTTAAACTGAACAGAGACTTGCAACCCAAAATGGCGTCTGTGATGCAGACAACGACAATCAGAAAATAATCAGATACAGGGGGGTTTTGTATCAGTGGAACAGAAAGATGAGGGGACTGTAGGCGGGACCTGGTGAGCAGTGGGGTCTGGTATGCAACTTTTAAAAAGATTGCTTTTTAGTGGCAATTGTGAACATTTCAAGTTGAATACAAACACATGAGATATCTGATGCCTGGAGAAACGCTGTTTCAGGTGTATGGCAAAAATGCACTGATGTGGAGAGCGAGAAACTACATATTTCAACTTTATACAAAAGATATAAACCCATCTAGACTCCAAAAGAGTATGATCTGCAATCTCTGGAATTCCTGTGAGGGGCAAAACCCAGTAAAATGGATTGAATTTATTTGAGTAGCATGGTCATTACAGCACAATATTAGTCCTTAGCAATCCTGGATGGATTTTTTGCCATGAACGGTATTAATTCTGAGAAAAATGTGTTTAAATTGACATTTAAGGGTCATTTAAGGATTGGGATATATAATAGATGGTTTACATTGGCCCTAAATAAACAGCAAACATCAAGGAAATTGTTAAGGCTTTTGCTTGTGCCAAAGATTATAAAAACGTCTCAAAGGAGACCATGTCAGTAAAATAGAAAAATCAGCTCCTTGGAATAATTACAGATAAGCTTAGGCTAGGGGGAAAAAATCACCCCAGAAAAAAAAGATATTTGGCTTAATCTCAGACAGTAAGAATACATTTGTGAGATCTCATTTAATCAAATCCACTTCAGCTAGATGCCATGTATTTTAAATGAGTGCCTGGCAGATGGCAATAATTCAGTGAACACCTCAAGAGTTTTCTGTGTAGTATGGGGTAAGTTCTAAGTATTTTTGCCTTCAGTCCAGCACGCTGGTGTTGAAATAATTAAGTGCTTACCTAAAAAAGGATGGCAATGTAATGTGGGTATTTTGGTTAGTACTGAGTGACGGTGCCAGCACTATTAAAAAATTCTGTTCAGTCCCCAGGGAGTGCAGCAGTGAGAGGCAGATCAGGCAGAAGAAAACACAAAAGACTGAGATCCAGGAGCTCCTTCTGTTTTACGAACGTTGTAGCGTGCGTTAGCCCAGTGGTTGTGCCTTGTCCCGGTGGGCCAGCCTGCCAGCTGTGGGGCTGCCACCGGGAGTGGACCCCTGAGACGGTGATGCATCTGAAGGGCTCCTGGGGCTGGCAGGGAAAGGCGCCCTGCAGAGCTGCTTGGAGCCAAGCCCATGGCACGGGGAGCTGTGGGGTGGGGGGACCACAGCACGCGGCTCTCACGGAGCTAAGGGGCTCCTTGCTGTCTGCCAACAATGATGCTTGGTGGTCTTGTGGGAAATGCATTGGGTAGTACTTCATGCTGTGGAGTATTCATAATTAATAGTCTGTGTATGAGCAGTTAGGTTGTTTACTGAAGTAACTATGGTACGCTGGTAACCCAAATATTTACAGTGATGTTTGACAAGGAGCAGGACATGTGGGATCTGGGCCTTTTGAATGGTACTGGAAAAAGTCAGGTGGAAGCACGTCCTATTTTCAGCATCTTCAGTGAAGTGGTGCAGCGAGAGTGTGGCAAAGTGCTGCAGGCTTCCCTGTGCAGGTGGCTGCTGATGGAACCAGAGGGCTTAGACAGAGGTGATGAAGGGGGAGGACAGTGGAGGAGCAATGAGAACAGAAAGCGTTCAAGGTTCTGGCAAACTTCTGGAAAACTTATTCCAGAAAAAAAAATAAATATAGTCAGTATATGAATATGTATGATGTTTCTTGACTGCACATTCCCGTAAGGCCTAATTTTTGTTATCTGCAAAGTGTATTGCTTCTGCATCTAACCTCCTTCCCTTCCTTCATATCTTTTAGTGCTTTCAGGTTGCTTTCCCTTTGCCTGGGTTACCCTTGTCCCGAATGGTCTTGTTCCCACCTACCTTCCCTCTCCTCTCCCAAACTACCTCCATTTGTCCAGGAACTGGTCATTTCCTCAAAGCCTTCAGCTTTACACCATGGTAGTGACTTTTAGTTCAATGGTGACTTTTTAACGCTACTAAACTCTTTTAAATAGGGCAGAGGAGAAGCATATAGCATTTAGGCCAATTTTCTTCTTTTCTTTCTGGGAAGAAAAATTGTATGTACACCCACAATGGTGCATAAAGTTCATGGACACAGTGCAAAATCAAACAGCTTAATGATTTCTCTGGCTGAATAACTCTTGGATCATTTTTTTGGATATGACCAGTTGATACATTGCACATCCCTCTGTCCAAATGAAAAACAACATAGTCACAGGCCAGATTTGCAGCTGATTTAAATTGGCATGGTTTTACTTTATTCAGCTGAGTTTTGAACAGGGTCTAGCTATGTGTCTAGAACTTAGTATCTCTACATCCTGTTTCCTGCTATCAAAACATTAATCTGTAAAAATGTATATATATAAAATTGTATATTTCCCCACTTAATAGACCAAATAAGATTAAGATGAAAGAGGCCATGTAATTTTTAATTCTATCATTTTTATTGTTTATTTTTATTCTTAGTTATTAAAATAGAATGTAACATTTTAAGAGTAGTTCAAATCTTGCTTAATAATCATATTTAAAACACATAATGAATTAATGCAAAACACTTCAAGAAATTAAGTTCTCAGAATTTTGTAACAAGTGATCTTTGCAACTGAGCAAAAAAAGAATATAATTTTATCATGTTGAAATAAATTGTATACTCGTACAATTTGCTTAGCCAAAATCTAGACAAAGTGTTATAGAGGGTTGTAGGAGAGGGTTGTGCCATTAGTGTAAGTGCCTGCTGGATCATCTAAACTTCAAAATATCATGCAGTTTCCTCCTCCTTCTCAGGGAGGTGCTGATGCCTCAAAGAAGTATCAAACGAAATGATATCATTATATTTTGTCAGGAGGCAGTTCTGTCCCTTTCAAAGGCTCAGCAACTCTTATTTTTGTATAAGAGTAGGATCTGCTTTTTGTAACTAAAGTTTATGCATTTTCAACTCTTATTTTCTATTTCAGTCCATAACTGTCCCTTTGTGACCTCAAAATCTGCAATCAGCTGTGTGTTAAGATGTCAGTTGCTGAGTAAGAAGTGGGACCACCAGGACTGGAAGGCAAGTATTTAAATAACAGGGACCGAGCTCTCTTGATGTAATGTTTGTAGGGATCGTTATTAGCTTTAGACAATTCTTTAAAACTGAGAAGATGGATTCCAAACTGTAGTGAACGAAAATGAGAAGCCTTGGAACAATCTCCCTTCTTACTTGTTGTTACAAACCATTGTAGGTTAAGTTATGTATTCCATAAAAAATGAGTACATTTCATAGCCATAGGAGCTAGGTGTGCAGAAAGGAGGGAAAAAATCCCGGTTTACTGACTGCAGCTTGATTTTTTTTTTTTGTTTCCCTGCAGAGCAGCCCACACAAAATAAGAGCAGTGTTTATCTGTTCAGATGCAAAAAAAATTATCATTATTTGCTGTGAGAAAGTCAATATGCCTTGGAGAGAAACTAAGCTAGCAAAGATTGCCTGCCGTCCTTCTTTCCCTCTACCATGGGAAAGGCACCAGTAACAATCTGGTTTTGTTACTTTCCAATCAGGGACTCAGAGTGTATACCCTCACGTTCATCTCTGGTAACACCAACCTCTTAGCGGCCATCATACAGTTAAAGTTCCCTTTCCAACCATGCCTACTTATGAAAAAAGACACAGTAAAGACACGTGGATTTTCTTGTACATGTCAGTACTTTAAGGGTCATTACATAAGCTGGCACCAATGTCTTGGCTTTTTAGTCTCCGAGAATTGTGGTGACCATCTGTAAGATCTGAATTTTGCAGCTGTATTCAATAAGACACTGTTGGACTAAATCTTGGAAAAAAGTGGCTAATGCCAAACCGTCTATCACTGTCAATTTGGCTGTGCTTTAAACTTACAAATATAAATTTCCCTGAACAGTTGGGAAACAATAATAAAGTCAAATGTCTCATTAGGCAATAGATGCTTCGTACTAATGAATGTATCACATATGAGATAAAGGATGAAGCATAATTAATGACAAGTGTGATAGCACAGAGATTGTCTGGACCATAATGGCCTGTATTTTAACTTTAACTCTTACAAGAAAGTAGTTGCTTTACATAAAAAAGACGAGTTCATCTGGGGCTTGTCCAAACCAGCATTGCTAAATAAACTAAATTATGACAGTGTTGTCATGCAGATCGCAACTCACTGTAAACTGGCCTTACGTAAGGTCATTAGACATGAGAAAGCTTCTAATTTATTTGTGAGGCAGATAGGGGAACTGCAATCAAAATCAAAATGCAGCAAGTAAATGCCTTCAAATAATTCAGGCTAAAATCAGTTCTAGACTCTCTGAAAAAAAAAAAAAAAGCATATAGGTAACAAACTTTGTAAGTAGCCTTACTCAAGATCAATGAAATTTAACTGTTGAATGTCTGCAAGAAGGTATGAATGGAGCTGACCCTAAATCATTCAGTATCAATGACACTTTTTCTATTGACTT
The DNA here is from genome assembly GCA_003993805.1 of Himantopus leucocephalus. NCBI lineage: Eukaryota > Metazoa > Chordata > Aves > Charadriiformes > Recurvirostridae > Himantopus > Himantopus leucocephalus. The sequence goes on along the minus strand of RSEF01000007.1, from coordinate 1,300,742 downwards.
TATGGCCTTATATTTAGATGCAGCAGTTTTTGCTTTGTGATGGTTTTCTGATGGTTAAAGCTAAAGCAATCAATTATAACATAAAAACATAATCTACTCAAACTTATCAGGGGGAAAAAACCCGAGTGAAATGGTCTTGCTTAATATAAAAACTTGTGTTGGCAATATTCGCTATTGCGCCATTTAAGTTGCAAATCTTACTTAAAATTATCTTACTTAAGATTAGGAGATGAAAACATAAAAGCTAGTGCCACATTGACATTATTATTTACTTTCAATAGGTGTTTATATTATGTAGCGTATTTATTAAAAGTGTTATTACTACTGGAACTTAGTTAGCAATCTTAGCCTATAGTCTAATGTTAAATAAAATACAGAATTGCAAAGTAGTTCACATTATATGTATTTTCAGCATTAGATTTATTTATTCCGTTACTGAAGCATCCTATTCTCATTATAAAACTGTTAAAAATGCTTCCTTTGTAAATGTTGCAAGTTTAAACAAAGCAAGAAGTCTAACTTTAAAAAAATAGAGATATAAGCTTTTCTAGGAGCAACTTCAGCTTGCATTAGTCCATGCTTTTGTACTGTTTAGCTTGTTGCAAAGCATGCAGCTTGAGGTACAGTTCTGACATTTTATCATTTCATTTTATACAAAGGTCAAGCAAAAAAACATTTTAAAAACATTTAAAAAAAAATAAGATTTCATGTATATAATCTTGCCTCAAATATGTAATGAGCGGAGGTTGTTTCTAACTGAGCCAAAACCAAAGCTGGCATTAATGACAGTAAAAATTTGCAGCACAGGCATTCCGACTCTGACTAATGCAATGAAGAAATCTTTCATTATTCCCCATTTTTCTCAGGACAGTCTTCATATCCCTGGAGTTCTGATTCTAAGCAGCAGCCTGACAGTCCCTCCAAGCCAACCTGTGATTTCCTCTCCCTTACGTGTAAAATCTGCTAATTGTTAATTTAAAGAAGTAGTTTACTGGGGCTTTGATATATTCTCCTCGCTCTCTCTCCCCTGCCCCCTTTTTTCCTTTTAGGCTTGTGTAGCCCAAAGCACCCTTCCAGGCAAAGACGTGACAGAGAAGCAGAAACAGTCTTTGCGGAGCATCTGTTTGGGAGCCTTCCTAAAGGCAGATCCCTGCCGACCGCTGATGGAAATCATCTGCGGGAAAGCAGAGGGCGTGAGTCGTGTGACCTCGTGGGGTTTAATTACCGAGAAGTAAATTGCCTGGGTCCCTCTTGCTCACTGGCTGCTTTTAGAAAACAACAGGCAAAACGTGAACAAAGGACGCAGTTCTCAAATACCCAAATATGAACACTTCTGCTTCAAGTGTGTGCGTCTCTAATTTGTATGGACCTGTATGATGGCACACATATGCCTGTGAGCAAAGAGCATTTAAAAAAAAAGTGAACATCTATGTTTCTACACAGCGTGAAAGCAGGTAGTACAAAGAAGAATATTCAGTTTACAAACTAAAGCACAGGTATCAGATACATTTGATTGATAGACAAAAGTAGCTTTAACATATCAAATCATTTAGAGGAAGCCAGCGCGATTGTCTGCACAAGGGTTTACCCCAACAGCATAGTTACAAATAAGCATGCCTGTTTTCTAAATAAACCCGAACCCTGGTGGCTTAAGATACCATCAGCAACACTTTACAATGCCAGCATTGTATCAAAATAACTGTAGAACCTGGTAAAGGAAAGCCATATAACCATGATTAAAGCGTCCATCCACAGAATCACAGAATGGTAGGGGTTGGAAGGGACCTTTGGAGATCATCTAGTCCAACCTTCCTGTCAAAGCAGATTCACCTACAACAGGTTGGACAGGAATGCACCCAGGTTTATAACTCCAGAGAAGGAGATTCCACAAGCATTTTGGGCAGCCTGTTCCAGTGCTCTGTCACTCTCAAAGGAAAGAAATTTTTTGCTCATGTGGAGATGGAATTTCCTGTGTTCAAATTTGTGCTCGTTGCCCCTTGTTCTGTCACTGGGCACTACTGAAAAGAGTCTGGCCCCATCCTCTTGACACCCACCTTTTAGATATTTATAAACATTGATGAGATCCCCTCTCAGTCTTCTCCAGGCTAAACGGACCCAGGTTTCTCAGCCTTTCCTCATAACAGAGGTGCTCCATTCGCTTGATCATCTTTGTAGCCCTCTGCTGGACTCTCTCCAGTGGTTCCTTGTTTTCTTGAACTGAGGAGCCCAGAACTGAACAGAGTACTGCAGATGTGGCCTCATCAGGGCAGAGTAGAGGAGGAGGATAACCTCCCTCAACCTGCTGGCCATGCTCTTTTTAATGTACCCCAAGATATCCCATGCAGGACAAAATGAAGCTTCACCAGGTACTGGGATAGCCTTTCTGTCCATAGCCCAGGGGTGAATATATAGGTATTGCTTTAGTTACATTAACTTTAACAAGAAAACTACAATTTTCTTGCACAGCTGTCCTTCTGAGTTTAGAAGAAGCATGTGTTAGCTAATAAAGAAACATGCCTTTCTGGTGGAGCAGGGAAGGTTTTTGTTCAGATCTCAGTATCAATAGCAAGGGTGCATAACAAGAAGATTGTATTTTTCTGCAGTTACTAGACAAATGAGATATACTTTGTGTATAGTAATATATGAATACATTTAATCTGTTTCTGTTGCAAGACTTTTCTGAAGAAACATCACCACACACAGTACATATTTTCTGTCGGTCTGTCGTAAGGTCCTCCATATTGACAAGAAAACAGATGTACCAGACTAAGGGAATTTCTGTGGTTTGCTGCCAGGATGAATATAGCAACTTGATGACTGTCCAAGACTCTTCAAATTTAAGAGCTTACAAAAGTTTTTCGTATAGCAATATTTGATTAACCACAGCGTTTCCTGTTCCTAACGCAGGGAGACCGTGCTAGCTGTTGACGAACAGTCTCTTTGTACTGGAACCCCCTGTATTATGTCTGGATTTTGAACCAACTTCTTCCATGCTTTAGTACAAAGATGTGCCGTGTGGCCATAAAGCGAGCACATCAGGAGTTTATAGTTTCTGGGCTACACAGCATGACTATGAAGTATGTGATGGGGCTTGGGACCCTGTCAGATAGATGAAAGCTAAAAACGAGTGTAGTTGGGGAGTGACTTCAGAAAGGACAGGCCTAGGAGGCCTGTCAGGCTGGAGGAAAAAAGAAGTCTGCAGGAACCCCAAGGTAGGAGGCAGACAGAGACAAGCTTCTTTTTTTCAAAACGCTGAAAGGCAGTCTGAAAGAAAGGCTGAGAGCACAGAAGCTGGACAGTGGCCCAGGCTGACTCTCAAATCCTCAAGGGGCCCTAAAATAAACATGCGTTTGGAGCAGAGACATAGCCAGCAGGGTGAGGGAAGTGATTATTCCTTTCTATGTAGCACTTGTGGAGTCACATCTGGAGTAGCGTGTCTTGTTTTGGGCATTCCAGGACAAGAGGGATGACAAACAGTGGCGTGTACATCAGAGGTCCACCAAGATGGTTAGGATTGGACTGTGTCATGTATGGAGGGGCTGAGGGAGTTGGGTTTGTTCAGCATGGAGAGCACAAGACGGAGCATCTCATTGCTGCTTTAAGCTCCCTTGGGGGGTGAATGGTACAGAAAGGACAGAACCAGACTCTCCTCAGAGGTGCAAAGCAAAAGGATGTCACAAAATAAATGTCACAAATGGCAGCTAGGGAAGCCCTGCTGGATACAAATCCACAGCTGAAATGATTAAGCACTGTAGCAGGTAGCTCAGAGAGTTTGTGGGCTCTCCATCCTTGTAGGTATTTGGTGCTGCATTAGACAATATCCTGAGCATTCTGACCTAATTTCAAAGTTAGCTGTGCCTTGAGCACGTTATGGGACCATATGGCTTTCAGGAGACCTCGCAGCCTGAATTATTCTGGTTCTGACATGCGCCATTTGGAAACCAACAAAAGGTACCAACCAAGAAACACTCAGTAGAGAAAATCATGGAGCCCAGTGAACTGCAGCATTCACTAACCACTTAGCCTGTGCCATACTCCCTAGTGTGTAAATGGGGAATGAGCCTTACTACACATGGTGTCCAAGGCGGTAAATGTCTCAGCAGGTGGGGTGAGGTTTGTGTTTCTCCTGGGTTCAGAGAGAAGACACGAGGAGTAAAGCATTTAGAAACTTGCCATATTTTTGGTAAGTCAGTCTTCATCTTATTTTTATACTTCAATACCAGAAGTAAAACACCCTTATCTTCCACTGACAAAATTAAATGCCACCTGCTTCTGTTTCTGCTTACATTTCTAATGGGGAGCAACCAGCTTTGAGGGGAAGGTCACCAGCTCTAGTCTGGCAAAAATGAAGTAGGAAAAAAAAAATATTTTCAAATTCATAATATTCAAATAATCTGAGTATTTGTACTGCAGGTTGATTGTTGCAGTACCTCCCTGTTTGCTGATGGAAAGCCTAAATAGGATCTTGGCTCTGCTCTGGACACAAGTGCAGATATCGAAATTGTCTGTAGACAATTTCTAATGCGTCCAAAGAATGCTAGCTGAAAATACATTCAATTACTTCACTGATATTTAGTCTATTGTTTACCAAAAGTAGGCAGATAAGAGCATTAGAAATTGTGGGTTTATAAATTGTGGCCCTATATCTAGATTTTTTTAAGGAAAAAATCAAGAAGAATCTGTAATGAGCCTCTTCCATTTTGTTTCTCAGTCGAGTTTTGTTCAGGTCATTTATTTATTTATTTATTTACTTAATTTCCCCCTCAACTATACCTCTTCCTGGAAAATACTCATGAGACATATGTTTTGAATGCTTTTGTTTAGCCTTAGCTGACATGGCCATCTCAAGCACACATGCAGACTTGCAAGTTTATAGACCGGGTGCACATGCTTTGAAAGACACATGTATCACTTCCAGCCTGTGATGCAAAAAGCTTTTGGAGCTCTGCAGTGCTTTACTGACAGCCTGGCTTGGTGTCTTATTCTTTAATTGTGTTTTGTTTGAAGACTGATTTCCTTTCCTATGTTTTGTTTTTCTCATTTCATAAGCCAAAGTAGTTCTTCAGCTCAATTTATTTCCTTTCTTTGTTAATGGAACAGCAAAGTTTTTACATGTATATGTTCCCGTTTGTAAAATAGGCTAGTGTTTACTGTCTTCAGTTATAGTGTTCCATGTTGTGAACTGTAGCAATTTACAGCTTTGTCTCCTGCTTAGTCCAAGCCTTTGTTACTGGCATAACTCACATCAACACCATTTGGAGCATTGATGCAAATATTTTTGGCTTAGGGGTCAGTTTGGAAACACATTCTCAAAGTTTTGAGGGTTTTGCATTGAAGACTAGAACAAGCAAAAGGACTGTGCACTTGCACGCGTGCTACTTATGTGAGTAAAGGATTTTAAAAGTCTAGTTCTCTTTTGTAAATCAGAAATATGTGACGAAAAAGGAACGGTGGATTTCATCCTTGTCCTAAACATAGTGATTCCATGGTCTTAAGTCTATCGCTTTAATTAAACTTTATTAAAACCTTTAATTAAATTTATTAAGTGACGTGAGGACTTAGAAAGCATTGTTGGTCAGAAAAACCTTTTCCACAAAGTTTGATAAAAGCAAAAAGGTTTATAAAAGGAAACGTTTTTATGAGAGGTTGAATATATTCACAATAGCAATTATTTCTGTCAGCCACAGCTAAGTAAAATATAGTGTCAATTTTGTGAAAGGCCATTATCAAACAAAGCTATTATTTTCTGCTTCAACATCCAACAGTGCTTGGATACGTTAAAGGCTTGTGCTGAATGCATATCATTTAATTCCAATCCTTTTGGTTTTTATAGAAAACTGGCAAGCGGAGTAAATATAAAACACTTTTCTGGCAACTAAACTTTGTTGTAAGTAGATATGCATAAACATCCAAGAAGTTTCTCGTGATGGACTTCCTCCCTAAACATTCCAGCCTCGTGGAAGAGGGTCAGGTCCTATGGAAAATGTGCAAGAATTTGAGCCAACAAACCCTGTAATTCTCTTCAATGCGTAGGAGGCCAGACCTGGTAATGGGAAAGACAAGCTACTTGGTGCCAACTGGGGTTGCTGGCATCAAATACAACATCTCCTGATAAGCAGAAAATTGTCCTTGTCACCAGAACCCTACATATATTCCAGCTACCACTAAAATGACTCTAAAGGTCACAATTCACTGCAGACAGCCTTCTAGAAAACACTCCTACTGAAAGCTTAGGATATATACAGATCCCTTTTAACAAAACATCCTGAAGCAGTGAATCTCATCTATTTCTTTTCCATCTATGCTCATTTTTATGCTTTACTTAATTCACATTTTAAGTGAATGCATTGAATTTGATAGCTATAAAAATATTCTCTTTTAACTGTATTTTATTAACAACCTGAATATTTCTTTAACTGAAAAAACAAAAAACAAACCTGCCATCTGGGACATGATTATTCTTGTTTATACAATCTAAGTAGTTTAGTGCAGTAAGAGCCAATTAGATTCTTCTTTTGTTTAAATCCTGTCCTAGAGTTAAGAGAAGTCTTGGCTACATGCTAAAACCTCTAAATCAGAATCTCTTTCAGTTAGCTTCACTTATGTATAGGGGATTTCAGTAGTGATGAAAAAATCTACATGTTCATGTTCAGGACAAAATCCACATGTTCGTCTCCTGTTTGTTGTTTTGTCAAAAGTGGAAAGAAATGTGAATGACAAACTGTAACAATGTAAAGTGGATAATCCAGCCACTTCTTCAGTCCTGTGGTAGAGAAGGACATCAGGATTTATTTGCTTTTGGTCATGAAAAATAACATTTTGTTAATCCTGTGTATTGCTTGTGATTAAATCACACTGCAAAACACTGATGCATACAAAATACACTTACCGGCCTCCCCACACAAACTTTTCCACTCAGAGAAGAGATTAAGAAGCATTATACACAGCAAATGCTAACTGGATCATCAAGGGCACTTGTTGGACCTCCTCAAGTACTACAGTGAGAGAACAGGTCAATTTTTCCTCCCCTGTCTCAGACTGAATCCTGTCACAGGTCGGTGACACACAGCAGCAAAATCCAAAAAGCTTTAAGAGAGAATGACATATTATGAAAGGTGGATCTGTGGACCCATCTGTGGCCTGCTTTTCAGGAAATCTTCCATAGTTTATATCTAGTCCAAAGCTTTTGGGAGAGAAGGGGATCTGGAAAGGCATAGTTTTTATAGCCAGAAATACAAGCTGACCCAAGGGATTTTTCTTTCCTGGAATTGGTGAACGTGCGATTGACTGACTGCAACAGTGAGCAGATTGCTGAGTGCTGAATATGTAACAAATAAAGTGTGATAAAGTCATCCGCTTCCCCAGATAATCTGTACCAACCCAAATGAATAAGAGTATAAGAAAAGAACAACAGTTGGCATATTTATAGGAAATTTGTCTTTTTGCTACTTCTAACTCTCTGTTGTGCGTGACGGAGATTTTGGATTTTTGGGCTACAAAAATAAGGCTTAAAAGTGCAATTCCCTTAAAGGTGCTCATTGGGAGCGCCATGCAGATGTTGGCTTTGGCCAGCATGAGGGATGGAGCATGGGCTAGCAGAGCTGTCGCTGCCCCAGTGCTAGCTATCTGCTCTGGGTCCCCACAGAGGTGGTTTGGTTTTATTCACCTAGTCACTCAGTGGGGTGCTTGAATTTCCTGGATTGCAGCAGTGTGACCACTAGTGTGAGGACATGTTTAAGTTCTTTGTGTTTGTAGGGCCCCTGTTTAGCAGTTAGATGGCATACTTTCACCTACAAAACAAACCTGTGCATGTTTTTCTTTTTGAACTGATGCTTTAAAAGGCCCACTTAGCCTCATGCATCATCTCTGCCACCTCTGAGGTCCCATGGGATGGATTGAGGACAGCATTGATCCTGAGTTTTTTCTGTATGCTACTTTTCCATTAGGGCCACTGCATACCGAATTGCTGCCATCAACATTAAACTGTTACAAATCCCATTCCAGAGCTTTGTTGGTAAAGCAGTATTTCATCTGATGTCTTCAACGTCTTGCACAACAAGGCTGCTAGTTGAAAAGGTAATCTGTTATTCATTTGGGTGATACTTTGCTCAAAGATGTGCATAGGACAACTAAATTATCCACAATCCTTGAATTTTTCACAGCGATTGTGTTTCTATCAGGTGTCTGGTGGCCGAGAAGACAACCATGGATCAGCACACGCCTTGTTATATAACTGAATGGGTTCTGAAGCTGGGAGTTTCTTGGTTTCCCTAAAACAAGATGATCACCTGGAAGGCGGTTTCATTGTCCTGAATTTCTTGGTTTAAATCAGCCAACAAAGCCTCATGCAGGTAGGTGTGAAAGCATCTGGCAAACAGTTCTGTGCCAGACTGCCAGGAGCAATGGCGACGTTATCCACTGGATACAGGGGCAGGAGCCATGGACAGGCAGCAGAGAAGTGGTCAGGGTGAGAGTTTTCTCTGTTCATCTGCAGAGCACTAATTGGACATGATAGATAGTAGGGGTTGTACCAGTTGCTGATTGTTCTTGGATTTTCTATTTGGGACAGAAATGTGCTGCTTACTGCCCTGTAACTCTAACACAGCGTTCTCTCAGCAGTGCTAGAGGTAAAATGCAAGGCGGCTTCTGTTGGTGAACTCCTTGTCCCAGGAATATGATCACACTCTGTGGGAACACCCATCACAACCACCAACAGTCATTTTACCGAGTACATTGAGTACATCTTGCTATTTTCTTATCTAATTAGATGAGCGAAATTGCTTCATTCTGCTCCCTGGTGTAAATCTGTGATAGTTTTATCAGTATCATGCTGTAATCTGTAACTCTGTAATCAGCACAGAACATATCTGCCTATTTCCAGAGCATTTGAAGGCCCAAAATGTTACTTTTTTATGTGCAGTTAGTTAGATCATTCTCGCCGTTTCCTCACTAAAATATGTTTCATTGCAATTTTAGTTTCTCCAGACATCCTCCAGTTGCTAGTGAGCACTAACTTAATTAAAATATGATTCGTTCCAAATAAGAGTGAGACAGTCAAATCCATTATCTAATAGTGCCAGGGATCCTTTGTTGACAGTTCTACACTAGTGTTAATCCTGTGAACTGTGTACTCATTAAAGAATAAACAGTTTCAGTCTATGAGCTGTGGATTACGAGATCTATTTGTCCCCTGTGAACTTTTCACAGTTAGGAGAACACTTACTCTGTCCTTTGTTCTGCCACAACAGTAGAAAATTGTTTCACAAAGCTTTTTAGCAGTAGATACTTGGGTTCTCCAGTCTATGACTTCCTCTCAAAATGAACAGAGATCTTAGAGAACAGAGATTATTCTCAGAGATCAATTATATCTATTAAAAAAAATATTATCCTAAGAATTTCTTTTAATCATGTTGTTCGACTGTTTGAATCAATTATGGTACCAAAACAGAATTCATGGCACTTGGCTTACATAATTTCTTCTCCTTCTTTTCTGTCGTCTGAGTTAAAGCTAGTCTTAATTTTTACCTTTTATGGACAATTTTATTTATCTCACAATTTTGTGAGATGAATAATAATTCTTGGACAATCAGAACTGTTCATCGGATAAGCTTTCTTTTAGCCTTAATATCCCTACATGTGCTTTCAAGCCCTCGGGATCTTTCTGGCTAGGACGAGCACCTCTGGGCTTGTGTTGAGCAGAGCTTCTGATGGTATGATAGCCCTCCACACAGGAAAAGCAAAATTTAATTTGTTTCAGTGTGACTGTTCTTATTTACTTGATTGTCTGGCAAGCTTCATAGAAGCAGGGATTTGGCAAAGAAACACTTAACTCTGCCTCATATGTTGAGATATATCTATATTTTGAGTTAGAAAAATGAGATCTGAATATAAATGCTAGAAGACATGAATCCTTTCCCTGTGTACCTATGTGACTTCTCATAAACACTTGCCACATGTGTCTTAGTAGTATGAACATAGCCTGGCAGTCGAGACACAATCTATCAAAACCATCCAAGAGGCTACAATTAGGCAAGATAGATATGATTTGTGTGTTTTGGGGTTGTTTTCTTGGGGTTGTTTTTTTTGATGAAAAACCATGAACATGGTTTCTTCGCAGACTATATATAGCACAGGAGCTTCCAATTCACGAGGAAGTTTTAGTCATGCAAACAAGGGAAAAATTACTTTTCAGTCTGGATTGCTTTTAGCAAGCAAATTACTCCTAAGAGACACGACTACTTAAGCCCCAACAACGCGAGATCTGTCAGCTTTGACTGGTAGAGGTGTGAACCTACATTCGTATGGGTCCAACACAAGTAACGGGTATCAGAAGTTATGTACAGGGGGTTGCTGTAGGGGCATTGGAGCTATATTCTGAGGTGCTGATAAATGAGATCTCAAGAGTATATGCTTTTGAACAGGGCGAATCCTCATATAAGTAAGTGATGAAGAAAAAACTTCGGAGTGTATCCTTAGCTCTACATTTTAAGACACAATAAAATAAAAAAGTAAAAGGTTAAAGTGCAAAAAGCGAGCAATAAGTGTAAAGCAGGGTTTTCACATTAATTCAAAAGAGAAGTACATGCTTAAAAAACTGAAAAGTAATTGCCAAGTTAAGAAGTTACAATTTTAAGTGCAGTATATATGGTACACAAAATGTATTTCTGGTCTGAACATGTACTGCTCCCCTTGTGTCTCAGCTTTACTGAGAACATCTCTTTCTGCATATTAACCAGGCTGCCTCCATTAAAGCACAATCAGGTAAAATTCCATATCCACAAGGAATCCTTGCATGAACCTTTCAGTGAGAACTACCTCTGTTAATTACATAAAAACATATAAATACTTCATAAATCACTTCCCCTTCTGAATTACGAAAAAAATCCTTGAAGGACATACATTTTAAATTAATTTAATGCAGCAAAGTGGTCCATGGCTGAAATGCATTTCCCAGCACTCTTTAAAAGTGAAGTCAAAGAGTGCTTCTTTTTTAGATGAATTAATTAATAGCTGTGGACATTCCTTGCATCATGTGGCACAGATCTTGTCATTCCTGGTATAGAGTTTTTGAATAATGCATTGAAAGATCATAAATTCAAATATTTGTGTTTTATTATTGTAGAAACCAAGTATGTCTTATTTTTTTCCCTAGTCCTTTATTTATTTCCCCCATCCTAAAATTTCTTATCAAGTATTTGAGTTATCCTGCAACTCCAAGCTTTTTTTTCTTTAATATATTTTCCACCAACTCTCTGTAGTCAAGTGCTGCAAGGTCCAGGACTGTAATTCTCTTATCTCTTGCCTTATGTGTACATGCAAACAAAACTTTTTAACTAGCAGAAAGAGTAGCAGAAAAAATTAAAACATACTTCATGCTTCTCGCTACTTGGTTTCTTCCCTCCCTACAAAAAAAGAAATATGAGAGACTCGTTTAATGTATCTCTATTTGACCAAGGCAACAATTCCCTGATTAATATGATAAAACAGATTTTCCCAGGGGGAAAAACATCAAGCTAACAAAATAAAAATACAAAAGAAATGTGGAGAATATGCAACTGGTGTCAGCACTATTCAACTATTTCAGCTGTGTGTTAAAATAGGCCCTAAATATTCTCTGGAGATATTAAAAAACAGCCTGGATGCATTCCTGTCCAACCTGCTGTAGGTGAACCTGCTTTGGCAGGAGGGTTGGACTAGATGATCTCCAAAGGTCCCTTCCAACCCCTACCATTCTGTGATTCTGTAAAGGGGGCCTACAGGAAAGATGGGGAGGGACTCTTTATCACGGAGTGTGGTGATAGGATGAGGGGTAATGGTTTTAAAGTGAGAGAGGATAGGTTTAGATTAGACATTAAGAAGAAATTCTCTATTGTGAGGGTGGTGAGACACTGGAACAGGTTGCCCAGAGAAGTTGTGGACGTCCCATCCCTGAAAGCGCTTAAGGCCAGATTGGATGGGGCTTTGAGCAACCTGGTCTAGTAGGAGGTGTCCCTGCCCATGGCAGGGAGTGGGAACTAGATGATCTTTAAGGTCTCTTCCAACTCTAACTATTCTATGGTTCATGGAATAATTCTGTGATTCTATATTAAAAACGCTGCAGTAATATCTTTAATTTCTTAGCACTCCTATATCTTTTAAAAGAGAAAATGCTCTTGGCAGTCTAGTGTAAAAGTGCCCCTCGTTAATTCTGAGTTGTCTTATACAATGTGTTGAGTCAACCATGTCTGAGACAGAACAAAAATATTTACCTATTAATGTTAATCTTTGTGCATACAGAGAAACTTAAAAAATAAAACCAAACAATTTGGCCATTGTTACAGACATACAGAACGAGCTGTTAGTATGAAAAGTTAATCCATTAATGTGGATGGCATACTACATACAATAGATGGCCAAATGGAAGCAAGAGTAGATACTGAACACCTGGGCGCAAAAGAGTAACATTAATTACCTATTGTACTGTAGAACTAGGGATTAGTTTCCTGGTTGAATGATAGGTCATGAAGTTTGCAGCACCTTTACAAAACACCTTTACAGAATCAAATAACTGCTCATGATAAGAAATTCGGTACCTAGATGATAATATTATCATTCCGTTAAATCTATTTATAAAAGTTTTGAGTGCATATTACAAATGCCACTGCATATTTGACCCCCAAATTTATGCAAACAAGGAAGAAATATTTTTCTTTTTTCACTTTTCCATGAAATTGCACATTGAACATATTTTACCATTTGTAGGCAGCTACAGCAAAAGGACTGGATAATGTATCTTGAAATTTAGAAAACTTATTGATAAAAATGATGATAGCTAGTTCCTCCCAGCTCCTTTATCAAAAAGTCAGCAGCACCGTCTTCATTTCTGAGAGCAGAAGAGAGAAACTGTCAGGGGAAATTAGGTATAGCCTATGTGCAAAACAGAAGAATAAGTAGGAACCAAGCCGTGTCTATGTCTCTGTCTGTTTTCAACATTCAGAACTCATAAACATTCTTATGCTGCAATTTTCTCAAAGAGAAAATATAGCTGCATGAAATCTGCTTTATTTCAGAAAGACATATGTGATCTTTAGATGAAAAAGTATTGTTCTGTGTTAGCTTTTTACTTTTATCACTTATTTGGCAGTCTCAGCTATACAAGATGGCACTAAATACTTATTTAATGCATTAACTTGTTAGTGGAAATCTCCTTTAAATAAGAAAAAAATGTAATGCATGGTGATGTCAGAAATCTGGACATATACATACAGGTCCTGTATATTTGTCAGGGAGTAACATAGAAAATTATGGAACACCTCGCCTCTCGAATATCCTCTATCATATGTCCAAGTTTTGGAAAACCTAAGTCCTTTCTACATATTACCATTATTTTCATGAAAAGGACAGACTGAGCAGAAACAACTAGTTGAGGTGGACTTAGGTGAAAAAGGAACAGGGTCATGTTCTAAGAATGTACTTTTTAAATTATACACTGTTATACTATTTTCTCTAATACTATATCATATGGGCTATGAATGAAAAAACAGCACAACCTACACATATATACCATGATTTGTAGATTAGTTTATGTAAATATCATAAGTTTTTGAGATAGCATTAAAATAATCTAATGTAGTTTACAGAACAAATTCGATGGACTTTATTAACTAATTTTTTGTATTTATTGAAACATGTGACTGAAAAATCACATGCTATTTTGAAAGATGTTGAGTCATGATACCAGTTCTATTAATCACTGTATATTAATTGCAGTACCTCATTGAGTAAGAAAATGCATACATTTGTTGGAAACCACCACTGATAATCGTAGGGCTGATAGTCCTATTGTTAGTTAGCTAAACTTAGTTTCCAGCCATTTGGAAGCCATTACTGTGCCTTCTTGTTTCCTCTGCTCTGATGACACATTTACTTGCAAACTCATGAAGGTGGGCTCTTTTTTTTTTTTTTCTGTACTACGTACAGCTCATCTTTTGCTAACAATAGTAAATTGGTGGACGATGGTCACAGAGTATAGACAGCATCTTCTCCACAGTGTTGCTGCAGAGGTGGCAGCTGTAAGATGGCTGGGTCCCCGGAAAGATGTCTTGCCTCCATCCACCCACACAGCAGGGGTGTCTGGATGGATTATGCCCTCGTGCATGGACAGCCATAATGTGCTTCTACCTTTCCAGTGGAGAGAGATTGCATTATGATGTTCAACAGATCAAGCAACTGCCCTGTCAGCATGCATGGTTACCTTCTGCAGTCTGGAGTATCTCCCAAACCTGAGCAATACACCTGTCTTCTCTCCAACCTTAAAACATTACTTAGACTCTTCAAAATGACAAGTGAGCATGAAGCACCACTGTAGAAAATAAACTAATTCAAGCTATAGAGGTGGAGTGCTGTTAGAAAAAAACTGGTTTGTGTTGAATAAGGCAGATCCTAATAGCATCATGAATGTCATTCTTCTTTTTTCAGTTTTGAAGAGTGAATAGCGTTGACCCTTCCTGGAAACCAGAAATCCCTCCAGACACTTTAAAGTCCAACTCATCTTTATCTTATTAAGTAACTAATATGATCCAACTCTCCATATCAGCACAAAAGTGCTGAACACAAGCAAAATAACTCTTTGTACTGTGAATAGGACCTTGGTTTGGACTTAACGGTATCTTTCCATGCTGCAACCTACGGAGGATGTGAACTCCGCTAGACCCTGTTTTCTGAAAAAAGTGAAACACATAGTCGATGTAAATGTCCTGCTTTCAGTCTGGGACTGTGCTACCCAGGCAGAGCCATACTACAATGTAATGGAGACGTTGTAATGGATACATTCTTATTTCTTTTTTATTTGGGGGGGAAAAAAATATATTTTGTATGTAAGGCATGCTCTGCCTGTAAAATAGGAAAGTAAGGCAATGGCATGTAGAGGCCTGCCACCTAAGACTTCCTGTGGTAATAGGGCTTAAAAGCTTCCACCTCAAACCAAGTGAATGCTGAAGAACATTTCTAAGTGCTCTGAGCATAATAATCACCATGCAACACGGATCTACCTGGGTCCTTGTGTTTCCAGCGTGTTTGCACTGAAAGGGTTTTTCAGAGGTCTTCGGTGACTTAGAATGAAGCTTCAGTAAGAATGCAGAGACTTATGTGGTGGTTCCAGACAAGTAAATGAAGTGCACAAGGACAAAGTACAGCTTTGTCCTCAGGCAGCCAAAAGGCAGAGTTTGGGCACAACACTGCATGAATTATCTGTACTGTTTCTGATCTGAGCTGGGACACTTATTGTGCAGTAGCGTTGGATGTGCTAGCTTAAATCCAAAGAAGCTGTGAGCCTCCTGCCTCATGCTGGGCTTCAGGTGGGACACGTGGCACGGCTTTGTCTGGACTCTGCAACATTTATGCACCAGAGGCTTGCTGCTAATCAGACTTACTGTTGAGTCAAGGATGCTTTTAGCCTGTTAGCTTGAACTGCCCACTGCCAAGAATGAAAATACAACAGATATCTTCACTCAGATTTTGTTCTATGTCACATTCTTTCCTCATTGGAAAGGTTATTTCAACATCTTGCTGATTTGTTGCATTTGCTTTTTCTTACTCATTATGAAGTTCAACAAGGACAAGTGTAAAGTGTTGCACCTGGGAAAACATCATCCAGGAGTGCAGCGCAGGCTGGGATCTACCTGGCATGGGAGCTAACAAAAAAGATGTGGACAGGCTGGAGAGGGTCCAGAGAAGGGCCACCAAGATGATCAAAGGACTGGGAAGCCTGCCATAGGAGAAAGGGCTGAGACAATTGGGTTTGTTCAGCCTTGAGAAAAGAAGGCTTAGGGGAGACCTTAGCACCACGTTCCAGTATTTAAAGGGTGGCTACAAAGAGGATGGAGACTCTCTTTTTACAAGGAGTCACAAAGAAAAGACAAGGGGTAATGGGTAGAAGTTACTCCAGGGGAGAGTCTGATTGGACACGAGAGAAAAATGTTTCACAATGAGAACAATCAGCCATTGGAATAATCTCCCCAGGGAAGTGGTGGAATCCTCAACACTGAACACTTTTAAGATTCAGCTGGACAGGGTGCTGGGCCATCTTGTCCAGACCATGCTTTTGCCATGAAAGTTTGGACCAGATGATCCTTGAGGTCCCTTCCAACCTGGTATTCTATGATTCTATGATTATGTCTGCTCTTAGCACAGGGAGAGCCCATTGCTTTGCTTCATTAAAACATTTACTATAAGAAGGCTGAGACTGCTTTCCCAAGCCGTATTAGGTGGAAAGCATTGGCTGTATGTTTTGTGTTCCAGTATTCATTCTCTGCTTTCATTTAACTTTAAGTGATGTAGTCATATATAGACTAATTGCTAGCCCTATAGCCTCTTCCTAATGATTTATACACTTTTTGTCAGTATGGTTAAACACTTCTACTACAAAACCTTTTCTGTTTACCCAGCTATTCGTTACTATGCCTTATTTAAAAAATTTACTATGCCTTATTTAAAAAATTGCTTTTTTTTCAAGTAGCAAAGGGTCACCAAGATGACAATGCATTTTAATGATTGATTTGGTAGGACAAATCCTAAGAATCTCTGCAAGAATTTTATCGTCACAATTGCCAGCTTTTAAGGACTTTACCTCTTTAAGAGCTGAGACCAGATTGCACAATATTTTGTTTTAATTCTGAATCCATATTTTCTTCAGTCCCATTCTCCCCCCTCCCAGGCTGCAACTGTAATGAATAGATCTGATTTACAGATGGTTAATGAACAAGCAGAGGTCTTCCTCCTGCTGCTGTCTGCTGGTCACTGACAATTCCACTTCAGTCTTCCATTCAAAACAGAGCAAGCTGCAGAAAATAAGTGCTTCCATGAGAAATAGACAGGGAAACATCTGTCATGGAAAACAAGAGACTTCAGTGAATAAAGAAGCTTCAGAAAAGAAACTGGGTATCTTCTTCTATCAGAGAAGAAAACAAAGAATATTTGGATCTCTATACTTAAGTTAAATTAAAGACTATGCTTTTATAAAAACTTATCCAGTCTTACTCCTTTAGTCTTTCTCTTTCTGATCAAGGCAATAATGTCCTTTCTTAGTGTCCAGAAGTTTCAACTGTTATCCCCCATGATTAAACTTAGAAACAGTTATATACCTTATTCCAGTTTTACCAATCTATTTTCTCCAGGATCATGTTTTTCATCCCAGAGAAGATGGAAAGATGTGCTCAAGAGGCGTCAGAGCAAAACAAATCTGTGCGGTGCATTTGACATGTTGCAGAGTGCAGGTAGCAAAGAACTTTCTGCTCCTTTTTCGTTGCAATTTGTGACACTGCCAGAAGAGGAAATCTAATCATACAGTTACACTTGCTGCAAGTGGAGGAGCTGTAGAGCAAATAAGTTTTACCGAATCAGCAACCAGTTCTCTAATGCTGTTACGTCTGTTCCTGTTTTTTATCCAAGACAAGAGTTATAATTTAGGCACAAGGAGAGCAATCAAAAGTCCCTAGATTTGCAGAAGTAATGTGCCAAGGCACGCAAAGAAAGGTCTTAAGATCCCAGATACAAACTAATATGTATTGATTCTTAAGAAAGTAAAAATTGGATGCAATGTTGTGTTTCCATTTTTTGTTACTGTGTCTTCCTAAGGAGGATAAATTTGAATTCAAATGCAAAGATAATTCCAGTGGGGATTTCAGTTTGGTCTCCAGTAACCCAGTGTTTGAGGAACATTATCTGTCCTTTATTTGAAATTGAAGTGTTTTTCTTACCAAACACACAAGGTATTATTTCATCCTACAAGCAATACCAATGTCAGAGTGGATGTTTATATATTGGAAATGACCTGCTTTTTAAAGTGGAAACAATTATAGCAGAAATTGAGGTTTCCTCCTAGGATTTTATGATTCAGAACAACAATTCATGCCATATAAACAAAATTGCTTCCAGCCTGAGAGCATGTGTATCAGTTTTGTAGAATGATGATCCCAAAATGGCAAATGGAAATAAAGATTTATAGCAGAAAACAGAAATTGTATAGTATGTAAATGTCATACATAATAAAATAAAACAGAATATAATAGGTTTTAGTAGCTGCATTATGACAGAACAATACAAGTTATATAAATAGTTTGTCTCAGCTAGAAAGAATTCAGAGTTGTTCTTAGAAGGGTATTTGTTCTATGCAAATTAAATTAGATACAGAGAACTATAGCATCTCTTGCTGCATCAATCTTATTTCCTAATATACTGAAGTCACTCGGCAATTTACGTGTCTAAAGCAATGTTCAGGCATGCTGGATCATTGGCAGACAGTCAAGGTACTGAGTCTGACACGGAATTTCTCAGTGACTGCACCCACTGGCAAGCTATGTCTAGCTAGGCTTCTTCTCATCGTTTTCTCCTACTAGGGTCACATGAGGCCAGGAGAAGCTGGCTCAGAACGGGCTTCTGCCTCACTTGACTGCAATGGGAAAAAAAGAGTGAAGAGGCCCTCTGGTACCTTGCTCGCGTAGGAGAAACCAGCTATCCTTCCACTGTGACCTTGTGGCTTTGGGGGAAAAGTCTTGTTTACATCCTTTCTTTAGCTTCCTCTCACCGTTTGGTCATCCCCCCTGGCAATAGGCATCCATTCTGTACCACATCTCTTAATACCTTGGGAAGATAGAAAGGCAGGAATGGCCAATACCTGTCCTGTTCCCTCTTAATGCTGTTCTTTATGGTGTGACCTTATCCTTTCATATGTGTGTAGTGTTCCTTCCAGCTCATATGGTCCATCTGTTGGACAGACTGCATCTTGCTGTTTATGTGGGATTCAGTGTCTATGCATAGAGTAAGGTCAGAAGCGAGTAACAGTTCTAATCGCTAATTCTTTTTACTAATTTTTCTTCTATTTTCAGTTTTCATGCATTAACAGTCACTTATTTGATCTTATTTTGTATTTATCTGAGAACTTAAGAATGCTTTGCTACTTTCTGTCTTACAGACCATGATCAATCTCCCACTAAGCATATTTTTGATACATCAAGTCACTGGATCTCCATTAGCATCCTGTAAGGTAAGTTTTCCAGTTCTTGAAACATTGTTGTAGTTCTCTTATGGATGTTTTTGGTAACACAAACACCAGAACTGAATGCAGAGTGGCAACATCACAGTGGGAAACGATCATATCCAGCCACAGAAAGAGCTTCTCCTGATATTCTGTATTTCCTTCTATGCCTCTCTTCCTGTTAACTCTATTACCATAAGCCTTTCTGAGTCATGTTTTTCCTAATGTAATTCCTAAGCCATAGGAGTGTCTTGCCTATCCTGTTGATACTTAATTATGTAATTGGAGTATAGTCTTCCGGAAATTATGTGCTGTGTAACTTTGAACAAGTTGCCTTCTGTTCCTGTTACTTCGGTAGCCTGTGTATAGAGTGGAGGGAGGAGGAGGTGTTGGGGTGAAAGGGGGTGAGCAAATGAGTGAAAAATGCTTTTATAGAGAGATAAACACAAAAATGGTCCTTTAGGAGGACAGATTGCTGCAGGGTGTCAGCAGGATGAGGTATAATGCCTAGTCACTTTGGTTTTCAAGATGTTCCTCCCAAGCATGCTTGCTAAATAGTATTTATACCACTAAAGGAACCTGTTATCTATGAAATGGAAAACATAAGGACTATCATCTTTTAAAATAAGTTAATGGTTTTTTAGGAGAAAGCTGGAATATTGTTGGATTTGTATCTCTCTCTCTTCTGTTCTTATGGCCTCTATTGCTGTTGTTTCTTTTTAGTTAGGTGAGTTGACTTTTGCTAAACCACTTCGGGTGTGAGACATGTATGCAACAAGTTCTTAAAAACATTAACTTAATTACACCATTCTCCCCAGAAGGTGACTAGAACTGACAGGGCACAATTTGTAGGAAAAAAAAAAAATAAATAAATTCCTTTTCAGCTTATAAATACATTCTGTGAAAACAAAGACCTTCATGGCTCAAACATCTAACCATTCTGAAGGAAATAGAAAGTGGATAATCTACAAGATTTTATTTTGAGGGGGAAGCTGACATTCAGACTGATGACTAAATACAGTTGTTTCAAAAGTTTGTTTTGAGTAACAACCACTAAATAGGGGAACTGCCTTTGGAAAAGGCAGTTTCTGAACATGGTCTTGCATCCCTGGATCACCCAAAGCAGCACGCCTGGGCAGGATGGGTGAGCAATGGGTGCTGCGTTGGCCATGTAATTCTGTAAATATCTAAGCCACACTACAGTGAAAGCGCAGTGTCTCCGGCTCCAGTGCAGATGTTTTCCGTACAGGATGCCTCTAATCCAAACTTTCCCTTCTCTCCTCTTGCTGGCCTCACATGGCCTTGTCTTGCTCTTTACTTATTCTGAAACAATTATATACATTTGCACG
This sequence comes from Himantopus leucocephalus, assembly GCA_003993805.1. Lineage (NCBI taxonomy): Eukaryota > Metazoa > Chordata > Aves > Charadriiformes > Recurvirostridae > Himantopus > Himantopus leucocephalus. The sequence goes on along the minus strand of RSEF01000007.1, from coordinate 1,280,381 downwards.
GCAACCAGACCAATTACAGCCTGTGTTTTTAAAAAATTAGCCAATCGTTCTGATGATTGCATTTAGTAGAACATTGCAATCGACCAGGCTGCAGGTAGAAAATAATTTCTTTTTTGTTGTTAATGAGCTTAAGTATGATGATCTACTAAGCAAATTCTGTTTCTTCCTCGGCCACTTTCTGTAAGTCCCACACTCAGGGACAAACCATACACATGCACACATCTTTATTCATACTAGAATATTTCCATGACTTTTTGAACATACTGAGAATTGCACAAAGGAGGTATTTGCCAAAGCATTTCTCTGAAGTGTTTCTACTTTTGAACAAAAATCAAGGTGAACCCTGAAAGATGCTGTACAGCACTTTGCTTGTGTTATACCTTGTAAAGCCCAATTCAACAAACTGGTTTTCTTGTGATGAAATGTTACATTCTTGCTTTGAAGTGACAGGATGTCAGAGTGACATGAATTGCTTAAGAAAGTTTCATAGCAGAGCTGAAGTAACTAGTTGTAAAGGACATGTATTTTCCTCATGTTTGCAGAAGTAAGACACAGCTTTGTATTCTTTTCTAGTGCCAAAACACACAGGAAAACATGCATAATTTACTGGAATACAACAGGATAAGGGAACCTTCTGAAGTATTTTATTTAGATTTTTGTTCTGTTTTATATTTGCCGCTCTTCTTTTGGTGTGTTTTTTTGGCAATTGGAGTGGATCTGAACTTGCACTTTCCCATAATTTATGGAGTGTGTGTCTGTCAGCGTATGTGTGGCGTGAGTGGCTTAACAGTATTGTCTCAACCCAGAAAAGGAAACTTTTGCACATATAAGATGATAAATTTTAAAAATGCTTTGAAGGTGAGCAGGAACAATCTTATTACTTGAATATCTGGAAAGAGCTGTTTAATATCCACTATCAATCATGGTTTTTTCTTTGCAAATCTCTAATGTGCCTATTGTGTGGCTTAGCTAGAACATGCTTCGTGCAAACTAGTGATTTATTAAAAAGCCTGAACACCCGACATTTGTTCCCTCCTTTCCATGTTACACAAAGACAGAACAGCACCGTTATATTTTTAATTACTCCCATGAAGATTCCAGGACCCCAGTAAGGGAAGATCTACGTTAAATACGGGTCATAAAACACTTTAATGCACGCCCCCCCTTGAAATGCTGCTATACCTATGGGCTGTGTCTAAATGAGTAAATCGAAGCATGCCTGGGAACATTTCCAAGTGCTGGGCTGTGAATATCTGCGCTAGTACACAGAACTTTACCTGACATGAATTCATTCTTTTCCAAACAATGCTGTACCCAAACAATTCCTGGGCACATTTTGGTGTTTTGGCAGTTAAACGGTCGTGGTGGCCATTCCCTGTAGGCCGACCTGCTGGAACCTCTCCTTTTGGAGACTGAAAGACTGTCTAGCATCTATATAGGCCGTCCCGGTCCACTTGACCTCAGGGCTGAAACCTGTTCTTAGGCAAAGTTTTTTTACCGGAGCAGGTGTAGCCAGAGGGACTACTATAAGAACCAGTAGAAACTGATATTTCCCTGCACCTTGTGCTGTCATGGAAGGATATTTTGGAAAAAAACCCCACAACCTAGTCTCTCAGGTAAGGAACATTTGCTCATTTGTGATTTTTAAAATATCATGTATCATACCAAGCTAACAAACTGATATATCTCTAACTTGGTTACAACCGACCCTTCATTTTTGAGAGCAGATTTTCAATTGAAATAATTCCCATCTCAGCCTCTGTCCCAGTTTATTTCAGTTTCCTACAGACCTGCTGAGCTGCTTTGTTGTTGCAAATGAGTAATAGGAAAAACTACAATTATCCTGAAGTTTCAGAGCAAGATGTGTTTGGAGAAGAAACTCCTTACTCTGGCTATGCATTGGACCTCAGAAGTGTGGTTTACAGAGTGCTAGAAAGCATGAAAATCACATAAGGTTTTTAGCAGAATTTTGGAGATTGACAAAGTTATTAAAAACCCTCAAGAAGAAGGAAAATGTTCTCTGACAGTGAATTGATTTAGGACATCTTTTACTCCTTTTAAAAAATAGTCGGAGAAACACACTTGTCACTTACAAATTTGTGTCATAAACAAACAAGGAAAAAACATTCTCAGGAATCAGCAAAGAATCTAGTCTTTGATATAATGAAGGAAAGTGGAGGTATAAGATGGTGATTTAAGCTATACATGAATAATTTAAAATGTTTGTTATATACAAAATTCCTAACTAAAATCCAGTGTAGTGAGATGGAATAATTTAGGCCTCAGAGGCTGATGCAATTGGCAAAAGCATTTCTGAATGGAAAAGTCAAAACATAAGCAGTGTAAAAGGAAGAATTTACAGAGCAAAAAAAGTAGGTTGTTCACGCCAGGCTTCCTGCTAGAAAGAGCAGAGCAAGAAAAGTTCTTAATCAGTAGCAAAAATTTAAAACAAAGAGTAGAAGTTCCGCAGTGCTGCTGGCTGGCTTCCAGACCAAGGGGCAGTTAGATACCTTTTCCTTCCACTCCATCACTTGGTGCTAGCAGGAGTCAGAAACTCTGGGGCCAATCGTGGTATTAACACTGTAAAGGTCTTTTGGGGTCATCTCAACAGACCTCTATTCGATCCTTATTTTTTTGACTTTGGACAGCTTTCTGCCAATTTGCCATGTCTTATTTTCAGGACATATGAGGATTGCTGATTCCTGCCTTTCACTGTTTTCTCTCCTTCACGTCTTTCATTACTTCTGTTAAATGTAACTCTCTCTTTCTTCTCCCAGTAGAACGATTTCCTCCCTTCCTGATTGCTCTTCCATAACTCCTTCCCCATCTTCCTCCTAATCTGGGACTGTCATGTCTGCTCTTCCTCACAGAGCTCTTTATCCTGTTTTCATTTCTCAGAAGTAAAAGAAATGAAAGACATTTCAAACAATGTGTTCTAATATTTTGTAAATAATTTATTCTACTGTCTTCCATGTTACCTATTCCCTCTCAGACACACTCTTCATTGTTGTCTATTTAGTTCATAAGTGCTTTTGTATAATCTCTCTTAAAAAAATTTGTTATATGCAAAATCTCTTTTGAGGTCTTTGCTAATAGAATGGAGATTAATAACATGTTGGAATAAGTCAGAAATGACTCTGAGAGTTTTGAAAAGGAGAAATATTATGAATGTGTTCTTGGGCATGTAATATGACCGAGCATATCTCTTGCCTCTTAAAATGAGTGTGGCATTCATGGTACGTAGCTTGCTCCAATGCAATAGAGAGATGATCTTTCCTTTGTCTAAGGGGTCTGTGTCCTGGTTTGAGCGACACAGGACTAATTTCTCTTCTAATGGTTGGGAAAACTGCACTTTTAGAAAACTTGTGTCTGAATTTGTGAAAATATCTACTTTATAGCCAGCTATGGTATGCAGGTTTCAAGGTCTCATTGTTTTCAAACTGGCCAGGTGCAGGGATGAGGAGGAGTGAGACTGGAGCACTTGACCAACAGGATTATTTCATACCATGAACATCTGTCCTGGTTTGAGGTAAAACAGGATCAATTTTGTTCAG
>RSEF01000007.1:1264466-1276817 GCA_003993805.1 Himantopus leucocephalus | reverse complement strand
CTTTAAGGTCCCTTCCAACCTAAACCATTCTATGATTCTATACGACTGAAGGAAAAATATACCCTTTTTCCTATTAAAATATATGCCTGTACCAATAATTTTTCCTATTAAAAAATACGCCTGCACCAAGGATTTTATACAATGTTTGAATTCCAAAGAGGAAAGACGCTGAGATTACCAACATACACATCTCTCTTCATACTGACAAACTGCAACTTGGTTAGATTAATCACAAAAGTAGCTTTAGAGTGTTTGGGGCTAATATGAAACAGGAAAAAGTATTTCCTTCCTCTAGTTCCTGAGAGCTGACTTCCTTCATGAGACAAAATCTGTTTCATAGGGCTGGGCATGGAAGCAGCTCTCCTGTCCTCAGCTGCACCACGTAGCCATCCTGACAGAAAATACATTGTGGAGGAGAAATAAAAGATAAAAAAATAATAAAAAAAAAAGAAGCAGAACATGCAAATTCACCCTGTCCACCGCTGAAGGAGAACAAGGGAATGATGACTTCCATTAGGCTCTGGTTGCCTGAAACAATTTTAATTTTTGAGTTTTTCTGACCCTTACTATGCAAATTAGCCTTCAGACAGATAGAGCCACGTGGGAGAATGGGGCTATGCATTGGGGTTAACGGAGTTCGTGTTATTCCCCTTGGGTTTGACTCCAGCCAGTCTGGCAGTCTGAATACGTCAGTCAGTCTGCAGGCAGGCACGCTAAGGGCAACTGAAGAGATAAGAAGAAAGCACAATGTCTAAACTGGACTCCTTAGACACGTCTTTTTTATTTCTAAGACTCCTCTCTCGGGCTGGCCTGGAAAGAAATGCATCTTGCTGAAGACTTGAGGGTCTGTAAGCAGGAAAAGAAAGCATGGAGGTTTACAGTAAAAATATAAAATACACAGCACTGTGGAACAAGTGGGTAGACACTAAGAAGAGATATTTATTCATTACACCTGACTGGGATTCTGCCCGAGAGGGAGGTCTGGGGCTGAGGGGTGAGGTTTCCCTGTTCTGAGAGGAGCCTTTGCCCACCTAAGTCACACAGTCAGGCAGGCAAAGTTATTTATCTGCAATAGCATACATCTCTGCTGTTGCTGTTACTGGTGTAGCAGCGGCCTGGAAAGCAGAATACTTCTGCTCCCTCAGCTCCTGACCACAAGGAACTAGAATATGAAAGAAAACAAGTTTTGTCTTAGTTTTCATAGAATGGTTAGAGTTGGCAGATACCTCAAAGATCATCTAGTTCCAACCCCCCTGCCATGGGCAGTGACACCTCCCACTAGAAGGTTTTTGGTTTTGAGCCTAACCAGGACCTAAGCCCATTTAAAAGACTTCAAGTCTAAAGAGCGTTTTAATAAAGGGTTATAATAGAGGCAAATATAATACTGGAAAACAACTACACTCATCTCTTTTCCTATAGAGGCATATAGCTTCTTGAGAAAACTACAAACGTAATGGCTCGAACGGATAGTTTAGTGTGAACGCTTTACAAAATTGAAGCCATTTTAACCTTTTCAGGAAACAAAACCAACATTCAGTTCACACAAGGTTTGGACTGAGTGTGAATTTCAAAAGCAAAACGTTCACAACTGGCTTTCTGCAAACAATCTGCAGAACCAGCAGTTTTCGCCGACAGCATTAAGAGTCCCACAGTACAGGACGGTCACGTCACCACGGTGGCAAACACTGTGCGGAGTTGCACCAAGTGATCGCAGACAAGGCTTTGAGCTATTCTATGATTCGATCAGCACGGAGGTAGTGATATTAATGTCCACATTTTTTACTAGTTAACACTGAACTCTTCTTCTGAGGATGAAATAAATCAACTAATACTTGGATCAAAATAATCAGGATTATCATGGAACGTTGTCTATGTTCAATGGTTATCTATACTTATAGACTCCTACAGTACTATATGCAGAACATGCAGATTTTTATAATATGAGTAATCCCGTTTCTGTTTTGAATTCATTTTTTCCAGGCATTTTAGTCGCATCCTAAGCATGATGTTAAACAACCTGTTCAGACAGCAGTTTAATCCATTAAGCCTCAGACAACAGGTCTGGGGTGCTTTTTTAAACTCTTACCCATAGGAACAATGCAAGCAACAAGAAGGGTATGATCCCAAGACGCAAAATTATACCATATAGGACGAGACCACCCAGACACTTAAATACTTGGAGATATATCAGACTATAATCACATTGCAATGCGGCAGGTAAGGTGTGGAGATGACTGCTTTTATAAGTCTTTGCGAAAGTAGAAAGAATCAGCAATAATTATCAGCGGTTCTTATTCTGAAACAGCAACCCGTACTTTCTTTCTGGCAAGCAGCTGAACTATTAATGTTTGTAAAGTATACTGAGATCTATCAATAGAAAGTGTCCTAGGAGCGGAAAACACATCACCACCCGCGTGTTATACAGCCCTGCATTAATTTTACTCCTTTGAAACCTAGTTTGAATTAAGAACTACATAAAACTTTGATGTAAAGCAAATAATTGTTCTGCTCAAAACAAGCTGGTTTTCCTTTGAAGATGCATGGCAGTAAAGAGCGGGAAGTCAGAAATTATTTCCATGGGAAACGTATGACTCCACAGTACTCCTATCGTTGCTCAGATATCTACTCCTGGGTCTTCTGATCACGTTGTGAAAGGATGTGAAACCTCAGAAGTATTATTTCTTGTATATTTTTACATGTCACGAGCACAAAGAATGTGATTGCTCCCAGGGGCAAATGACAGAGCACGCTTGTTGCTAGAATCAGAACACACTAAACTCAGGGTTTGATCTATTAAAATAGACTATTTACAGCTAAGGTTTCCTTTTTGAAGAAACTTCCCCTTCTGAAATCTCAAATTTTTTTTCACATTTAGAGTTTGATAGTACATGTATGCTTACATGCATTAATGTGTATGTTGCACGTATTACGGCTTTGGTACTAAACAACTGAAGCTGATATAGCAGAACCCGTTTTCCCTTATGCAGCAGACAGAACGACCAAAACTTAGCTGAGAAACCCACTTTCCCTATTTGTGCAGGCTGGAGTATTTTCAGGACTTACCAAAAAATTGCACTTCTGCTGCTGTAGTAAAGAAATTGAATGAAAAATAACTTTCATTCACCAAAAGGCAGAAACACCACCTGACTAACTTTAGCAGATGACATGTAAGGAAATTAATTCTTACAGCTTTATAGGCAGACAGACTATATGCTTTTACATACCTTACCGGATTTTACCCTGTTCTAGTTAAGTTTTCATCAAGCACCTCTCAAAGTATCTGAATAACTTTGCAACGTCTTCCTGCTCAGTGCCTCCTAGCAATACGCAGCCATTTCGCAGCTGCTGCCCGTCATCCCCGCATTTCTGGCAAGCGTCTCTATGACGTGATGAATAACTTTTGGCCGATGCCACCAACGTTACAAACCCACTTTCTAATTAAAATGAAAATCTCTTCTTATCCTAGCAATTACTTGAAATTAATATTAGACATATATTTATAACTCAAAATATTTATCTTCCATTTTCAGCTTTTTTATTTTAATTTATCTCCTGCATTAGAGAAAAAATAAGTAACTTCTCTGAAAAAGTGTAAACAGGAGCTAGAGGTTCATTTCAGACCATATGCAAGGCAAAAGAGCACATTAGCTCTTTTCAAGGCAAAAATAAAGATCATGTGAGGAATGTGCCAACTTTCCATAGATAACCAATAAACAGCGATTTGACTTCCTAATTGCATTTCTGTTTTTCCAAGGACAGGGGAAAGAGAAGAGCTTCAAGGAAATGAAACTCCCCAGTGTCAAGTATCAGCATGATTATATTTGCTGTATCTGCGCTGAGAAAGTTTTTTTGTATTTCTAAGTACAGAAATAATAGCCAATATTCTAACGAGTGGTCCAGAGATAAGGGGTACCGCATGAATTTTCTGGTTGACACAGACATAATGTTTTGGAGTCGACAGATCCTTGTATTAAAAGTCATAACAAGCCTTCCTGATGCTGAAGAGGCACCGGAGTGGGTTCTTCAATGGCTAATGCATCTTTGGTATCCACAGCCTCTGAACAAGCAGATGAATTTGCTCTCCAGCACAACGTTTCTTCCGTATCAGTGGCTGTGTGGAAGACATATATTTCATGGCTGAGGTGAAATTCATTGTCTTAAATTGGTACACTTGGCTGGTACACTACAGATGGTTGGTACACTTGGTACACTACAGATGGTGTTTTATACATCACTGACCTCGTATCCACCTCATTTTAATGTGCACAGAAATGTTTCACTGTAGCCCGTGTCTCTCTTTAAGGAAGTATTTCCACTATTTTGTCAACAAATTAGTATCTGAAGCCCAACAAAAATACAGTGAAGTCTACTGATTTTCCATCAAAAGTAGCTTAAAATTTTCCAGTACTAGATACACTATGACAGACCTGTGGCATAAGAACTGAGCCCTGACGCAGCGCTCCAAGGAGGATGGAGGAGAAAACGGTGAAGGTGCGGACAGGAGCTCTGAGCCATTTCTTAATGAATCCTTTTAAAACACTGCCACTTGGGTGGAAGCTCAGTGGAAGAGCAAGCTCAAGCTAGGATATCAAGCTAAAGATGATCAGCAGGTCTGAATGATAAAGTAACCTTTAAAGTTGGTTGACTGCTAGTTTATAGAGAACCTTTGTATTGACTCTGTGACTTGATAATCAGAATTCAGGTCTGTGATTTAATGCAATTCAAATATATGTTAGCAGTAAAAAACCTGACTTAGAGTAGGCAACACACATTTCCTGACCCTGTGAGTAGACCTTCTACTCATGTCAGTAAAGAATTACAGTCTGCAGTCGAAAAAGTTGACTGTTATTCTGTGTTCAACTGTAATTGTTATCCTGATAATACTTTACTAGTAAAACAAGCAATGCTTTTAGTACCTTCTCATTCCTAAAGGCAATAATCCATGCAGGGAATCTATTTGCGTAAAGTGCTTGCTGCAACTGTTTAAGATGAAAGTTTACTTAAAAATAAAGGTTTAGGCCTCAAATCAATAGCCTTATCAGATTTGTGGCATCCAACATTTATACCATTCTCATTGTAATAATAAACATTTTCAGAATCTGAAGTGAAAGATGAGTATCAAAGGCAATATTGTTTTATCTTTTAAATGATGGAAGGTCCTGTAGAGATTTCTCTCCGTTTTCATTAGACAGTGTTATCCAGGTGAAGTGATATCAGAACCTACTTTCAAAGGCTGTTTGGTTTTCCAGGTATACAGAACCGTCTGCATGTACAGTTTGAGTAGCGTGATGTTTTACATAGAAGTATAAAGCTAAAGCAGGTAAAATCAAGTCATATCTCCATGCAGAAACACAATGTGTCTTGGTAAGGGACTTTCTTACACGGAGAAAAAAAAAAAAACAAACCACAAAAAAAAACAGAACGGGCTGTCACCACCTAGGAGTTTCACAAGCACCTTTGCTAAAAGAATCTAAAATAAGCGCAAGATATTGTAAAATCATTACCTTTACTAGTGCTCTGGTTTGCCACAGATTTCTGTTTAATAGAAGCATCAGTTTGAAGTGTTTGGAACTTCCAATTAAATTTCAACACTTTAAGAATTTCTCAAGGAAAGAACACAGCAGTTTCAAGAATCAGTTTTACCCCCCCCCCCCCAAAAAAAAAAAAGGTATAATGTCAAATGTCCTCTGTCAACTTCTCAGAGACTAAAATAGGGAGACATTCAAAACAGCTGTGGCAAGGCTCCAGCAGTGGTGGGAGGAAAGCTTTGTCGCGCCTGCCAAGAATCTCAGCGATGGAGAGCAGAGAGCTGAACTTTGCCTTACATAGAGGCTGACAAGCCCAGGGGTCTGTAAGGCTTTCATATTTTCATTTGGCTTTACTTGCTAACAAAAATGTAAACTCTGTGGGAATCCAGAAAAAAAAAAAAAGGCAAAAACAAAAACAACAAAACACTTTCATTGTAAGTTACTAATTCATACTGTGTTAAGCTAAATTATAGGTCAGATTTCCCGATGGTATCCAGCTACTGCAGGTTTCTTTTAAAATACCTTCTCATAAACACCTTTTCCCCTGTCCCTATGTTGACTGATAGGGTGGCTTTATTCATCTCTTGACCTAAAGGGCCCTGCTTTGCCAGAAATAGCCAAAAGAGAAACCTCACGTGACATGTCTCACATTTGCATTTCGCTGCCAAAGCATTTAATCTTGCCCGTGAACAGCCGAGTGAACACAGGAGAGCCCCAAAACCTTCAGTAGCAATTTTCTTAAGTTACCTTTGCCAAAAGACAACTGATATATTCTTGGAGGGGTTTTATTTTCTTAATTCTTTGGTTTGTTGCTATTCTGGTGCCTCGATATGACATAACATTCATTCTTACCATTTCATTTTCATATATCTTGTACCCCTCAAAATATAAATCAGCAGGCTGGGACTACAGCATTAAGGAAGTTTTGTTGTGAATTTGGTTTAAATCACAGAACAGCTTCGACCAAAACAAATATATTTTCCTCTTCACTTGAGTAAAAAGGCAAATAAGTTGTTTGGGATTTGACATTTAAAAACATTTTAATGTTCTACTTTGCAGAGTTACTTTTGTTTTGTTTACTTTTTGTTTAGTTACTTTTGTTGCTTTTTAAGTCATGCTTTGGATAAAGCTCAATATTTCGGCTTACTCAAAATATATTTTGGAGCGTGTGTTCTTTTGTTAATTTTTATGTTGTTTTTCCCAGGAACATTCAAGTGTTTGAGGTTGAGTGAGACCCACGTTTCTTGTATTTTTTATTTTTTTTTTCTTTCTCAAGAAAACTTTTTCCCCAGTTCAGTCACTGAACCAATCATCTAGTTTCACTGCCTAGATAGAAACTTTACTTTAGTTCTAGGTCACGGACTGAATCTACAAAGGCATTTAGGTGCCTAACTCCCACATGAACAACAGGAATCACTCAATTCCACTGAGAATTGTGCTGATTATTCTTCACTTTCTCAGTGGACACTGTGCTATCAGCTCAGATTCTTTCTACCTCTCCTTCCCTGCAAAGGGAACACCATGAATTTTTTCTCCAGAGGAATATGTTTGATTTCATGAATACTGAAAGTGGCCCTTTACAGTCCCACTAAACTTCATGCCCCACAGAAGACAGATGGGGTGGGCAGTCCCTGGCAGGGTCGCTTCTATGGGGAGCTGGAAGGCCACTTGTTGGGCCCAGGCCACATCACAACTCTCTGATTGTAGCGGCTCGCAGGGGCAGCATCTTACACACAGGCTTTTCTTCTCCATGAAGGAATGGGGTGGACGTGTCAAGGGGCATCAGATGTGCTGCATCCTACTTTCTGCCTGAAAAATCGAGGGGGAGCCGTGAAAGCTGAGTTCATGGGACAAGTGGGCTATTGTAGCAAGGTGGCCAAAGTGCATTCTCACAGTAGAGCACCATATTGGGATTCTTCCTGGGGAAGCTGAAGGAGGAGGTGCTCCTGCACATGCTGTGAGCCAGCTACCCAGGCAGATGACAGGGCAGTGGGGAGAGGGGGTCTGTGCAAAGCACTCCTCTGTGAATAAAGAAAGGGGATTTATAAACTGCTGAAGTGTCTATCACATGAGTTTTGTTTCCTTTTTAGTTCTAATAAAGATTTTTATGGCAAAGGCAGCTGCTTGCTGCTCATGATGCTGTATTTCTGCTATACAGAATGAACCCTCAACACATGGCAGTTACAGTAATGCACATCTGACTGCAGATTAGACAAGAGCATCTCACACACATCCCATATTTTAAGACAGTTGAATCCTACGTTTTTCATTATGCTTGTGTTCACACTTACACTGTCGGTTCAAATTTCCAGCCTTACAGCTGACCTCTGATTGTTGCATTTTTTTCTTGTCAATGTCAAATGAGTAACTGCAGCCAGAACCCCAATCCAGGAAAAACATACAAGTTGTTTCCACTGTATTAGCAGCCTTGAGAAGATGACTAGTCCTCCTACCTGTATGCAAAGTGATATGAAAGTAGCACGGTACAATACAAATGAATTGACCCCACCGTGGTTATATTTCATGGATTTCAGGTCTCTCTGCTTCAAACTTCATTTTCTTACAAGAGAGTATCTTAAAGAGTGCCATAGATAGTTATATTCAATGGGAATACCCTTAGAGATCACTGTATCCATTTGACTGAGTGCTCTCACTAGAGTGTAGAGCTTAACGTGCTCCCATACTTATTAATGAGTGATACATTAATAGTTTTACCATATAATCACAGATAAAGTAAGAGAGGAAAACTGTTACTAAGAAACACGTGATAGCGAGTCTTAAAATACTCTGGGATAGGTTTGAACTACTAGCTGGCTAGGAAACTGCTGAATCATACCCTTAGGCTCATACCGAAAATAGTGTTTCATCTGGCAAAGCACGTACAAGCTATAAGTGTTCCCTATTGTTGAAAGCCTGCTGAATAGCTGCTGATCAGAAAGGATGAAGAAGCATTCTCCTAACTTTTCTGCCTCCTTGAGAGAAAGGCAATAGCAAGTTGGGTTTTTTTTTTTCCTACAGTAGTTCTCCATTTCACAACATTAGCTTTTAACAGAACAAGAATGTCCCCAAAACATTTTTTTCAAAGCATTATGTGATCTTTCTGTGTTTGAGACACCCTAGAAGAAACTTTACTTGCCTTTTTACATGTACAGCATTGATGGGTAGCAGACATCACTCATCTCTCAGCTGTAATCCTCTCTGGTGAGACTGTGATGTTCTCAGTACACAGTCTGTAAGTTATTTCTTAGACCTAAGGGGAGAAAAAGAGCCTTTCTTGATCATTTAAAGAAGACTGAATTAATATGAGGAAAGTTGTTCTCTCTGAGGTCTCGGAAAAGGTGACTGCTTAATGCCCTTAACAAGGAGGGAGGGGTTTTAAAAAGTTGAGTTCAAAAGCTCCAGCCGGAGTTAATTATGTTCTCTAATAGGCTTTGTAATGACTGTGTTTCCCGGCCTTCGGCATCCCATAGGCAGAAGGAGAGACAAGAGTTGCCCTCTGAGTTTCTCTGGGTGCCTCGTTACCTCCTCCCTTATTCCTTCTGCCCTGGTATGATGGAGACCTGGACTGAAGTCCTGGGTTTATCAGCAGAAAGGGTGCAGCGCGGGCTGCTGCTATGAACTTGGCAAAGTCCATCCGAGGTGGCTGGGCACCCCTCTTCCAGCAGCACAAGCTTCATCCTCTTTCTGCCCCCTGTGCTGGTGCGCAGGGCCCTCTTGCTTTGGCCCCAATGCAGCATGGCCACTGCTGGCCTCACCCTGGGAGCCTTAGCCTGGCTGGAAGGACAGGTCATGTAGAGCAGCCCCTTCAGCAGAGCTGCCAGGGCACAAGCACTGAGAAATTGTAGAGAGAAGCCTAAGAAGGGAAGAAATATAATGGCAGTTTGCTCAGTCTGGGAGTGTTACTTCCCACCCCTCTGGTTGACTTGACCTCTCCGCAGTGGCTGACTGCCGTCCGTCTAACATCTGACCGTTTAAAACACATTGGTGTTTTTTTAAAAGACCAGAAAGTATATTACCCTTTAACCATCTGCCCTGTAACATTTATACAAGAGTTTGGGTATCACATAATGAAACGTTCTCATGTGCTTTTTATTATGGGAGGGGCAAGAAAAATGTCTGTGGCGACACAGCCACTTGAACTTGCAGCTCTTGCATTTTGTCTGTAACTTACATATCATCATGTAATTTTTCTTGCAAATAAAATCCATCTTTGAAAAGCAAAATAATCTCTAGGCAGGAAGCGTGGGCAGCCCGGCTCTCCAGTCTCCATGGAGGGCAGTTTACTCAGAAAGCAGAGGATGGTATTTCCAGAGTTTCCTTTACGGAACTTTAAATTGTGGTAGGTTGGACACATGAGGTCTGTTGAAGAGATGTGCTGAGTTAATTTGCTGCTTTAGCAGAGCTGCCTGGCACGGGCCCTATGCCGTATGCACACTGCTTAGGGGGTTATAGGTACTTGGTGCTATATATTTCTGCTATACAGAATGAACCCTCAACACATGATAATTACAGTTACCTTTGTGCTATGTTTTTCTCACACGTTCATGAGTAATTCACTGAACTCTTCAGCACACCTGTAATTAGGTAATTCCTCTTGGTCTCTGCCTGATAAGTTACCCTTTTTCCTGAAATCCACAAATACGTTTTGCTTCTTGGTCCTACTTTTTAAGATTTCAACAGCAAACGACTGAGACGGTCCGCGTCCAGAAATGGTAGTCCCCTGCTTTCATCAAGCCCAAAACACAAACGACCTGTATTAATTAACCTTCAGTCAGTATCATTAGGATGGCACAGAACCATCTCACTCCAGATGACTCCAGAGGCAAGAGTAGGACCTAGGGGAAGGGAGCAGGGAGAGACGGGAACGTCCGCTGAATGAATTAAAGGTCTGAAGGGTGCAGGGATTTAAATAATGACTAGAAGCGAGGTAATCACGTGAAAGCAATGAATCTCATTCCGCCATACCTGTGTGTCCTCTGTCACACGCTCCTGGTGGGCTGCTGTACTTCCCGCTTCCTTAACATTTTATACACTTCTATCATCCCAGTCTGAGCTCCCCAATATGCTCTTTTACAGGCACTGGACAAATCTGCGTTGACAGAAAGTGCTTTCTTCCATGCCTCTCTTGCTATCAGCCATACTTTGCTGCTCTGTGAAACCCAGTCAGAACTGTCTTTTGCATTTCTAACCAATGTTTGTACTTAAGGCTTCCAGAATTGGTTTACTTTCCCCATCCTATTGTTTCATGATTGTAGCCAAACTTCTGGTATAATTTATTTGGCATGATGTAAGATAAGAATTGCTGACACATCCTCAAGCACATCTACTAATGCCTTGTATCACTTCCTCAGGATGGTCTTACGAAACTGGGTTTTCCCTTTTTTTGAACAGTGTTATTCGTAGATGTAAGCAAAGTTAGCTAAACGAAAATGCTTTGTAGGAATTGCAGTCAATATCACTGAGGTGAGCTATTCCTACCTATTTTACTGCTTAAACTTTTACTCAGTAACAGTTTTAACAGGCAGCAATATAAAATGACTAAATTGTTTTTAATGTATCTAATAAGAAGCAGGATAACATACTGATAGCCTTTTATTTTGAGGCATTAAAAAGAAGAATCAGGACTGTAATTTTTTGTTAATGATTCTGTCTTTTAATGAAGAGAATTAGAAGACCTAAATGGTCATAGAGAAATCAGTCTCTGAATACATATCTTTATTAATTTGGTGCAACATTTGCTTGTTGTCCTTTCCAAAGGAATTTATAATAGCAGTGCATGGAGGTCTGCACAGAATGACCTCAAGTAATGCTGAAGTATGACCCCAAGTAATGCTGCACGCATTCAGTAAACTACAAAAGTGAAAGTTGCTGCTGCCTTGGTCATCTTGTTTGGCACTAGGCTACAAGTAAGGCCTGCACTGAAAACCACCGATAACCCTGCTGAAGTGCCACCGACTGGGTAGCTCCTCTACATCCCTCTTTTCTAGGGTCAAATTTGTCAATGAATACAAAATTATCTTCAGCAAATGGGTGATGCAGGGGAAATGTACAGACCCAGAAATCAGCACCTATGCTGGACGCACAGGTGCAACTTCCATGGCTTGGAGCTCTGTGGATGTGGCGGTACGTGGCTAGGGTTGAAGAGAACGCTGATCCTTGCTTCAATTCCTTTACCACATTTAAGACGACTTACAATTGCCAGAAAGAGCAGAGTTTATTAATATGATCTTCTAGCACTTCTCTTTCCATGGTTTGGTACTCATCTAGCCTATGTCCTCTGTGGCCGAGTGGGAATGCCAACTAGACAGCAGATGCAACACGGGAAAGAAGTACAAAATCAGACTGAAGTTACAGCTTTCTGCTGAACATCCAGCCATTAGCCTTGGTCTCTTCTGTTTGCTCTGTTCCATTTAGATAAGACAACATTTAGATTTTACCACAGCTAAGCAGATAAAATGAAACCGTGCGTTCCTCTATAGCCCTGAACTGGACCTGGTAACCTATGCTAATAACTTATTTTCCCTTTTTTGGCTAACCATGAGCCTAATGACACATTCAGGGGAAGGAATTAAAGGTGATGAGACATGTTTTGTAGATATTGTGGATTTTGCACTGAGGCTAGTGGTATCTGCCAGCTTCAGGCACTAATTAAAGCAAGTGAGATCATCGAGTCATAGAATCATCTGGGTTGGAGGGACCTTTAAGATCATCGAGTCCAACCATCGGCCTAACACTGCCAAAACCACAACTAAACCATGTCTCTAAGCACCATATCTACCTGTCTTTTAAATACTTCCAGGGATGGCGACTCCACCACTTCCCT
>RSEF01000007.1:1238699-1264456 GCA_003993805.1 Himantopus leucocephalus | reverse complement strand
CCCAACATCCCCAGTGGCCGATTTGGCCTAAACCACGACATAACCAAATTTCACCTTTCAAAATGCATGCTGATGATCGCTTGTTTCAAACAGAACTTCTGAGGGATGTGTATTACCCTGTGTGCCTTTGGATGTGAAATACAAAAGATTTCCCGTTTCTTAATTTCCTTTTACTTAAATGTTATTACGATGCCAGGCACACTTAAGTAAGCTGGAACTTTCCTGCCACTTGGGTGTCTTATCTTTTCAGGTTCCCAAATAGATGTGGTAGTGGTCTTGCTTGAACTGCTTGCAGTTTAGTAACAAGTTTGTGTTTTCATGGGCAGGTGAGAATGTGTTCAAAAGTACTTTTGAACTACTAAGGTTTCCGTTTGACAAACTTACTTTGCCAAATTGACTTTCTCTTTCCAAGCTGTTTGCTCCTCAACAGTGACTTCTCATGAGAAGAAAAAAAAAAAAGCTTGTATTCATTTACAAGGATTTATGCATATGTTTACTTAATAGCAACTCCCTCAATGCCTCAATGGTTTCTGAAAGAGGGCTTTATTTTCTTTTTCTTTTTTGATTGTAAATGATTCTAAGCCTAGATTATATTTTGACTTAATGAGCCGATACTTTGATCTTGAGTACAGTGTGGGCTGGGGATGAAACCTAATAGGTTCTGTTTTATTCTTTATTCTGTTATTCTTTATCAAGATAGGCTTGTATGTGCTGACTGGCCTCATCAGCGATTTTGTGTGTGTATTTTTTTTGTTTGGTTGGGTTTTTTAAGTGACTATACAGACTTCTGTTTCATGGTTGTGTAAAAGTACAAACTACTGCTGGTTTTTGTAGTGTATTTGCCCAGCGGGGACAGGGTAGGAATGCTCAGGTAGAAAGATTCAACATGCTGCAGGCTTCTGTGCAGCAAATATTAATAAATATGTGTTCATATGTAGAACACACTCTGGCATGTTTTTATTTGCAGCACTGTGCCTCTAGATGGTGCCATGCAGTTTAAAGTAGTGAATTGTTTCTGGCTTTTTTTTTACAGGCAGTTCTTTTAATCATCAACTTGTAGCCATTATATAAAGGATATCTTAGCATAGGGTGAACTTATTTTCCTTTCTTTCCTCATCCTACTCATATGTTTCAAAAGCTAGATGTATGAATTTTTTTATACTGGGAAATATATGTTACGTGGTAAGTACATGACTTTGCTTCTGTTTATATTAATAGTAATTATCAACAATGGGAAAGGTATCCCACTGAATGCCCTGGCAGGTTAACCAACACAAGGAAGCATGCTGATGGGTCACTTTGTGATCCTCAAACTTCATGTACATGAACCATGAGCTTTTTTGGACTCAAATGCAACCTGTGTTTGCATTTTTAGTAATGCTCTTTGCGTGCTACAGTCTTAAAAGAACAGTATGTTTCAGAACACTAAATGTTGAATCTACTTCAGTATCTTCTTTATCTAATGTCTGCCTATTTGAGAGCACAGTTAATGTAGCTGGCAAAATAAACATGAATATTGTACCATGTCAATCTCAGGATTCACTATTCAAATACAAAACTGAGAACAAATGGAGAACCTACTAGATGCTTCTTGTACTAGAACAGGACAGATTCTCTGTACTCTTCAAAAACGTAAGCCTTCTGAAACAAAACTATCTTGCTCTTGAGCCTGTTTTGCAGACCTAATACTTGAATTCTTCTTTCTTCATGTATAGACTTGAATTAACCAGCTTGTTTATCCAATGCAGCACAACAAAGCGTGAGCTGGAGCTGTGACTTTGTAGGCAGCTACCACAACTACCAAGCTACTAACTGCTGTTTCTCAGAAGATGGCTCTTTGCTTGCTGTTAGCTTTGAAGAAACTGTCACTGTATGGGATTCAATTACTTGGGATCTTAAGTGTACATTTTGCCATCCACCTGGAAAAATAAGGTATGTTTTTCATCTGGCTTTTTATGTCTTACTTGAACTCTCAGAACAGAAAGAATCAATTCATAGTAGTCCAAGAACTTTTATATATTCATATAAACATTGAATTTAACACTTATGTTCATATATAGAAAAGACTCTAAAGTGGCTTTTAGGTGGTTGGTAATGTACTGTTAAAAATAAGATCAATCTTTGCAGTTTCATCTTCTTACTTGCTTATGACTCTTGTACCTCTCGTACTCAAATATGTATCTTTGGGCACACAGTAGTGTGTTAGTAGCCCTTCTCTTTTTCCCCAATAAGCTAGGGCCGAATCAAAAGTACTGAAAAAGTATAAATATAAGCCGTTTGTGCTTTATTCATGAACGCATGCATAAAAATAGAAATTAATAAATCATAAAGGCATATTGACCTTATTATCTATATTATAAAATACATATTTTTATCCATTCTGACTTGTGTTGGAAAATCCATATTTGCCTGGCAGACTATCCCAGCATGCTCCATTGTGTGCTGTCATGATAAAAGACATCCTAAAGGTCTAGGTACCATTCTGTTGTGTAAGGGTAATGAGGAATGGCATAGGTTGATAGTAGAGATAAAAGATAAAGACTTGAAGAATAGGACAGCCTTAATATTGAGCTTCCTGGACTGTGCAAGTGTACGGCAGTTTCTGATCCAGGTGAAATATCATTTTTCTTTTGATAATCTTGGAAAAAATAGGGCAGTAGGTGACCTCACTGGTTCATCTACTTAATCTCTGTGCCAGATCCTGTATCTAAACAATTGCTGGAACAGGAAGGTGCTACAAACCTACTGTAGCATTCTCTTTCAGTGCTAATGTTTTTCTAACTGCTTCTCAAACTTGCTTCTCACAGTTACTACTGGAGTAATGTTAGAGGTATTTCATGTACCCGCTTTCAGGAAGCATCTAAAATGGAAAACAAAACACTGTGTGGTCACAAAGTTTTAAAGACGTAAAGAATCCTAGAAAGATACAGAGATTTCTCTCTTCCGTGTTTTTGTGTGTATGTTTGTAAGCTCTTCTTTTGTATGATCAAGTCAGTTTTGTTTATACTGGTCCTCTAAGATTAGAAATTGAGAAACATGATTCTAAAACCGGTCTGCAGGAAAATCGTGGGAGGCATGTAACCCACATCTTTACTGTATCTAGAGAAAAATTCCCTTGACAGATTGGTACAGTGGCAAGCTTTTCCCAAGCCAACTACTCCTTTTCTAGCCTTTGCTGTATGCTGTATTAAAAGGAAATAAATTACTCTAGGACTATAGTAAATGGCTGTATTAATTGCATAACTTCAAAGGTCTGTGTTTTATTAAAGAAATTCTGTCCATTATTAGCTTTTTTGGAAACATTCCGTAGCATTAGAAATAGAAAGGTGGTTCTATCATTCTCAAACGAGAATCAGAAATTAAAATAAGTGAAAACAAATCACACACTCTTGCAGTCCCAATGTGAACACTTACTAGTACTTACAAGTTTGTAACTTACTTAAGACCTTAAAATCGCTCCTTGAAATCAGAATGTTGTAGGAACATGTAATCCATATAGATTTATGTATACTTTTAAAAATCTCCCAGATCTATCTGGTTGTGTGAAGTTTAATGCCACTAGAGATGAAAGCAAAAAGCAAACTTATCCTAATTTAAATATCAGAACTAAATCTTAACTGAATGTTTTTGTGACTTGTGAATCATTACTACGTAGAGAAACAAAAATGAAATCTGAAGGTCACTAACTTGTTTTGACTCTTTGCTTCTGTAGGAACATCTGTTTTGGGAGACTAACATGTTCCAAGTACCTTATTGGTGCCACTGATTATGGCTTTCTGTGTTGCTGGAACCTGCTCAGTTGTGCATGTAAGATCAGATTAAATGTATGCTCGAGTAGTAACATTTAACACTTGAATTTACTGTGAAAGCTTAGAATACTTCTAGTTTGATTCTAGATTGATCCACTACAAAATGTCCTGTGGAAATGTAATGGTTTTCATACTTCAGTCAATATAGTAGCTTGTCCAGGGTGCATGTGCTTTGTATGCGTGTGTGTAGTGAATTCTAAGTTACATGATTGATAACGCAATAACAGCTCGTATTTCCTGCATTTGTAGACGTTGATAATGCTTGTGTATTTTTATTCATCTGGGAACGGGTGAAGTTGCTTGCCTCTTCCAGAGATTAAGGCCCTGTGTGCCATTCCTATTTAACCTTTTGTTTGGCAAAGTAGTGGGATAGAACTGAATGCCTTCTCTTCATGTCTGGCTGTTGCTGTGTTTGCTTTTCAGTGGAATGGAGTGCCCACCTCAACGTCTTAATTCTGCAACCTGATCCCCTTTCAGAACATATTGCTGCTGTCTCATGGCTCTCAAAAGAGTCCAGTTGTAAGTACAAAGACTTCTTTGACAAGTAATAGTCAGTGGAATTTAAAACTGTGAAAGCATAATTTCTAGAAAAGGTTTTCTTAGAATTTAGCCCCGTGAAAGCCATAAAATGGACCCGAGTCTGTGTTTGCATCTGTGGAAAACTGTGACATGTCTGACAGCAGCAGTCAAGTAAAGCATGTTGGTTTCCCATCTTTTCTTCCAGCATTTAGTTTCTGGTATGGGATATAGCACAGGATTAACCATGTTCTCTGGGTGAAGGTCTTGAATGTTCTTGACCCTCTCCTGTAAATGCAAAACTGTGGTTGAACTGTACAGCTATGGTTTAAAGCTTTGACTATAAATTATAATTACTCTTCCTAGAGCTACTGTTCTACAGAAAAGTTAATTTCCAAGTGTCTTCTCTGGGTTGGAATACTGTGAAAGGTACCTTCTATTATGCCGTAAGGCTATCCAATTATAATGCCTGAAAACTAGTGCTTAAAGGCAATCCTGTCTGGCCCTTACTGGCTATGATACAGAAAGCTTTGACAGCTATCCAGGAAGGTAAGAATTTAATGATTTAAAGAGAAAACATCCTTGGTTTTGCAGTGTTTGTGTTCAAACCAAATGAGCCACGGCCAATCTATATCCAGAGAAACCTTTGTAGAGAAAAGATCCAGCTTGCTGCCTTCGTTCCAAGAGACGAACCTGAAATGATTGGCTCAGAAAAATACCTTTGGCTAAGAAGATCCCAACTATTTTTTCTTACAGATACGCAAGTAAGAGATAGTGATTGGCAGGTGGTTCCTGGGGAAAAAGTATTTTCCTGTATGTGGATTGATACAAACTGAGAGCTCTGTTGTTGAGCGTAAGAGTTTCTTTTTGTGATTTCAAGGCAGCGTAAGCTTTGTTCTTTATTGAAAGCTTTCAACTGCCAAAACAGCTTAAGTTCAAAATTGATTATTTACTGGTTTTCTACTGCTAATAGTTTCTGCTGCCTCATTCATAAAAGAAACTAGATAATTTGGGAACGTTGCCTATGCTGTTTAACTTAACCACCTAGAAGCTATATTATTGCTGATTATCAAAATGTTTCGTATGATATTTGGTTTTCCCTGTAATTTGTGGGTGGGTGGGTTTTTTTGTTTGTTTTCCCAAAAAGCATGTACAGAATCTCTAGGTCCATTCCTGCTTCCTTTCGGTTTCCTTTATAAAATAAAGAGGAAGAGATATGTTTGCCTCTTCCACTTCACTGACAAAAGCTTTTGAGCCAGTCGGAAGCTTCTGTAGGCAAGGTATGGAAATATGGAAGGCTGTTTCACATATGTAACTCTGCTACATCATTCTATATTTTAGGAGCTAATGACGCTTAGCACAAAGTCTCTAGAAGAAAGGCTTACACCGTCAAGCAAACAGGTACCTCTTAGAGAAGTTCTGACAGAGATGTACAGAGCAGTTCAAAATTCTGTTGGTGTTCAGTTTGTCAGATTCAAATTCCCTTCTGTCATGAAAATGCACACCAGATCCTTAGATGGAGTCATAGGCACTTAACTGAAGGGGCAGTAACTGGTATTTGCCTTTTTTTTTTTTGTCAGAATTGCTGTTTGTAAAAACCTTTTTAAAAAAAGAAGTATTTGTAAGCTACTCCCTCCTTTTCCTATTTCCCCTGCACAAAAAATAGATACTTTTCTAAAAGGATTCAGGTTACACAAATGAAGCAAAAATACTTGATGTAGGAATAAGCTCTTTCCTTATCTTGGCTTCTTGAACACTTGGGACCTTAAGTGTGGCCTGACCTGCGCTTTCTGGTGAGGATGACAGTCAGTCAATTGTGACTTACCACTGGGAAGTTAGTTCAAATTTACATTCACGTGTGTACTTCTGTGGAGAAGTACTCTGGGAAATTCAATCTTTTAAATTCACATTGAAGAAGTATTTCATACCCCCTGAACAGAATAAAACAGTAGCACTTGATTTGGTTGGTTAGATAAAATAGATCAAAGTAGAAGTTAATATCTTTCTAATACAAAATGCAATGGAAACGTGGTTATAAGCAATCAGTTTCTTTGGACGGGCAGGGAATAATTCGGTACTCAGATTGCGGTATATTGACCTAGGAAAATGCCAGAAGGGAAGTTGCCATGTTTTGCTTCGAGTTACATGATTAAATCTCTCAGCAGGTGATGCTGGGGATATAAATGATCTTTTAGTCATAAGTGGAATCTGAAAGCCATACTTAATTTTTCTGGCATATGCACCAACCTCCATATTTGGAAGTTAATTGGTACACCAGCCAACTAAAATCTGGTGTCCAGGAATCCACATCCAGATCCTGGAGAGTTTTATTACCTCTGTGTCGGACTCCCTCAGAATGCCCTACAGAGAATGAGTACAAAGAGCCATATGGCTCAGTTGAGTTAAATTTGAGCGTAGAGTTTTGTCACCTAGGTTGATTCTGAATTTTGGTAACTCAAAATGACATAGAGCTTAGATTTGTGAAACTAAAATTCTACTTAAAACTTTCACCTTTTTTCAAGCTGGCAGTAGAAGAAAGTCTTCCTGTGACCCCATTTAGCTTGCTGTTGGGAAAGCACAGACGTCAGCAATCACAAGGGGATATAGACCTCGGAAAAGTATTAGTTCGTAATAAGCATGAGCAAGATTCACCTGCTGTCAAAGAGGTAGGAGTAATTACAGTAAGTGTACCAACGAAATCATGACAAACAAGAGCTTTCATAAAGCTGCTGTTTTTTCTTTTCAGCTTTTGCACACTCCAGCCCATGTTTTGCCATCTGCTTCCTTCCTTTGCCCTATATTTATTAATTCATTGCTCATCTCCAAAGAGAACAAAAGGTAAGAAAACCTTAAGAACACTCCTTAGTTATTGAAGTTATTTTAAATTATGCATGTATTGGTTTAAAGTGTAAAAGCAGTTTCCCAACACTCTTCATTCTTCTATTGACCTAAGTTAGGAGAACACTTTTACAGTGGCAAGATTCTCTTAAAACAACTCAGTTTTTGGGAGGTACGCGGACTCGCTGTTTTAGTCTATTGGCTTTTTTATTGCTGTTATTTTTGCTGTTGTTTGGCATAATGTGCGTGTACACAAACTGTTGCCTTTGGTAATCAAATATTCTTTATGAATTTAACTTTATTTCAGGGATTTAATGTTTTTAGTGGTATTTTTGGATAAACATCAGATTCTCGACTTTATTTGGTATTATGATGACTTCCTGCATAATTCTTGGTTTTGGTTTCTAGGTATACTAAGAGGTTAGTCCTTAGGTTTAATCTTAACAGTTTGTTTAGAACTCAAATTTCATTCCTAATTAAGCTACAAAATATGAGCGTATACTGTGAACACAGTTAGCTAAGCTTTGTCTTACAGTGCATTAATCCCAGTTTAATGTAGTAGTTTAATAGGTACTTAAAACGTATTGTAGCTTGCTCCTCCGAGATCGATGTATGCCTCGAGAAAATGAATGCAGGGATAGGAGTTGTGACACTGTAGTCTTGTATTAGGATTAGTATCTCGTCAGTTACACTGAAGCCAATTAAATGTTTGCATTCTTTGTGCAATCTGTTCTTTAAAGTGTGTAATGAAACTCTGCCAAGCCAGAGATGAAAATTTGTCGTTGGTATCAACTGCCATTCTGCATTTGTAAAGACCAATGAGAGGATGCTTTACGCTGCCAGGGTTTACCCAGAAAAAAACACCAGTTTGAGTAGTTTTTGCATGTGTATTATATTCTCTAACGGCAGCATAACCAGTTCAGCTACATTATGTTGTCCAGTATTGCTGGCTTTCTTACTGGATAACACAAGTAAAAGTCTTTTTCCCACATCATCAAAACACTGGCAAAAGTCTAATACAAGGAGTACATAGAAACTTGCATGTAGTTTCAGTACCGAAGAATTTGGGAGTTCAGTGGCCTGTGTGAATATTTGCACGTGTAGAGCTTGTACTTTGACACTGGTAATTAGTATGACTGCACATTTAAAGTTACATATAAGGGCTGTAGGATTGCGCTCTTGAAGAATGACAAGAATATATCACTGTGTAGATTAATTTTCTTGTTAAATCGTCTTATTTTCCTTGGCAGTATAATATTAATGTAATACACACGTTTCACCATTTACATTTTGTGAGGGATAAATAGTTTGTATTAGAACAGATGATTTTTAGGAGACCAGTACTGTTCTGCCATGCAGGTCATTCCTAATGAGATCCAAAATCTTT
This sequence comes from Himantopus leucocephalus, assembly GCA_003993805.1. Classification (NCBI taxonomy): domain Eukaryota; kingdom Metazoa; phylum Chordata; class Aves; order Charadriiformes; family Recurvirostridae; genus Himantopus; species Himantopus leucocephalus. The sequence goes on along the minus strand of RSEF01000007.1, from coordinate 1,255,906 downwards.
ATACAACAGACACTTGAATTAATACTATTAATGACTACAGTGTAAGTGATAACTGTTCTATATAATTCTTTAGAAGTGCGCTTTCTACTTCAGCACAAGTTTTAAGTGGAGTAGCCGCTTTAAGTACCTCCCTATGTTTAAAAAAAAAAAAAGCCAAACCAAACTTTTTTCTTTTCCAGTAATACTGAGTATTGTAGCAATTTTTAAGACCAAGTGACCTTTTTCAGATTTCATAGAATCATGGAACGGTTTAGGTTGGAAGGGACCTTAAAGATAATCTAGTTCCACCCCTCCCACCATGGGCAGGGACACCTCCCAGTAGACCAGGTTGCTCAAAGCCTTGTCCAACCGGGCCTTGAGCACCCTTGCAGGGATGGGGCCTCCACAGCTTCCCTGGGCAACCTGTTCCAGTGCCTCACCACCCTCACTGTGAAAAAAAATTTTTTCCTAATATCTATTCTAAGCCTACCCTCTTCATTTGAAAGAGAAGAATGGCCACCTTGAATGTTGTCTCAACTACCAGTGTATCCAATGTTCCTAATCCTGTAGGAGTGCAAGATGATAACACTTTATATAATGCTGATCTGCCTGTTCTGACATTATGTATTATATTTGGAGAAAGAAAGATATTTTGTTTAAGTTTACTTAAAACAGAAGACAGCTGTTTGAAAAATGGCTTGTAATTGAGATGGCAAGAAAGTATAGTCGTTTGTAAGTAGCCTGAGATTAAAAAATAAAAATAAAATCTAATGCTTACTTAGTTATTTGCATGATAACTAACCTCTCTACTATAGTATGTAATACTATATTATATGAAAGTACCCATTAATTTAATTAATTGGGTTGTTTCAAATCATCTTCCTCTTACAGTGCTGAAGAAGTTGCTGATGAAGTAGAAATGGAAAGTGAAAAAACAGAGGATGATTCAGATGAGGAAAGAGATGTTACTGAAATGGAACAAGAAGATACAAGTCCTACGGAATTATTAGGAGAGATGACATGTAAACTGTCTAAATCCCAGGAAAAAGAGCTACGAAAAATAAGAAAAATGGACTACAGTTGGATATCAGCTTTCTGAACAGACATTTTGTGGGTTTTATACTGTAAGCTGAAGCTTTGTGGATTAAATATTCTTCAAAAAGATCTTTCAAGTCCCTTGGCTATAAATTTTAGCAGCCTCTGTTTCCATACGAAGGGAGAACTGGAGGGAGGGATTGAAGTTTTGAAAAGCTGGTTCTGCTTCTACTTTATTACTGATTCTCTGTGACCTTAGGAAATGTTTAACCTGTGGGGTTTTTCTTCCCCCCTTGCAAGTGTATTTTAAAAAAGGCTAATAGCAAAACTGAGTTCATTATCTGACTTGTGACGTGTTAGCAAAGTGACAGCTAGGCTGCTGAAAATCTCCCCCGCTGAGGCTGGGCTACCGATGCCACAGCAACAGGAGCAAACAGCTTCAGTTAATGACTACTTATTTCAAGATCTAGTAGGGGAAATCAAAGCAGTTCTTGGTAGTGCTGTATACAGGTATGTAGCAAGTCTCCTCCTTGGAAGTTCCTCTCTAGCTGTTGAGACAGGTGACAAATGGTTTAGTACGCCTGATTCTTGCATATAGACACCTAACACGTTTGCTGCTGTTCGTAGAGTATGGAGATTCTTAGGCAAAGGGTAATTACATGTATCAGAGCATAATGACACCTTTCCAAATACCAAGAAAATAGCACCATGTAGAAGGAGATCCGTGTGTTTTCCTGACAGCCAGCTTAGTAAGCCTCTCCTGCATCAGCTATAGTTTCTATAGATCATTTAACTATACATATCAGAGTGTATAGTTAGTTTGAAGTAGTAAATTTGAAAGCTTAAAAGTTTATAGTCTCCTGATAAAAATTGCACAGGTTACTAAAGCTATTTTTAGCAAAATATTGTTTCCTCAGAGCTTTAAAAATGTTGAGAATAGGAATGATACTTCAACTCTTGTCAGTGAAAACCATGCTCTCCATACTTTGCTACTGCCTTGGAAGCAAAGTGGAGGACCCTTTCCTCCCGTAACACTGTATGGCAACACTTTATACCTTTTTTTGAGGGGGGGAGAGTGTCCTACAACAGGCAAAATCTATCACTTCCATCCGTGTACAGAAAACATTGAAATTCATCCTTGGGCATCAAGGAAAGCACCTCTGAATGATTTTGCTGGAAGGTTTACTCCTCACATTTTAACATGAATGCAAATGTTTGTTTGTAGTGAGCAGTGCTGACCCTTGACATACTGGCAAGTCGACCATCGTTCACCTCGTTCTTTAAACAGTTCACAGACTGAAAGGTGGAGATGAATGTTGTAGCATTAATTGGAATGTGACGCAGTAATGACTTCACCTGTAAATTTAGCAATGAGTTACTTCATATGTAGAGCTTCCACGGTGAGGGCATGGGGGCTCTGGACTCCGTTTTCGTAAGAGGACAAATAAATTTTAAAAGCCACTTTTTAACACACTATTAACCAACTATTGCAAGAATGCATCTCTTTCTTACCTGCGCAGCCCCTCACAGAGATTGGGACAGAGGGTAGCGCAACACCTGCAGCCGCCCATCCTGCTCACAGGCTTCCAGAAATAAAGTGCCTTCTATGCGTAGCTACGTGCAGTAAATGAAGTAACACCTACCAAACAAAAATACACACTTGACTAGGGTGCTCATTTCAAAGCAGATGGAGACAAAGGCCACGTACTCTAGTATACAGAAATTGTTTGTAAACGCGCACTGCATGGAAAAGAACTATTAAAAATAAGTCTACCAATAGGTCTGAGTGCTGGCTGAATCTAAGTAAAAAATTAGATTAAAACTCATTATTATAGAAAAGTGGGAAAACTCGTGCACTTTTTTGTTCGATACGTTTACAATCATATGGGTGTCACATGAATATGGGGAAATGCAAGCACACTTCAATAGACATTGCTTTGCATAAAAAGCCTTACTTAGAATTTGTTTACGCAACTTAGAGTGAACTGTCCAATGACAGCACATTGCACGCTCTTTATATTTCCTTCTAATCAGATGTAAATATGAAAAATACATAATTTGTTACAGTTTCAGACTAAACTGTCTAGAGTTAACTTAGTTACTTGGCAACAAAGGGCTTCTGCAACTCCTCATGTGATAAAGTTACATGCCATTGCTCTCAGACTATTACTTATGACCGTGAGGGACAACATTTTCTTTTACCATCGATTACTTACATAGGACTGATAGTACTATGAATTTAAATAAAAGTTTTTCATATTTTAAGCATTTTGGTTTGTTGCTTATAGGCCTTGGTATGACAGAAAAATGATATATTTTAAAATCTGTAAAGGTTTTTCAAAATGTGTTTGCCTAAAAGTTCATGTATATTTTTATTTCCATCTTGCAAACTTACACACCGAAGAGGAGGAAAACACAATAACACTGTCATAACTACAGCCAGTTTTCTGCTTTTGTATTTTTCTCCCTTTTTATAACAGCTGTTTAGATAACCTGGTATACGCAGCTGAAACGAAAAATCACAGCTCCCCAAATATTAGGCAATTTTTATTTCCATCTCTCTTATCTACAGCTCTAGAACTGATACAGCCTTTTCAGAACCTTGGACCCAATGGATTTTTCAGTAAATGAAAAGTTTCAACAGAACAAGTAGGGAAAAAATGTGTTAAGGCTGCAACTGACAAATGACAGGTTTTGAAAACTCACAGGTTTTAAAAAACAAAAAGTACAGGAAAAAAAAAAAAAATTAGTAAGCAGATCTCCCCCCCCCCCAGGCACTATACTAGAAAAAACACACTGAAAGGTTTTTATCTTTTTTCTTAAATACCATCAGACTTCAGGTCTGTGGAAAAACAAGTGCAAGTTGAGTACAGAGATCTATATGCACATTGTTTCAAAAATGCCGGCTGCATCAAAACCTGGTACTGTGTTATTGTGTCAGCAACACCTAAGTGTGGCTTTAAAGGTAAGGAAATCTCAGTATTTGGTTAGTAGGGTTTTTTTTGAACTTGACATGTTCTTGTGAAACTAAAGTGCTTTACTGGAAACTAACGAGGTATGAACAAGAGACAATTCGGAAGCAATTCAGCATCTAAAGATGTGATTTAGTTTTGTGTTCAGGCAGTAGAGCAGTGGTGTGTTAGGAATCTTCATCAAGAAAAGACAGAATTGTTAAGACTTATGTTTTCTAACCTTTGTCTTTGCTAAATTTGTTTTGCTTTGCACACTAGATTGAATGTACCGGGATAACAAAGAGAGTCCTCACTTTGTAGTTTTGTGTGTATGTTTTTTCTACTCAAGCAGGAAATACATTTCTGGTTAGAGTTTTTCTACATTTAGTAGGCATATTCTGACCCAACCTTTTTGAAAACGTGTTCTGAAAGATACTGCAATTACAACAATGAAGAATTAAGAGGGAGGGCTGCAACTTGCCTGTCTGTGCCTGCTTTGGAATGCTTTATTTTTAAAACAGTTGTTTTCTGCTGTTCCTTGATATTTTTCTTTTTTTTTTTTTTTAAACCAAGCGACAAATGCAGACGCCCACTTTGGGAGGAGCCGAANGCCATAAAAGTTCTCCATATTTACTGCAATGCCCTAAGTCAAATCGTAATTTGATTTTTTGGCTTCTGCTTCTTCCTTCTAAAGGCTACTTTACAAGGATTTTATTATTCTTTATCAGAAAGATTTGACCCAAAACACCACAGAGAAAGAGATTGAACTCCCGGGATTCTCACAATTGAATCTCGTGATTCCAGTTTCACGATAAATACAGCAGGTAATAAAATACCTCTGCAGCACGTAGAGGTCAGTGTTCAATAACTATGGGTGCCTCGTGCATCACCACAGGACAGCAATTTTCACAGAAGCACTCACAGCTTTATTTAGGCTGAGGGACAGACCACGCAAGGGAGGCAGGAGCCTAGAAGGGGAATTGCTTACTTCCCAAATTTTCCACTCATACAAGTGGTCAGATAAACATGAGACCTGAAAGTTCAGCAGCTGTGGAAAGCGTCTTTACAAAAAAAAAACATAGATAGGCAAGGCCTTATGAAGGACGTCAGGGCAGCGGGATTTGACTGAGATGCTGCTTCCCTGCGACACTGCTCTGAATGCAGAGGAGAGGTGACCAGTAATTTTAACTCACTGGTTCCAGTCAAGCTTAGTTCCACAGACGCTGAAAATCACTGCTGTGCACTGGCATTTCGTGGCCCCAGAGCAGTTACTAGTAAAGCACACCTTGGTCCTTGGTGGGGTGTCTTGGCAGGAAAGCTACGTTAAAGGCTGGCATTACTAAACACTCATGGCTGTATTTTTTTCAGTTGCTCAAGAATAGGGAAAAAATCAGAACGGCAAATCGCGCAGCGTGCTTTAGCATCACCTGGATCTTTGTATTTCTGCCTAAAAACCATTTGGCCGCCTGACCTTGGGGGAGTCTCTTTCAGGTACCTCCATCTGCCAAATCCCAGTATGCAATGATCCCTTTAAAGCATGCGGTAACAGCCAGAATTAGAATCGGCAGAGAATAGGACAGACGAAAACAAGAACAACTTGAAATATAACTCGGGGGACTTCAACAGACCACCTAGTCCACCCTCCTGCCCTGAAGCAGAGTAACTGAGGTATTCCTGACAGATACTTGTCTAATTTTGTAAATGTCTGATAAAGGTTATGCTATGATCTATGCAATGTGTTCAATTCTTGCTGATTCTGTCAGTCACAGTTTTTCCTCATAAAAGTAATCTTTCTTTCCTGAAAAATTTCTATTCTGTTCTTCCATGTTTGTTGTAAACTTCTTTGACAATAATCTTCAGAAAAAAATGAAAGCATGCTAGTCTGTTTCCTTTAAACAAAGAATCACCTCCTTTAACCTTTCATTTTTGCTTTTCTCTAGGCCCTTAGAAGCACCAGAATTATCCTCCAGACCTTCTTTGGGCTAATTGCTTACAGGTCAAATATTGTTCTGACTAATTTATTATAATTTCAAGGGCAAATTTCATCAGGGTCATTTAATACTGATAAATGTTTCTGGATAGTCCTACAGCCTGTTCTTTCTCTGTTCTGGCTTGTATTCCTTGTTGATTACTCTTAGTATCTGCCGCAGTCTTTTTGGGGGGGGGTGGCAGAAGCAAAGGCGGCGATTTACACCTCAGCCAACACCGCAGCGTTACACAGCAACCACCGCTTCAGATGCAGAATCTCTGCAGGGCAGCATTCTCCGTGGATACCCCAGTTCGGATTGAACGGTGCGGGCATTAGTTTTGGCCTCTGCACAGCATTTCTTTGGGGAGTTAAGTAGTAGATTATAATTACGTAAACTGGAATTTAGCCAGGGCAGCAGGGTCACTCACCTCTAGGGTTGCAAAAGACATTTAAATAATACTCTGAACAGCTCAGGATTTTAACTACTTTACTAACTTAGCACCTAAAGGGGAGAACTTGTCACAACGGGGTATCTTCACAAGAAGAAATCGTTATCGGATGGCAGAAATCACGAATGAAATTTGTGTTGCTGTAAAGCAACTCAGGATGAAATCCTGACCCTTCAGAAATCACTGACAAAGCACCCTTTGATTTTATAGCCCCGTGTCACAAAGACACATAACCAACAACAAGATAAAGTACTAAATCTTAAAATACTGCTAATAAACAGTGTTCTGAGTGGTATGTTTGGCTTGAAAGTGAATGTAGTCCAAGCTACGTATGAAGAACTTCTTAATATTGTTCGTAATGCACCGAAAGAAGCCCTTTAGGTAAATAATACGATGTGGCTGTAAGGGAGGGTTGCCACACAGCTCTGGGAACGTGCGTATCAGCAGTTTCTGAGGTTGCAGGTTTCTCAAATGCTCTGCACACGTAAGCGGCCACCGTGGAAAGAGGCATTCCCACCTTCCAGCTAACATCCGCCGCTCGCTTCTGCGTCACCCGTGCCAACGCAAGCTGTCATTGCCTTTGTGGGGAACTGGGCTGGGGGAAAATAATCTGGCTAACAGTGAAACCAGATAATGCACAAATAAATAGTTTAAGATGTTCGCAGAACTACAGCCAAGTTCCGCTGACACCAGGGAAGGACTTTTCTTCAAGAGGTTTTTGTAAGCCCAGGAGGTGAGTTTTTAACATTATACACCCAAAATCCCCCTCTTTTCTCACAGAACCTGCCCTGTGCGCTATGGGAGCCGCAACCACACCTAAAGCATTCCCGAGAGGCGTTTGTTTGATGTGATACATGACACACCTCCGCTCCGATGCAGCAGCTCCCTGTTTCCCCTTACACCCTCTTCCTCCTCTCCCAAACTAACAAGCTAAATAAACAAACTTCAAATAAAGCGGTGGCCTGCTTTACTGTTAGCTTGACACTAGCGCAGCATTAAACTGTTGAGGGGGAATCTTTTCTTAGCTTCTAAAATGAAATCTGTTCAAGAATTATGAGTTTTTTAACATGTAATGAAGTATCATTATTGGAGCCATGACCTTTGTCCTCTGTTGACCTTCACAGATACAGCTGTGTTGCTAGGAATTAGGCTTATCTTTCAAGAACAGACACTGCAGCCGTAAACTCATCTAATTTCTTTATGAGAGCAGGGACAAAAGAATAGGTTTTGAGATAGAAGGTACTACCCAGAAAAGCAAGATTTTTTTTTTTTCCAATTTTTCAAAATGGCTTCCTTATACTGCTCTTTTATTTTAAAAGAGCACAGAATTTATATGATCTCAGCCATAAAGCTGGTTATCAGTTTCTGTTATTGATGCCTCAACTTATGTTTGTTTGCAGTGCTACTTAGTTTATTATATTTTTAGATTTGAGACTGTGATCAAAGCTTCAGATACCTTGGCCATTCTATTTCCTTTTGTGACCAAAGGAGTTTTCATTTCTTCCTCAATCTGGTAAAACAAGCCAACAAACAAACAAACTCCCCAACACTATCTGAGATGTCATCTCTTTCATTTTTAGCCTCCTACTTTACAAATAATAAAGAAAAAGTAACTTGGTACTCTTGTGAAGTTTGTTACTCAAAGGCAATATGCAATTTTCACCAACAAAGTTGAACGCTTCTGCAAGGAAGGGTTCCGTTGAGGTTAAGTTTCCTCTGTGCTTTGAGCTTCCCTGGGACCCTGCTCCTCTCTTGCGTTCAGTCCTAGCTCTTCTAAGGAAGAAATACAGGGAAAGAAGAGAGATCCTTCACAGCCCTCTTCATTTTCCACTTTGAAAATCACACCTAGTGTAGCAAGAAGTTCAGGGGACTAATTAAAATTCTGTTAAAGATGACTTTTCTGTATGAAAGACAACCGAAAAAAAATTAAGACCTGATTTGGAAGAAGAATGGGAGCGGGTTTGTCACCTTCTGCTGTACGCACTGAGACCCATCAGGAGCACACGCGCTGTTACGATCAAGACTGCAAAGATCATGAAGCTCAAGTCCCAAATCGCATCGCCTGAGTCTCCTTTTTTTTTTTCATGTGAACCGACAGAGGCTGCAGATCGCTCCATTTCCCACGTCACTTCAAAATCACAGAAGGAAAAAACTAAAAATACCAACAACAGTAAATAGGAATGCATATACTCCTAGTACAAAGAGGCTATTTAAATCCTGAAATATCCCACACTAAAAAGAGCCCTTTTTCGGTTGGCGTAGTGCAAACGAAAGCTGGATTTCTGAGAACTATCACATATGCTAGGAAAGGAAAATTTTCATAGTGTTCGCTCCATCGGTCGGTGCAGTATGTTATTTCTGGACTGCGTATTCCCTGAGTAGACTCAGGATACAGTGACAGTTTATCTTTCCTTTCCTATGTGAAATGCACTAGCTGATCTCAAGGACTAAACGGAAAGAAAAACTCGCATCGCTTGCAAAATAAAAAACCGCTTCTAAATCAACTGGTTTAGATGAAGCCAGAAAACCACCCTGAATGCACATCAGTGCAAATCACCTGGAAGCAATAAGAGCTTTCCAGTGAACCGGCAAAGAATGTTCCAAAAACATTTCATCTTTGAATAATGCATTGTAAGTAGAACTACTTACAAAACAATTAAAGATGGGCTTGGGATATACAAATGGTGGAGGTTCCATGCTGCCCTTCTTAGTTCAGTAATAAATCAAGCCACTTATATAGTTGAGGCAAAACAATCCAATAGACCCAGTAGAAATGCTGCAAAGATACATTTTGTATGTGTGTGTGTGTGTGTATATGTATATATGTGTGTGTATATATATATATATAAAAACCCCATGCTTGAGACCTCAACTCTCAACTTAAAGATGGGTACTAGTTCAAATATGGACATTTTTTTAAAAAAAAAAAGCCTGCCTATTTACAATAAAAAAAATTCTGACATTCTCAAGTGGTTTTTCAGACTAAATACAACTGTGTGATGTATAATATGGAAATTGTAAATCCAGAGAAATATATTTCAAGCACGCTTAGCTCTTAGTTACTGAAGAATGAATGAATCTGCAGAGACTGACAGGTACCTGCTCAGATTGCAAAGAGTAGTGTCAGCAAGAGAAGGGACAGCAAAGGGGAACTGGCAAAAAAAAAGAGAAACATGCCTTAAAGCTTTAGGAAAAAGAAAAACAAAAAGGTTCTATGCACAGCACAGCATTGCTAGTTTTTCCCCTAATTATGTGGCTTTGGGTTTCGCTTGATCTCCAGTGGCTACTTTTCATCTACCTGGAGTGTTCACGTCTCTTTTCCATATGAATTCTCTGATGCCAAGCCACAGACTCCTCTTCAGCAGGACGTTCATGGCGACTCTCCCCTCTTACCAACCGCTCATCTCAATTAACTTTCCGTAGTGTAACCTCTCATCCAACAGGGTTAAAACTGGCCAAAGGGTTCAAAAGTTATTCGGAAGGGGAGGGGAGGGAGACGCACACAGAGCAACTGCAGGAAGTTTCATTTTTCTAACGGAACCAGGCTAGAGATCAATTCTCTCCTTTTGTGTAACTCTCTACTCGTCAGTCATGCCAAGTCGGAGAGGCGGCTGCTGTGCCTTTCCCCTGTACTCATACACGTGGCCACCTGCGGGACCAAGTGATGGAAAGGGATCCGGATGTTCACGTACTAATGCACAGGGACCAGAATCTCACATTACGACCCTGCTGACCTATGGACTTCAAAATATAGGCAACAAAAAGAAATCTAACTATTTCAGTCTAGATCATAGTTTCTAAGAATAACGAGGAGAAGCAGAAAGGAGGCTTCCTGCAGCCACTTCAAATGGACTCAAAAAGCTAATAAAATTTTGCAATCATTTTATTACAGTAATTCAGATTACTATAAAGATGTTCAACCAGAGCCAACTCAAAAACTTCACAAGTGCAACACAGCAGATCAAGCAATAGAAAACAACACCATATAATGCATTAGGTTTGACTGTGGGCAACAATTACTTTTTTTTTTTTTTTTTAAGGAAAATTTCTATCGGTGTAAGGCTCTCGGTTCTGTGCATTTGGAGCAAGCTATTAAGAAAATAATTAAAACAACAACAGAGATCAAAACAGATATAAGTAACCGGAGATGACAAAGAGCGCTCTTACAGAAGAAATTTATGAGACCAGTAAAACTGCAGGAAATAACCATCAGGTCTATAATCCTCCAATTGATAATCACAGGAATAAAAATTACAATGAACAGGGATCTTCAAAAAAAAGAAAAAAAGAGGAGCTTTACATAGGAGTAAAGGGTCTTGAAAGGAAGATATATATAGCATCTGGGAACTGTTGGGGTTTGTTTCTGTTTTAATTTCCACATATAATCAAGCTCTGGCCTTTATGTCTATGATACTTGTAACTGAAACGCAGTTTGCTTTTGCACAAGCCAAACCCTGGCAGGAATTGGTGAACTTCTGTTGTTTTCAAAGCACGCACGCTTTTCCCATTCACGAATACTCGCTAATCAAACAAAATGCTATAGACGTGAAGAATTCACAGCTACTTGGTGCTGGGTATCTGTCATGAAATGCGGAACAAGTCATTGTGCACCATTTAATGTGCTAAATATTCATTAACGAGAAAACAGAATTGAGACGTAGAAGTAGGCTACTTTCTTTAAGGAATCTAAACCATACAGTTGCTTTAGACATCTTTTTAAAAAAGATTCAAGAGTTACTAAGAAACCTAGAAAGAGTTACTAAGAAACCTAGAAACACATCTAGCCTAATGCAAACTTGCCTCTGATCTAAATAAAGTTTAAAATACGAACAGCTTAACAGACCTCAGAAAACTACATCTTTTTATGAGTCATTTGTTATAATTTTTTTCTCCACAGGGGAAAAAAAAATAAATCTGTCTGCTTAACAAAAGGGATTAGGTTAATTTTCTTAACATTTTACTGAAATAATCACTTTAATTGTCTTTTTTTTTTTTTTTTAAGTTTCATAATAGCTGTAGGCTCAGATCTATAGAATTTAGTAAAAAAGAAATCAGCAGGGTTCCACAGAAACGATCTCAGAATCTTTAGGTGTTGCCGTTTCTCAAGAAATTAGAAGAATAAGGATTTTCATAGTAAACATTCAATTGAAAATGAAAAATGGAAAAGTCTACCTTTTTATTAGATCCAGTCAACATTAATTATTTCTTAAGTAGAATCTGAGAGGTACAAAGCAGCTTTTTTTAATCCTGTGTTCATTTTCTGAATTCAGTTTGACTATTCATTAATGAGATCACACTGCAAAGAAAGAAATGTGAACCAGCCCATTGTGCAAGTTTGCTAATCCTGTATTTACTACTTGCTCAAACTATCAAAAAGGTCAGGCATTTCATGTTCATAAAGAAAAATTAGCATAAAATGGAGGAAGTACATATTTAAAGAAAGAAAAACCAGAATATTTGAAATCTTTGGAAAAACTTGAACAATTGGGAAATGCTGAAGTGCCCTGTAGGAAGGGGTTATTGAGAGAGATTCGAAAGAAGTGGGTGTTTCTGGTGCTATTTTCTGTAAAGCGAGAATGTAATAGGGCTACATTGTGCATAAATCAGATGAGAGGGGTTGAAAGGCACAGGCAAATGTTATGTTGGTCCAAGTTTTTCCAGGGAAAAAGGTTACCATCGCTGCTTCTGAGTAGGTGAAGCCCGGCTTGTGCTGTGGGGGGTGGCTGCTGCTTAAATACAGCCCAAACGTCACGCGCGGCAAAGCGGGGTTTGTGCATGGTGGCCGACACAAGCTGAGATGAGAGTCAAAAGCACTGAAATTTGTTGGGTTTTTATACTCAGGGCCTGCAAGGCCAAATACATATTCCAGATATGGCACAGAGGGGATCCCGTGAACTTATTTGTCTGTGTATTTTGCCGTCACGCTGACAGAGACAAGATCCATCTTAAAAGCCATTACTGGAAGCTCAGTTTTATACGTTTTATGGCTTCGAGGGCACGTTACAAACCAGAAGGCAACAACATCAGAAAAAAAAAAAACCAAGCCAGTTTCCCATCCACCTTCCCTTACCTCCTACTCCCTGCCAATTTGGAGACCAAGAATATTTGTCATTTGAGATTATGGGCTTTGAAGAAATAAGGTTTGTCAACCCAACGTGTTTCGTTTGCCAACTTCATGAGTCCCTCATGAGAGAAGTAAAAACCAAACAAACATATGAAACAGCTGTGTTTGCATTTAAACAAACATTAATTGATTGAAGTAATGAGTAACCTCAAAAACTGTTTAGAAAGTTCATAGCATCCTTCAAATATTTGTAGACTATTAGAATTTAACTAATTTGATTATGTATGTAACCTTTTATTACAACAGTATCTGGAAACAAGGAGGGGAAGGCGCACTGCATTTGTACATCCAAGTATAATGGACAGAAATAAAAGATGAAATGCAAGTTAAATACTTTGAAAGGTTTTCTTGACAGTAAATCTACCTTCGGCCTCAAGTTTCCAGAGGGATCAGTTCAGTTACACTTCTGCTCTTTCAAGAGAAATGAGAGGAAAAATATCGTAGAATTAACTTGACAGCTGTGTCTCTGGCTTACTCGATTACTCCACCTCCTGCAAGTCTACTGATATATCCAAGAGACATATGAGCAGATGTTAGTATTTACAGCATATTCTCTTTAGGGAAACTTGACAAGTCCTAACAAAGAACTTAGAGAAGACACTCCAGACACTGTCTGGAGTCCCAAGAACGGTTGGGAAGGAAACAACAGCACCTATTACTAATATAATATTATGCCATAAATATGTTACAATATTATCTATAATATATAATATTGTAATATATTATTTAAAATATATAATACTATAATTTATTATAATATTATTTTGTGCTCAAGTTGAGAAAATGAAAAGATGAAAAGAAAGGAAGACCACATTTTAGACAGGCATAGTATGTCTTTAAAGGAATTTGATATATCATTGGTATATTCCATAGAACAAGACAAGAACTTCCTAACATATCCTTTACCAAATGTCCTTCCTGGGATGTCGGATTTAACTGCTGAGACAGATTTTACTTGTTCCATCAAACTCTTTCAATAGCACAAATTTTTGCACTCTGAAAATAATTGGTCATTTTGAAAGAGGAAATGCAACCTTTAGACCTATTTGTTTTTTAATTCATCTACTTTTCTGAACATCTTAGCCAAAAGAAGTTACTAGGGAACTGTCTTCTATTTATTTACCTTAAATTTCATGCCTATAATTAATTTATATTCCTAGAATACTTGAGCCACTTATTTCTGACTTTCTTCTACTGAGATCATAATTAATGTAAAACGATCCTTCAATACAGGGCACTGTTGCATAGCAAAGAATGGATTTCCTTTCACTATTTTGCCTTGTCTGTTGTTTAAGTAATATCAACTCCCAACTGTTTGATAACAAGAGAAATCAGGGAACTCTCTGCAATGCACCAATATGCCCAGAAACCAGAGTTATACGGCAGGCAAGTTGAAAACATGTATCTCATTAATCAATAACATGTTTCTGGACTGTTCATTTTTGTTGAATAAGTTCCGGTGCTATTTAGAAAAAAAAATAGGTAATCAGAACCAGATGATATGCACTGAACATTTATGATTTGTTTAGTTTAATTTTTCTAAAACTCTGGAGAGGGTACAATTATCTAAAAGAATAAAAAGAAAGCAATTCTAATCAAATTTAGCTGGCAATGATGGTAGTTTAGCACCCTAAATAATTCCCCCCATATCAAGCCTTCACTGTAGACATATAAAGCTGTACCTGCAGGGGATGCACAGCAGTAGCTCAAGGGACACTGCTAATTAACTAAATCTAGTCAGAGAAACTATTCACTTTGCCAGACATTTAAAGTTGTTCCTACAATACTAGATGCTGTTCTAGTATGTTGGTTTTTACCAATCCAAACACGATCTAAATCTTTCTCACTCTTTCTCTGTTCAGAACTTTAATATCATTAAAGTTACAAAGTAAAAAACCTAGTCCTTCCACATGAGTTAGAGCACATAAAGTTAGACATTAATTAATTTCTTGGGACAATTCAGATGTATTAGAAGTGACTTACATACACGTTCGCAAAAATCAAAGGCTTCTAGAGCCCTTCAGAGAGTGGGAAATGGAGGTAGGAGAAGAGGCAGAAATTTCATGTCAAAGAGGCAGACATCACATGTTCTTAATGAGCTTCTGGTTTTCCAACACCACATAAATTGAAGAGGTTCCAAAAGATTAAGCATGTGCTACCAGTCTATTAAGTTTAATGACATTCTTTATCTCTCCAAAGACCTGAGTTCCTAGATCTACCAAAAAAAAAAAAAAAAAAAAAGGCTTCTGAGAGACNTCTTGTGAACACATCTATGTTTAAGATTACAAACAAACCCCAATGAAGCCCATGAGGTCAATCAGATGGAAAAGTTGGGCAGACAGCACCCTTTTGCTAAGCAAAAGTCTCAACTGAACAAACATATACACAATCTTTCTCGGTTCGTGATAGTAGCGCACAATAACAATTCAAGGCAATCAGGCACGTAATTATATTTGTACTTTGTATCTTTGTATTTCCTAAGGTTGCGTGGCTTAAAAGAATTTACAGCTTTGAAATAACAGTGCATATCTATAGATGCTTTTCCACATTTTCCATTATAAACGTACCTATCTCTGTGCATAGGGAATGAATCCTGGTGTGGTAACGTCTACAGCCAGTTCTCAGAGTCATGAAAGATATAGATTACCTCATGTCCCTGGGCTCCACTGTCTCCAAGAAAGACACATACTACACACACTCACAGAATCACAGAATGGTCAGGGTTGGAAGGAGATCCTCTGGAGATCATCTAGTCCAACCCCCCTGCCAGAGCAGGGTCACCCACAGCAGGTTGCACAGGATGGCGTCCAGGCGGGCTTTGAATGTCTCCAGTGTGGGAGACTCCACAACCTCTCTGGGCAGCTTGTTCCAGTGCTCTGCCACCCTCAAAGGAAAGAAGTTCCTCCCCACTCACGCAGCATGAGTGGTTATCTACTGCAGTAGTTCCTAAACAAGGAGTTAAGACCTGTAAACGCAGCAGGAAACCCAAAGCATTTAATTCTGAGAGAGGGCTCGTACCCAGAAATTATAGCATGTCACCATAAACCCAAAAATGTGGTTGCCAGCAAAAGGATGAGGACTCTTGCTTCACGGCACTGAAATCGTGTCATTTGGTATTAACTTTCTGTATTCTTAGGGAAGACAGCACAATATGTCACTAGACAATATTTCAGCAGTGAAGGAATTCGTGGAATATGAGCACTTATGAATGATTAGAAAAAAAAAAAAAAATCACAGAAAACCCCCTCTGAAAAGTCTCAGTTTGTGCCAGGGCTTGTTGCTTGGAATCATTTGGGAAACCATCAGCATTACTGCACCATTTGACGCTTCTCTGCTAGAAGAGTTAAGGATCCTGCTGAGAAATTTGTTTTGTGTGTTATACTGTTTAAAAGCTTTTAAGCCAACAGCCTTTTAAGAAAGATAGGGGGAAAAAAATATTCTATATTTATGTCAAGGATTAGGTATACGTGTAATGAAAGAGGCATCTTGTAACTGGGTGACAAAGGCCTCTTACTGCATATCCAGTTGGAGGCACCTATATTCTAAAAAGCAGTAATGCCGCCAAGTATACTGGTGATGTTTCAATATATACATTTTTGCTTCTGGAGGAACTAAAGCAATCCCAGTTTATGATCACAGGCTCAGAAAATATAAAAATAGTGCCAGAATCAAATTACCCTGTGAAATCAGATAGTTTTGAGGCCCGGTAGATCCCAAAGATTAAAGCTCAAAGCATGATCCACAGCTATTTACACTACTGAGGATGCTGATCTCACACGGGAACAATAATATTACTGTGGACAGTACACCAAAGCAGCTTAGAGTCTACTTTAGTATTTTTTAGTTTTTAATTTCTCACACATGGTTTTTAAATTTATATTTTTCCATGTGAAATATTTTTTCTTTTAGTAAATCAAAGCTGAAAACTACGCCAATCTTTGCCTTAATCCCAAGAATATATTCTCCACATCAAAGTCATATGACTTAAGGGTCATTTTTATACTTTAAGTGTTACTTCAGAAATATCTGGTCATTGAACCAGTCACAAGTCACAACGCTTCTCTCCTGCTACCCATACCTAAGCCGATGAGAAAGCTGACACAGCAAATATGCTGCGGCTTGGACCATTTATAAAAGGGGATCTTTCATGCTTAGCAATCTTCACAGTTGTGCAGAGAAAGGACAGTTTGACTAACCACAAAAAATCAAAACAACTGTTGAGTAATGCACTGTCTTTATTTTAGCGGTCTCACTGTGTCCAGTTTTTCATATGTTTTTCAGCTTTTCCTTTAATTTTTCAGACACCGTTTATTTATTTTCAGTATTCTGCCAGAGAATTAACCACCCAGCAGATAAAGTATGGGAACTGTTTTTGTAGTTTCACTGGAATATATTCCCACAAAGACCTCCAGGGCTACAGAAAGAACCAAAATGAGAAACAGGAACAACCGTTAATCATGTATTTCCCACAAAGCATACCTTGCTCTGTGTGGCTTCATTCTGCTGAAGCATCTTTTAGACTGTCTCAAAGTGCAACTTTTGCTCTAGATAAAATCTATTTTTAGAAAAGAACCATAAAATATCAGAGATGAAGAAAGCATGAAGCACTCCTCTCATGGAGTGCTTTTATTTTCAGTTTGTGATTTATGGCCAACTACCTGCATCAAAAGAAGTGTGGCCAGCAGGTCGAGGGAGGTGAT
>RSEF01000007.1:1225678-1238599 GCA_003993805.1 Himantopus leucocephalus | reverse complement strand
GTATTCAAGGTGCAGCCTCACCAGTGCCGAGTACAGGGGGACAGATAGTAGAAAACAAAAGAGCCAAAGCATGACTCTACTAACTTTGCAACTGAAAATCCCTGGAAAGGCTATCCTGGCATAGTAAAGGTAGTAAAAAGGCTGTAAAGTTAAAGGTCCTTGAAGTGTGCATGACAAAAATGTCTGCTGCTTTATAATAAGACAGATAATAAGAGAAACAGCCTGTCTTCAAAATAAGTAAACAAAGGCTTCCCGACACATATAAAATTTCTTGGTATTTCAGATGGGGAAGAAACTTTTCAAAAGACATTCAGGAGACTTTCTTGTACAAATCTTTTCTCCCAGAAGAAACCTTTTTTTTTTTTTTTTTTTTNCTTCCATGGGCATATACTACTTCTACTGCTATTTTGTGAGTTTCTCTTCAGGCACTGGTTGTATTCCAACTGCCCCACCATGTGCAGGGATTGTGGGAGAGTTTGTTCCTGATGCCATCCACTCAATCCACTGATACCTTCAGATTACGCTACTGAACTTTGCAGGGGGTTTCTGCGACGCAGCTCTGTCTGTGTTCAGACATCCACCAGGGAAGCTCTGCAGCTCAGATGGGCTGTTTAGTGTTTCTTTGGTCCCCGGCTGTGTCACAGTTTGCTCCTTTCGGGCACGGCTGAACAGTGCCAAGGTCAGTACAGCATGGCAGGGAATAGTATATTGCAGCCAAGCAAAAAAAACCCAAAACCCCAAACTCCTCAAGTTTCAAGCAAGTCATTTTTATTATTCTGAAACTTTTGTCAAAACTGTCCCAAAGAATGGATTCTTTATCTTGTTTTATTATCTTTAGAAGATAAAAGTACTGCAGCACACTTCATACTGTAAACAGTAACTTTGACTGGCCTTACTCCAGTAGCAGCTGCACAAATATTTCTAACATGGACAACTCCTCCTCCCTCTTTCTCAGCTGGACAGACCACATATTTTTATAACTCCCTGTCAGTTCTTATGTTTAACACAGTCAGCCAGGGGAAGGAAGCTCCCAGAAATAAAGGGCTTCAAACATTGTATTCACCTTTTCAGCAGTCTCAGAACCACACGGTCCAAATTCTCCAAGTTAAGGTCTGCAGCTCTTCAGTAAATCAGCAGGCTACAGACGGCTAAAAGAGCCCAAAGCAGCAGACTGTATAGGATGTGTATACATGCAACGCAGGCAGGCTCTGCACAGGAATACTACACGCGAGCATTTTGGAAAACAGTTTTGGCAAGTCTGCTCAACGAAAACAGGAGTATTTGTACTGTTGTACCAAAATAACTTGAGGGAAAATCTAATATTGCTAACTATCGTGCTAAATAATTCAGAAGACCTTGTTTAGAATCATAGAACCATAGAGTGGTTTAGGTCAGAAGGGACCTTGAAGATCATCTAGCTCCAACCCCCCTGCCATGGGCAGGGACACCTCCCGCTAGATCAGGTTGCTCAAAGCCCCATCCAGCCTGGCCTTGAACACCTCCAGGGATGGGGCATCCACAACTTCTCTGGGCAACCTGTTCTACTGCCCTACCACCCTTAAAGTGACAAATTTCTTCCTAATATTTAATCTAAACCTACCCTCTTCCAGTTTGAAGCCATTCCCGCTCATCCTATCACTACACGCCCTTGTAAAAAGTCCTTCCGCAGCTCTCCTGAAGGTACTCTCCCTTTAGGTACTGGAAGGCCGCAGTAAGGTCTAGTTAAGTAAGTTTCTCTGCTGAAATTATACGAATGTTAATCAAGCGGCATCAGTTTGAGCCCTTTAGTTCAAGATAAAATAATCTGAAATGGTTCAAACTATATTGAAAATGTTTATGTGAGGAATGCGTGTTTTTTTCACTTCAGGTGTCCAACTTAAAAAGGATCCTTAGATGAAGAGGTGCTGAAGGTGCTTTACTTGTACTTTCTAAGCATAAAGAGGATTTTCACACTAACCATTTTGTTCTTTCAACCCTGTCTTTCAGCTTTCTGTCTTCAGCAGCGCCCTTTTGAAGATTTGCTGTATCATTGCTCTATGAAATCTGACTGTGGTAATTGTGGAGTTTTCACAGTACTCAAGAAAAAAGCTTTCATTCTTATAAAAGATGCCTGAACACTTTAATAATCCTGCAGAACAGCTTGTAATAGTGAATTCAGAGACTGCTTACAAACTGAAAGCAGACATTAAGACACTAAATGAAGAGAAAAGATATATTTACTGACGGACAAGCTGTCCATTTGACAGATCTCCAGAGGGCAATTAACTGGTGGTTAGCTGCTGTGAAAAGTCAGTGTGAAATAGTCTACTCTCTCAGCAGCGGTTCTAGAGGAAATACTGAACTGGAAGAACTGCAGAAATACATTACATGCAACTGGAGAAAAACAGAGCTGGAAAAATGGTACCTGCCCTTGAAGATATTCAGGATTAGAAACTCCACAACTTCCAGGGTTTCAAGCACGCTGTAATCTGACTTTGTTAATGCTTGTCTGTTCAAGGAAGATTACAGATTTTTCCCTTCCCCTTTTACATAGTCAGGCATTGTTAGCACATCACCTCTCACTCTCTAAATGACTTCTTCCACTCTCCTTTCCTAGAGCTCTGATTACAACTGCTGCACTCTCCTGGTTTCTCTCCAGTTAGCACTGCTGTTCAAGGCAGACATGAAGGAAAAGTGGGGTGCAGTACGCTCTTTTTCCCGATTGCAAAGAGAACAGCAATTCATGAATCATACATGCTATAGACTTCTTTCTGTTTATTTTTTTTATGTTCTGTAGTTGACTTATGTTTGTCCTTTGCTGTGCTATAACCTTGCACTTTTCTATGAAAACAGATAGGTGTTCCCTATCCAGTATTTGAGCAGTCAGCCAGTCCCCCCCTAAATGTAGTGCCTTGCACTTCTCCACGTTGGCTTTCATCTTATTTTTTTCTGGACCACTTTATCAATTTGTTAAGACGTGCTGTTGGCAATAGACGTGCAGCCGTATCAGACATCACATTACAGGCATATCACATTTTTACCCGTGTTTTCTAAGGACACAGGACTTGCGCAATCGCACTGCTCTCTGTCACCTCCATCACTTCCTGACAAACAGCTTTTGAACCACTTGGTTAATTCCATCTCAATGTGATGAAAGAGAAAGGTCTCCAAGACTAACAGTTTTGTGAGAATCAGCAGCTGGTTAGAGAAGTCTGAAATGTTTCCCTTCTCCAAGGGAAAAGCCTTTGGCGTGAGCACAAGCCTCGTGTGCTCTCTGTCCTGTTGACCAGCCCATCGGTCCCTGACCACTCACGGGCCTGTCGCACACGCATCACTCCTGAGGATCAGACAGAGCATGTGCTCTACTTTGCTCTGCTGATAAAAGAGGGGAGGAGGGAGCACTGCGAGGAGACCTCGTGGAAGAGCAAGGATTACACAAGATGGGGGTAGGAGCTACAGTTACTGCAGCTGTGGATGTGTAGGGACTGAGGACGCATAGATAGAGAAAACCATGCTTTTTTAGTTCTGCTGCTCAAGGAAGAACTTATTTTCAGACTCTGGTATGGTGTTATTGGGGCACAGACAGCCTGTGTATTGTCTTTCCCCTGACCGAAGTGGACAATGGCCTACCATGAACAAAGTAGGTGTGGTTTCTGAGCCAATCTGCACACCTTGAACAAGCGTTTTGCTGTTTTGTTTTTGGTTGTTTTTTGTCTTAATGAGTTATGCTTAGATTCTAACAGCAGCATCTACTGTACGTCCTCTTTCCTTTATCTGCCAAAGAAGGAGAATCAGATTTTCTAAATGTAAGTCAAGTAACTTCCTGCGCATTTACAAAGGATTAAGAACTCTTAACTCTACATGTGTGAAAACAGATTGCTCCATCACTCTATACCAAGAATAAGAGTGGAAAGCACATGGTTGCATGCTTCCCTTGTGACCAAATGCAATAAAGTTTAACTAGAAAGAAATATTGACCCGCACAAGAACAAGCTGAAGTATTTGAAAAAGCATTATTGAACAGCGTGCACTTTGTCCATGCACTTTGCAAGCCTTTAAGCAAACATCCTTGTTCAGGTTTTTCTGCCCTTCAGAGTTGCAAAATACAGCCTGCCTTACTTAAAGCAGAAGCTAGAGGCATAGTCTTAGTCCAGGAATAAAATACTTTTAATCCTACAGTGATTATTACACCATGCAGTTAATAGCACCCACAAGCAGGAAAAAGAATGTGCAAGTACAGAGGGCAAGCAAATAAGGACTATTACTCTAATAGTTACCACTAGCTTCTCTAGTACTAAGTACTTGAGAAAGATACGAATGCAGAGTACAGCACAATATACTCCTGGAAGACCCGAAAATAGGTCAATCTTGAGGCAGATAAAGCATTCTCATCTCCACAGTGCTAGATGTAGAAAAGCTAGATCTATTAGTTGCACTCTTCTCTAGCAGAAACAATCTTTACTCTGAAATACTTCAGGTTTGCCTGCAACCTTGTATTGTTTCAAAGTTATGAAGAGCCAGTGACTTGGTATTGGCTCAGTAATATCTGCTAGTTTTTAACACTCAAAAGCAGTAGAAATTATTATTTTAAATGAGTCTGGAATTGCCTGTTCATTTCTGTTACAGAATGCTTGGTTTCTTTCTAATACTTTACTTGCGCATTGTGATCCTTTGTAGATTGAGAGTTTAAATACATGCTTTGCAAAACTAGTTGTGTAGGAGGCTGTGAAAGAAGTCTCCATCCAGCAGGAAAGGAGTGTAACACTATGAAATGAGAAGATGGGATCTTTGACAGTGGTCACTGAGGGAACACTCAGCCACTTATGAAGGAAATAAGCTCTGCTGACCTGGGACATATACACCATATACTTTGTAGAGGCAAAACCAGCGGTAACCGTAGTATTTTAAAACTACTCTGGAATTTCTCAGAGACAGTCTTCTCATTAAAGAAACAGAAAACAGTTTAGATTGAAGGGAGTTCACTCTACCCTTTTTTCTTTTAAGAAGATTCAGTTTTCAATACCCATATCATCAGTGCTCAGTTTACAAAATTTAAGAAAATCCTTTTGAAAATAAAAGCAATGTTCCAGAGCAAAATAATAAAATATGTAATACGCAATATACCTTGCCTTCCACGGGCAGGGTTGATACCTCAACTACTTAGTAAGCAAAGTAACACAACAAGCAAGTAAACTGAGTGGTAGGTATCTTCAGTCATTCTACTTTTGGTTGCTGAGCACTGAATTCCACAGTGTCTTAGAACTTTCCAGAACATGTACATCTACATCAAGGAAAACAGTGAAACCATCAAATGGTAAATTGTGAAGATCCTTCTTCAGCCAAGGAGCGTTCTTCATCTGTTAAAGAAAAATAATTACAAATGGTATTGTGTAGTATACTTGTGTCTACAGGGGTGGATCAGTGTAACTACACTTTCAAGTCAGTATTCTAACACTTTTTTTAGCTTCTAAGTGGCAGTGAAGGAGGTAAACATTCCTAAAATGAAAAGTGGTATTCTGACTGCAACATTGACATTTTGGTAGCTCATATTAAAGAGGCACATCACTTACCCTAATGCTACCAAGTCTGATCCACACAACAACGCCTGTAGTTTTAACCCACATTCTAATTCCCACATGGGAATGACTAATTATTACTGATGATTCTTCTAATTCACATAGGGGAATAACATGGCAATAATGTAGCTGGGGACAATCCATAAGGGTATTTTTCTAGGAAAATCTCTAGTTCAAAGAGGAATCAGTTCAGGGAAATCCTAGTGAATGAGCACAGCATCCTTCCAAAGATCAATTAATCACACAAGCATATACTAAGTACATGTAACAAGAAGCAGTCCCATATGAAATACTCAATTGAAGTACTTTTCAAGACTAAAACCAGAATATTGGCAGCACCACGTTTACTTGTGACCACTCTTATACCTAGTGTTCTCACCTACAGGTTGCTGCTACAGAAGGCCATAATTTCAATACAGTAAAAACATGACTATGAAGGCAAAAATCATTTGCTTTCTGTTGCTCAGCAAGCCAATACATAGAACTACTACATCACCAATGCTGGTCCTGGGCTGAGGCAAAACCACAACTTTACCTTCAGCTATTGTGCCTTAAGTTACCACTGTGGATGGTAAAAAAAAATAATCAGTTCACTAAAGATAGAGCTACAGCATCATTGAAAGCTTTTTACTACACTTGTGAAATTTGCTTCCTCCTCAATGCTATTTGTTTGTGCTTCATGGCTGTTTCCATCCCATCACTATGGAAAACCTTTATCTACAGGATCCATGCTACATATAGCATACCAAAATGCCTACAAGATCAGTAATACAGGACAAATAAATTTTTATGCAAATTTATTCATTAGCTTTAACAATAGTAATACATAAATCAATACTATGTCCAGCATAAGGTTGTATAATAAAATATGCTATTCTGGTAGGATTGATTTCTAGTGCGTACATTTTAAGGGCAGTTTTCATCCAAATTGGACACATTTAAAAAAATAAATAAATACAAGGCCAAAAATGCTTACTTAATGAAAGTCCTGCTACATAAGACTTCAGGCTCCACATTGCTTCAAAGCACTAATCAGTACAGGTGTCTGCGTACATCTTAGACTTACACAAATAGGTTGTGCTCAAGCAGCATACATTTTGACATCCAACTCAGACCAATACATACAAGATTTGCAATTTAGACATCTTTAATCTTCTTAAAGCTAGCATCCACCTTTTTCTCTTTTAGGATTGTCTTGCCTTCCAGCTCTGTATCTGCATATGTCAATCCTAGCAACATTATGTGTACAAAATATGAACGTCCAGTCCCCTCCCAATACTACTTTTTTGGCTTGAGATCCAGACCGCACTATCTAGTGGAACGATTTATCAAACACATTGCTACTCAACTCAAAGATGACTACATTGCTCTTGGCAATGCCGGAGGGGGAAGACTTTGAGAACAGATGGGAACATGTTATGCTCCCAGCTCTATTTGTTACGGTTTTGGAGCTCTCTAGACTTCAGGAATACATCCTCTCTGGGATTTCTAGTGCTTAGGGCTACAGCATTAAGCTTTAGGCACACTGGGTTCTGTAGGCTCTAGACAGCCCACAAGACGCAGCATTTTCAGCTTTACTTCCCTGATGGCCAGTGAGTCCAATGTATATACAGTGGCATTCAGATGTTCAATGTGCAGTACAGAGGAATTCATTGACATTTGGGCTACTTTTATGTATTCAGCAATATTAAAATCTGGTCCCAATTTAGATTAGATACACGTAAGAAAACATATTTGGCAAAATAGAGGTACTTTATTTACTAGTGTACTTATCACATACTGTATAGGCTATCTTTCAGGCATATTTATTCTACAAATCTAGATAAGCTTGGTTTTTGTGTCTTCTGACTTTTAAATTCTGCTGATGGCAAAATTCCCTTTTCCTTAAGAAGTTACAATCA
Source organism: Himantopus leucocephalus (assembly GCA_003993805.1). Lineage (NCBI taxonomy): Eukaryota > Metazoa > Chordata > Aves > Charadriiformes > Recurvirostridae > Himantopus > Himantopus leucocephalus. Next base: position 1,231,143 of record RSEF01000007.1, on the reverse strand, counting down.
GGATTGAGTCACAAATTTGAAAACTACTCTAACATTTTACTTTATTATAACAAAACAAAACCCAAAAGCTTGGTCAAAATACAAACACTTATAAACCTAGTGAAAACATCCCTGAGAAACTTTCAGTAACATAGCAATAATGATTAGTTTTGGTCCATTAGAGGAGAAAACTTGTTACATTCAGCTATTGAATATTGAAGGCTACAAGTACATTGGATTCCCATTCATTGACTTTCACTCCTTTTACAAAATATTGTATCTGAGACAAGAGCCACTAGAGGATATTTACATTCTATGTCATCTGATATATAATGTAATCATTACAATTTTTAAGATGAATGGCATAGTTTCAGCCCTGGTGTAACATGTTTAATGTCAATGGAGTTCACACACTTACATTCCAGGGCTGAAGTCTGGCAAAACAGATGACTGTGGAAGGACAGTACCTAAAATAAAAAACACCCTTAAAAGTTACAGAGGATACTTTTCACAAGTTGCTGATGTAAGTTTTTGCATACTAGTTTTGCAAACAAACATTTTACAAAGATTCCAGTTTAGAAGTCATACCACCATGCCATAGGAAAACTCAGAACACCACCGGGTTCAACTCTACTGAGAAAGCAAAGTGCATAGAGTAGCTTCCACAAAAGTGCACATACAGATAATGACTATGGAAGTACTGTTAGTACACATGCAGGGCAAAAAAAAAAAAAACAGCAAGAACTTCTTGCAAATCAGAGGGATATATAATTCTTCATTGCTCTGAAGTTGCTTTAGAGGGCCACACAGTCCAACATCTCATTGTTTTAGCGCTACTTTAAAACAAACTAAGTCAAAATTCACATAAATGTAAAATGCAGGTAATCCACTTTACTTCTTTTGCCTGGAATACTAATAATTTTCTAATACATCAGGCTTTAATAGGGTTTCTGAAAACAATAGCATTCAAAAATAAACTAAAGCTGCTTGTACTCTGAGGCAAAAACTAAGTTAGCCTTACACGTCATCTTTCTGTACCAGTACTCCTGACCTTAGCACTTTCTGCTACATAAAACCTGAGCAGACCTGTCATTTGCAATTAAAAAAGCCATGCTTTACAATGTTACATCAGTAGCTGCTGCTAAATGAAGCTATGTTTTACTTTATCAAGTGCCAACAAAAGTGTAATACAAGATATTGTACCTAGCACTTGCCTAATTTGTAAGGAAACATGCAAAAAAACTGCAAAGGTGTTTCTGTAAAGTTAAACCACAACAGATAGAATACTGAAAGGGTATTTTGGGAGAGCATCACAACTTAAGAGTCCACTTCAGGAATCCAAGAATTATGTTTATATCAAATTTGATAAGACAGGGGAGCAGAACTGTTCATGGTAAGGGAAAAACACCACAAAATCAAATACTGTATATAAAATTATTCTGCAGCAACTAAAAAACAAACCCTCTTGTTTTGCTCAATGAGCACAAGAATTGTTCAGGATTCACGAACAAATTGAGTATGTATAACCATAAAACTATATCACACTGTGGGGGTCAGCCACAGAAATTCAACATTCAACATCAAATACTAGATGTACAACTTGTGGGCATCCTCTGAAACACCAGCTGTCAAGATCCACCTACGCTGCCCCCTACCAAACATGAAACATTTTTACAGGGTCACTGTAAGATGAATTTTGGCTCTCTTGGGACAGCTTCCTCAAACAGCTAAGTTATGCATTCAACTCTAGAGAAACACCTTAGACAGGGTCACAAAAGGCAGTATATGTGTCTAACCATAATACTTGTGTAGCAAGTTAGTAAGAGATGTGGATCCTTTCAGACAGTAGATGTATTACCAGGTGGTGAACTGTCAGAGACTGTTTTGGGATCAGGAGTGCAACAAACGAAAAGTTGTTTTCCCAAGCTTTTTTGGGCAAATCTGAAGTACATTATGTGGCCCATTGCAACAAAAGACACAGAAATAAGCACCAATAACCCAAAAGCTTCAGGATTTGGGGCCAAGATGACCATGATGAAGTGCAGTAAATCAAGAAGATAATTCATGGAGTTTTGGACACCATTTATGATGCCTCTTTCAGATTCTACCACATTTTCTTGGAGCAACTGTGTGACAGTCAAATCAAAGGACCAAAGGCCTATGGAGAGAAAAAAAAAAAAACAAACCAGTTATCCACACAACTGGGCTTCTCATAGCAAGCTTTCATTAGTGCCACAATTCAATACATAGTTCCAAACACTCACTTCTGCCAAAAATGCATGGAACAAGACAGTGTCTTGTCAGACTAGAATGGATTTCACACTGACAGTCAAGAACACTTTACCTTCCCTTTACTAATATGCCCTGAAATAATACACACAACTTGACACATTAACTTGCCTGTCACATCTTGCTTCAACATGTCTATCAAGTTAACACTGTTTTGCTCATCTGTTGCTTATTTAAATAGTTGTTTTACAGCTATTTACAGTGTATTCATGCTAGCTACAATTGCTAAGTTGTGCGTAAGATGTTTGAAAAAAAAAAAAGAACACATTTTAAACTATGCAGAATATGTAACTTACAATGGCCTCAGCTGACACTTACTTCTATACTGCTTTAGTCTATTTTAGTTTTAAAAGTTTATCTTGCAAACAAACTTAATCCACATAAATCAAGTATTTCATTCCTCCAAAGTTCAGCAGAAGATGCAGAAACTAAGAGTACAAAAATTCTACAGATGAGAGTTACTGCTTATTTCATTTCTGTATTTGACTGCCTCTTCTGTTGACAGATACTAACACTACACTAACCAGCAATTCCTCAAAAAATTAGAACAGAAACTTTGATTTGGATGACAGCTTAAACTCCTCCGCTGGTCACAAGTTTAAAGGTTCAACAATTTAATTAAATAGAGGATTGATGTACTAAACTGCTAAGTTTGAAGGTTTTCATAGCAGATGTATTTAGTTTTGTTTCCTATTAACAAACAGCTTTATTTGGTTGTGAAGGAAGATCACTCCTTCACAGGTGAATGCAGGTGAGCATTCCAAAAAACAAGTTACATTCACTCCCAATGTGGTAACTTTTCTCCTATTAGTGAAATAGGATATGCAAGAAGTTAGTACCGCAGTCTCTGCACTGGCAATACTATTGCAAGATCATTTCATTTTTACGTGAAGTGTAATGAATTAGCCTTAGAAATGCGATATAACACTTCAACTGTAGCCTACAATTCTAAACTCAAATTTGTATTTAATTGACAGGCACTGTAATTTTTAGTATTAAAAGCAGTCAGTAGATCAGATTTTAAATAGAGATGCAATACTTACCAACTCTAGCAGCAATGACTCCTGCAAACAGGAGACTAACAGAGATTAAAGGCACAGGCTCAGGACTCATCTCTGGGTCGCTGTTAGCAGGAATAGTAGACCCGTTTAACAAGCTGGGCATTCCAGTTGCAAAAACCATTTCAGGCTTGTCTTCTGGAGATGCTATAGTAGGTAATGGTTCACTTTCAAACAGCCTGGCACTGATGTCAGCAAATGGGGAAACAGTCAAATCCAGAGGACTTCCAGGCATGAATACAGAGATGGCACATAAGACCAGACAAGCCAATTGAGCAACTCCAGAAATAAGGCCTGTGCGGATCAGGCCACATTTGCGACGAAGCCAAGTGAAAGCTACCGTTCCCATGATTCCAGTGACTGCCGAGGCACCCATCAGGAGGCTTAGCACAGAGCCACTCAAACCCTGAGTGTATGCATAGCCTGTAGTAATACAATCAAAGCCCAGAACAGTCATATACAGAAATGCAAGACCCATGCCTGCAAGAAACACTGGCTGGTTGTAGTACGCAACCCATCCATCACGGAACGTGATGAAAGGTTCGGCAATCCGGGCACCGCAGCCGACTTCCTTCTCCTGCTGGGGCTCAAAGCCAGTTACATCTTTCTCAACAATTAACTGCACTCCTTCAGCAGGTTTCATGTCATTCTCTGTAAACAGAAATGTAACTGTTAGATATGTTCCTGCCTGGAAAGTGCAGTGGAAACTGCAAGACAGTTGTTTGCAGTTAGTAAAGTCACTGCTGCAGAACGCATGAGTTAAATTCCGCAATCAACCTTCGTCCTATTACTTCAGTGTTTTAAAGTGTCCTTAATCCCACCTCTATAGTAAGATCAAGTAAAGTTTATCCCCATCAATTTAAACTCCTGCTTGTTTAATTAAACAGTGGTAGGAAAAAGCACAGCCTGCTTCTTTTCAATAGACTCGTCACTGAATGCTCCACTTCCATAAAGAAATTATTTCTTTAATGAATGCCAATGTTAGTATGCATTTTTACATAGCTTTGTATGTTCAAATGCACTAACCATAGGAAACACGGAATACTTAAACATCTGTGAGTAACTCACGTCATGGTAGAACAACTAAAGCAGAACGCTTGCTGAAGCCTACCAAAGCCAAGCTTTCAAAACTTGACTTCAAAGAAATCTCATACCATGCTTTTCTACAATTCCATTTTCACTCCAATATAGGAGGAAGGCACTTCCACTGGTCGCAAACAAAAAAAAAATCCAGAAAACTCACACTAGTATTTAGATCAGCAGTACGGATAGAAACTATACAAATGTTTGGCGGCCTGAGCAGTGTTTTTACACTGTCAAGTTTGAAACAAACTCCACATACAGCAAGTGAGACAAATGAAGTATTTCTGCAACTTCTAAAAATGCAAGTCTTCTACTGAAATCAGAATACTACAATAGCAAAAATTAAGAGATGTTTCCTACATATTGACATTTGCTAAATGCTTCATTCTTCAGGACCATTCAGGAGCCAGTTCCAAAGCTATAGAGCCTTCTACGCTCTTTATATTGCTCCTCTATCCTAGGCTGCCATCAGCCTAGTCCAATAGCTTACTGGACAGGCTATTACCACAATGGATCTGCTGGCTCAGAGGAAGGTATATCTCTTCAGCACTTCTAATAGCAGCCTCCTATCTCGCTATATATTGAGCAAAGAACAGATTGCTAGCTAGCTTTAAAAAAAAAAACCCAGGCAGGAATTCTTTATCATCTTTCTTTAAAAAAAAAAAAATCCCACAACATGTTGTAGCTGCACACCCACAGCTTGAGCCTTCAGTAATACTCACATACTGCTATCTTAAAATAGGAAAATGCTTAAGTTTTGTATTCCAGTATCTGGAACAAAAAGTCTGCTTCTTAAACCATTTTAACTTCTGATATTAAGACCATCTAAAGTAATCTTAATCTCAATTTTAAGGTCACTTATAGTCATAGCTAGCTACACTACAAATCCCAGTTGTTCAACTTGGCCAAGGAAGCAGGGGAGAAAAATCAAAGTAGACTTCTTTTCCTCCACCATTTCCTGCAGCACATGGAACTCACTGAAGCATTACCACGTATTCTAAAACTTTCTGAAGGCCTGTTGGTGCTATGTGTAAGTAGAGACGAGCTTGCAGGAAA
>RSEF01000007.1:1202923-1225578 GCA_003993805.1 Himantopus leucocephalus | reverse complement strand
AAAAAAAAAAAAAAAAAGAGTCCTACACAGGCTGTTTTGCACGTAGACACTACAAAGCAAAGGACTTTGTCAGTTTATTAGCTATGTTATAGATAGGTAAGAGCATTCCTTGTGATCAGCCCTAAATAATAGGGCAGACTTACTCTAAAGGATTAATTAAGAAGAAATAATTCATTCTTTGGCTGTATTTTATGGAATTCCTTAAATTGCTGCACAAAATATTGTTACTTAAGAGTCTCTGGTACCTATATGCAAAACCTGAAACCTCCAAGCTATAAAGCAGAAAGCTATGCAGCCTCAAAGCAGTATCTGTAGAAGGCAAAAGTCAACACTTCAGTTTGACTGATACAGTGAATAAACTGTGAATTTGAGCAGTTACTTTTGTGTTTTCAATACCTTTCTTTACATTCAGCTGTTTCAGCTCTGATTCTTCAACTTTTGCAGACTTGAGAGCCAGAGAAGGGGTTTTCTGATAAACCTTCCAGAGCAGCAGATATTCCACACACATGGACATCAGGTTCCAGCCCGAAATGAATCCACAGCCAATCATCGGGGAGCCAAATGTCATTATCTGACCAACTGCCATTGGGGCCAAGATATTGGTCAACTGATCAATTCTTCTTATTGTGGCATTCATATCTGTCAGAAATGATTTGATGATATGAAGTAACTGCTGAACACTTACAGTGAATTACTAACATAATTGATGATTGCACGTGTATACACATCAAACTAAGAAGTCTTGCTCCAACTGTAAGTGGTTCCAGCAGGAGCAGGAGTTGGACTGCTAACCAGAAGCACCTTTAGAGCGTTTCAATGTTAACATTTGCTGCAACCAAGGCGTTTGTAAGGCAAATCCCTACTCCTGCCAGTTTTGCCTGCATGAGGTCTTCCAGGTTTAGCATGCTGGGTTTACAGTGGAAGTATAAACCTGCAGGTAAAATTTGTTCACAAGATCAGATTACCCTTACATCCCAGCGACATTATGGACTCCTAAGCCTATCTCTGTAACATTCAAACCTAGCATACACCACTCCAGACATTAATAGGAATCTCATATGGTAGAATTCTTTCCTGTACAATACTACAGGAAATTTCCTGTGTAATAATTTTAGCAACTACTATCTCCCAATACTGGACCATGTTATTCCTTAATCTCCTCCGTTTTCTTCTAGTAACCAGTGACCACAGTACCCACCGTGATAGCAGCGGACCTTTGAAATGGCTTTAAATTTCCTTATCGAGTCACATTGCCTAGAACTGCCGTCAACCATTCTTCAGAGCTTACTGAGCAAAGTCCTCACTCCTTTCTGTTCCACACTTTGATGTTTGCGGTCAAAACAAGCAGCCTATTCTTAGCACGAATGCCTCTTCCACTTACTGGATGTCTCACCCTGCCCAAACTTATCCACTTTAGCGTCATTATGCCCTCAGGGCTCCTGTAAGTTTCCAATTAATGGTGCCATTGTTCCACCTCTAAAAGTTGCTAGATGCTCTATGGTTTTGCACATCAGGGCTTCAGGCTGCTTAGAAGTACATCTCAAACCCATTTTAGAGTCCTACTATGAAATTAGAGCTTTTGAAGAACAAGTGAAACTGTATACCAGTGTGAAGCTGCTTTTCTGAATCTGTAGAGAATTACTCCTTGCCATTCAAAGAAATGTTTAGATTATTCTATTTAGAATTCAAAGTCAATTCAATGTTAACTATTTGACTGGAGGTTAACTAAGATGAGTAAGTTAGATACTTGCATAATATTTGGCTTTAGAAATTCTAAGAACTGAGCTTTGTTTTTTTGAGTTGAGGAAGGCTAATGTTTCCACTCAGGAAAGATATAAAGTAAGAGCAAATGGAAAAATTAGTCAAGGACAATGAAGGGGAAGCCAAGGCAATTTTTTATTTCCCTATACCACTAGCTTACTTAACTAAGGCTTCTCTTTGAGGAAAGGTAATAGTACAGAGATGGACAACAGTATTTGCTGCAAAGTCAATGCTGGCATTTAGTTTTTTTAAGTTAAGGAATTTCAACAGCCTCTGAGTTACATTATGACTAAACACACAACAACCCTATTCAGCCTGGAAGAGATCCTGTAGATAGATCTGTTGAACTAAGGTGCTTAGTTCAGTGGGTTATTTGTTTTTAAATTAAGTTGTGTGAGGATTTAGAGTAGCCTCTTGCCTGATATTTCAGTACAAAATGTAAGTGGTCATTTTGTCTGAGATTGTTAACCAGTAGAGAGGCAGGACTGCCTCCCATGCAGCAGCTCTCTGCAGGTGTGGTCTGTACCTTATCTCATGTGTAGTAAGTAGTTCGGGGATTGGGGAGATTTGCTGAATAAGATCTGACACAAGAAGAAAGGTTAATGAGAACCATTAGAACTTTAAGGCTTTTATGGATAGATGATATTTTTCTACTTGTGATTCACATGCATAAAGTAAGTTAACCTGTACTACTGCTCTACAAAAGGCATGACCTAGAAAGGCACTGCAAGGTCAAAATGAAAGACTACAGTGGCAAATTTGTTTACTGGGAAATGACAGCAAGATGCTTTTAATGCATCTAATTAAGAACTAGTCTCTCCTGGATGAGATGGGGAAATAAGATTCCTTCATTGGAGATAAACATCAAGAATAAGTCTGCAATATCGGATTCAAATCCCTAAAAGGACTCTAGCATGCAAACTGAATTTTATGGGCAATTTAGGCAGCTTAATACAAAATTGGAGTCCAGAAGCTGAAACGCTGTCTAGGCCTGGAGGTATCTAAACTCCACAAGTGTCAGACTTAAAACTTCAGTGAGCTGTGTCTTGGCAATGTTAAGCTGCTCTGTGCCTTGTTTACACTTCAGTATCAGTTCCTCTATCTGGGAAGGCTTAAATCCCCTTAATAGGGTTGATTCAGAGCCCTTACAGCCTGCCCAAGTTCATCACAAAAAATGCTGCTTCCCACACCATCTGTTACAATCAGAGCAGCAGCATAACCAAAGATCAATCACACATCCCTTGGTGTGAGTGGCCTTGCAGCTAGGAATAGTCCCTAGCAAAGGAGAGTCGGGCTCAATGTGCCCTTGGGGAGGATCCCAATCAATCTTTCCATCCAAGTCGTATCATGACCACCAAGCTACAGTAGAATTTGAATGGCAACTCCTTCTCTCTCCTAATAATGCCATGCCACTGTGCAAGAAAGGGGGGGAAAAAAGACAGGAAAAACATTTACTAGGGGAAAAAGAAGATTAAGTCTGTAGTCTAATACCAAAGGTATCAGATGTCAGAGGAATACAGAGCTTTCAGTTTCAACTGAGGAAGTGTTCACAGCTCCGAGTTAGACATCTAACGCTAGAGAAGTGCAAGATTTCAAATCTATCTGCATGCACAGCATTTCCTACTGGCAGTTTCCTGATCCACCTACTTTACTGTTCTGGACTTCATTCTCATGTATCTGTTTCTTTGATCCCTATGCGAGGAGCTCAGTTACGCAACAGTTTTCTGTTTCATTCCAGGGACCTAAAAATAAAGTATTGCAACACTTGGCTTTAAGCGCCTGGAAGTTAAATAGCTTTTCTATTAAACACTGGTTGTTTGATTTAAGAGTGTGGTGTATGTTTATTTGTTCAGCAAGAATAAAGTGCTCCTGACAAAGCTGCAGCAGGACTATAAGGAGGACAAAACAAGTTTAGGGATGCCTAACTGAACTGTAATCACAACAGTAATTTCTAATCTCAGTAAGCATAGTCCAGAAGAGGGAAGAGGAAAGTAAAGGCTGCCCTTTTTACCTCATGTTTTCTCATAATATCTGGAATTCAAAGACGTGCTGACTTATAAGACTCTAGTCTAAAAATCAAGCTTGGAAACCAAGACATTTAAGGTATTAAAAAGGCAACATGTTTCACCTGCCAGTTTGCTTCTGTCTTCCCCTGCAACCACAACAATCCAGTCCCTCTGAATTGTGATCGCTGTGGCAGTGCTGGCCAAATTGGCAATATTTGCTATTGTGATAACCAGGATATAGCACACCGTCTAGAGAAATGGGGGGAAAAGTTACAAGGTGAGAAAAACTCATGAAGGGAGAGCTCCACTCCTACCCTGTACAACCAGAAAAGACACTTTTACATTTGAATCCATACATTTTAGTATTATTCTTCAGACAAAACAAGAGCAAGCCTACTTTACAATTCCTGACAAAAAATAATCACCTGTTTACCCAACTAGATCGAAGTTTTGTTTGCCAGTTTTAGCTCACAGGAACGTCTAAACAGACTAGAGAAACAAAAATTCATCTGCTCCCATACTCCCCAAATTTTCTATGGAAGTTAATTCCTTATTAACAAGTTTGAGCACTCACAAGAAGCCATCCATGGTACAAGGTCAAAAGCTGTGTCTTAAACAAGAAGACAATCATCAGGATAATACCACACAGGATGACAGATGCATTCTGGACAACCAAGGATGTCTGGGCCACTGTTTTAAATCAAAACAGAGAGCAACAGTTATGAACATAAGAATGAGCTAACTGTAAGCTTAAGCAGGTCATAATTAAGGAACATGCACAGACTCTTTAAATATTTTTATTTTCCTATATCCCCCCCAAAATGTAAGTGGTAAAACCATACTTCATATTACATTTTGAATCTTCCATTGTCTTACAGAAAGAAATTAACATATAACATAACTCTGTAGCTCTTAACAATTCACAGCTCTTAACAGTCTACAGCCAAAGTAGGTCTTCTCAATCAAAACCCAAGCTGTACCTGTTTAAATGCTGACACTATTTTAAAAGTAGTAAAAACAAGACTTAGCTTGAGTCTCTAAAATTCATCTTCAGCATACCATGAAAACAATGCTATTTCATAAACTCTTGGAAAGTAAAAATGTGTATGAAGAACTTGATGCCATGTTACTTATAAAACATACTGGAGCACACACATAGTGCAAATGCAGTGCGTATTTACACTTAAGTGGAAGATGGTTGCATCCAGACACAAGACAACAAATAACATGAGTGTATGTATTAGACTGTAAAGACTTTGGTCTGCAGTCCTTAAAGTTATGTGCTTTCAACCTTCGGCATTTCTACGTATCATACAGGTTTAGCCTGAGTAGTGGGCATACCATGACATAACACTGTTTTCCTGCTGTCTTTGACACTACTTTTGTACAATCATTACCACTTGGAAACATTACCCTTCTTAAAAAAAAATAAACTGAGCAAGCCCACTTCCCATATTTGACTTGAGGAGTTAACTCCAACAGCTTTATCTTTTTACATTAATTTGATCCATCCTTAAGTAAATAACCTGCTCTAGGCATCTAACCTTTGAGCCTGGAGTTCTTGTCCACCCAGTCTCCAATAATGGCTCCCAGGAGAAGAACTGATCCCGCCACAACCAGTCCATAGACTGCAGTCAGGAGTAAGCTGTTTCCATAAAGTTCAACCAGGAATACCGACACAGCAAAATGCCACATACGATCTCCCTTTAAGAGTAACAGAGAATAAATGCACAACATTACTATTTGCACTTTGCAAGCACACAAGTTGACTATTTTACTAATTCATGAAAAAAAGGCTGCATTAAAATAAAGGTTTGTTACACACACAAGAGCACTATGTGGGGGATTTTGTTTGGGTTTTTTTGTTTTGTTTTTTGCAGGGTTGTGTGTGTGGGGGTTTTGTTGATGACTACATCCTGTCACCATTGATTTTACCCCAGTATCACCAAGATCATCTGTCCTAATCAAGTGCAACATCACAGCTTGTAATACACATCAGATATCCCATGTATTTTCTATTATAATATTACAGGACAAAATCTGTTACCTGCCACATCCGACAAGCATCAGAAAGCTTACATAGATTCTCCAGCCCAGTTCAAATATCAGCAACAGATTTATTGATTACTGGTACTATTTAAATAACTTTTCAAAACAGCAGTTTGCTCTTGGATGATCAAAGCTTAAATGCTGTTTTAAGACACAAGAGCCAGTGAAGCCAAGGCGAGTCATAACACAATTAAAGACAGACATAGGTAAATCAAGGAAAGTGTTGTCCTAAATGTTAACTGAAGTTTCTGAAGTCAATGGATTTAAGCTCTTAATGTTAAGCATCAGCATATTACTAAGAGGTAGAATATCAGAGCTCATTTAACCTATTGCAAACTGATTGCTAGTTCAACCTGTTAAGCCTATTTCTAGCTTAACCTAGTGCTTAAAATATAAAATTTTTACGTTCTGATACCACTTATTACAGGTAAAAAAAAAAAAAAGCCCAAAATGCTAAACATGTCCAAGTGAAGTAATTTTCATACTACTCAAAACATTTTTGCGTTTGCTACCCAACAGACCTGTGGCTTGCTAACAAATAAATCGAGGGGTTTTTTTTTTGTTGTCACATGATGGAAGTCACACCTCACTATTTTTAAACATATCACAAGAAATGCAGTACAGAAAATGCTTTATGTAATCAATAACAAAGCAGATGAATAGAAATCATTCATACTATTCTAGGGCACACAGTTTGTTTAATAAAGGTCTCTAATATTAGTCCTGTATAAACCAAACATGAAACTGTTTTCTTCTCCTGCCTTATCTAAAATGTGCAATTGCTATGTGATACAGCAAATAGTACAAATTTCTAAGGACCGCAAATATTCTAAAGGGCTGAGGAAGGTAACATAAAAGCACTTTTAATAAGCAAAGTCTGCCAAATCTAACATACCATATAACACGGCAAGCAAGAGATACATAAAAAGCATGCTATTTGGAGTGTCAAAATAACTGCAAGGTTTGATTAAAGTCTTCAATGCAGTATAGACACACAAAAAGAGTTCACCTTTTAACGTTACTGAAGTTCTCTGAAGGAGGTTTCCTTGAAGACTGTAATATGTAAACATTCATACTTGTTTCCTTAACCATAAGCAGAAAAATAATTACATCCCAATCATGCGGGAAGAAGAATTTCACCTGTTCAAGGAAAAACTCTGGGTATTTTGTATGTTTTCTAACTAAAACCAATGAAAACATGCAAATATAAGCACGATGAGCTTAAATGTGCCCTCTCATATATAATAAACCAGTTTTCACACTCCAGAGACACCTCAACTCTTCTGTAAAATATGTTCCACTTTTACTCCATGGTTAGAAGTATATAGAAAGTATTCCAGCAACAGAAACACTGGGATACAATTTCCCAAGTCTAGCATTCACTTAAACTTAGTATGTCCTGAGGTACCTCCTTACTGAATTTCGCTTAAAATACACGCAGGTGGATTAACCAAGTTTTGATTAGCCTGGGTAACTGTTTCTTAAGCTAGAAAAATAAGCACAAAGAGTACTTTCACACTAAAATTTGTAGCAGAAGTTTTCTTCTTTATGCAGAAGTGTTTCAGTTACCGAATTCTGACAAGATGAAAAAGGATTATTTTTTTTTAAAAAAAAAAAGTATGTGAAAGTCAGTGGCAGCCACTACCGTCAGAGTGAAAAACCTGGTCTCACTTGAAACTCACAGGAAGATTCCTTCGACTCCAGTGAGATCATGATTTTGCTGTACAATTAATTTGAGGAGCCTGTGAACTCTGTTCAACCTTATCCAACGCATCTACCCAGAGTATTTAGATCAGGCCAATCCACACATAATTTTGGGGGTAACTAAAGCTGTTCCAACCTGGAAGCATGAGTTTCTTTCAAGAATGAAAAACCATAAAGAGCAAGCAAAGATAAATTAATCTCACAGAAGAGCAATATTACTGCATTAGAGGTTTGAAGCAGGAATGTAATTTCAAGCTAAGATCTACTGAAATTTAAACAGTAAATATTGCCTTCAGAAATTGGCAAAGCCTTGATTATATGTACTTAATTCGACTTCAAAATGTCTCAAAATGTGTATACTTCAACTCTTTTAAATAAATGACTACAGCTGTTTAGCTTCGCCATTGTTTAAAGATGGTTCTTACTCTTTTATCATTGCAATTATCCTTGTAATTATCTCAGACTGAACATATACAATCCCATCTCAGAACGGAAGCCAACAAGTTCAGCAGTAGCCAAGCGACGACCTACTGACAAGCCTCCAGAGGTCTGAGTGGCACAGATAAGGCTGCGAAGTTGCAACTGACCTCCTGGCAAGCATTAGGCACGGCACCAAGGTGAACCCAGTTTCATTCTGTTCTTTCTTTAGAGCCGAGTGACAGACAGCAATGAATTAAAAACAAAGGCAACAGCGTAAGGTCCGAGACTCCTGCTGAGCAGTGCAGTCCAGCCTATTAAGATAACTTAGCCCAAGCACACATTCAAATGCTTTACTGAACAAGAGCCCAAGACATAGTCTAGACTTTGTTCCAATCTGAACGTTTGTGGAGATGTGACATGTTCAATCATTTACAGCTTTTCTCTGTATTTGGGAATGGCTTAGTAACACAGAAACCAAATTAGCGCTCTCAATTACAGCAAAACCACATTTCTATCAGGCTGTATTGTGGACATAGGCATTTTAGAACAAAGATGATCTATTACTTTGAGCTCTGAAGATTAAGGTGCTTGTTTACTGTTCCTTTTAGCAAAAACATTCAGATTACAAGAGCACTAAAGCTTAGGAGACACACAAGGTGCAGTCCTGCACCCAGTTCTGTCAAAATAAGCTGTATTTCTGTTGTTTCAGCAGGTTTGGTCGGTTTGGGGTTTTTTTGAGTAAAGATTTTCAGCACAAAAGAAAACACACTGGAATAAGGAGTATACTATTAATATTGCTAAACTGAGCTGACTAGGCATCTTGCCGTTTGTTACAGTGTGCGGCATTGTTTTCAAACTCTGCTTTGTCACCTTTACTCATGTACTCTAAGACCAGTCCCACCGCTGAGCTTTGAAGCACATCAGGGAGGAGTAAGCAGGGTTGGCCCAGTTGCCAGTTAGGCACTTTGTGGGCATTACTAACAAAAACTGTTGCAGGTAACAACCCTGGCCTCTCAAAAGCACTGAGCCAAAGAGAAACATCACTACCAAGCTCCTTCAATAATATTAATAATTGCTAAAATATTGCACTCATTTAAACAAGCGTTTGATCCCACTCCAACCCTTCTTCCATTAACAGAAACATCAATATGACCTTTCATGTTAGTGAAAGTAAGGAGCTGCCAGGGTTAGGCATGCAATGTTGTAACTGTATATCAGCCATTTGTTCAATGCTATACAAAGCACACACTAAACCAGTCCAAATCCAGGACTAAAGACAAAACCGGGAATATCAGGAAGGAAACTTTCCACTTCTTTTTGAATCAAGCCATTGGATGGTGACTTAATGTTGTATTATAACACATTCTTAGTTTTATTATATGGAATAGAACCAGATTGTCTTTTTTCAGTCCATATTTTGATTTAATTTTTTTTAAGTATCTTTCAAGTGAGTAAAAACTGGTAAATTTCTTTAGTACACACAGAAAGCAATTCAGAAGGCAAACGTTTTGACAGAAAAAGAGACATCCCCTGACACTCTGAATAGGTTTGCTAGAGAGTGGCAGTAATGGGCCCATTGCAAACATTGACTATTTCGCATTAGTTGGTGTAGTAAGTATACAAGTCCTTCAAATACCTGTTGCAATGGACTGTCTTTCATTCTACTATAGATTACGCTTCATTTCTTTCACTCAGAACTCACTCTCTGTAAGGAGTCTCACTGGTTCCGTAGTTACTTAAAACCACAAAAAGGTACAGAAGGAGCCTCTCAGGAAACTGAGCACTGCACTACTCTGCACTAATGAAAACTTGGATCTACTGCAACAGATTGTGTAAAGATTATAAAGACTTTTAGCAGCACGGTGTTGGAACAAGACCTCTGTTTTCGCAGTGATGCGCTATTTTGCGAAGATTTTTTTTGGAAAGTACCAATAGCATTCAGGTAAGTCCTAGCCAGACTAACAAAGTCCTACTTCTCCCAGGCCAGTGTTTTACTTACCCAAGTGGACAGCGCGTGTCCAAGATAAAGAAGAAACTTTGCAGACGTAAAATAGGCAACCACAGATCCTAAATGAGAAATAAGAAACAGATGCCAAAGGAGATTCGGGCACACCCACCCCATTTCGGTACACACCGGCTACTATTCGCTGCCGTGGAGGAACCCAACATCGTTTCCCGAGCGAAGCCGACCCCGGGACGCGCCGCGTTTCGGGGCCGCGGCTCCGGAGCCCACCACCCGCGGGCAGCACCGCGCGGCGGCCTCGGCGGGGCCTCTCGCCCCCCCGCCGCCGCCCCCCCCCCCCGGTAACCGAGCGAGAGGGGCCCCGGCCGCCCTCGCCCCCGCGCACTGACCGCAGCAGCGCCGCCGCTCGCCCGCCGGCTCCGCTCCCCGCGCCATGCTGGCCCGCTCAGCCGCTGCCAGAGCCCGATGCCGAGAGGAGGCGGGGGGACGCGCGGCTTCGCTCCGTGTTGCCTTCCCCGACTTAGCTAGCACTGTAGCTGAAGTCGGAAAGCCTTAGCCTTATGCGCCGCGGGCGGCCGGGGACGCTCCGCCGCGGAGGGGGCCGAGCGAGCGCCGCACGACGCCCGCCTCGGTCTGCGGGACCGCGGCTGCCGGAGGCGCGGAGGCTGCGGGCCGGGGCGCTGCGCCGCGCACCGCCCTTTGTACGCGGCGGCCGGCACCGCCTCCGACCGCCCCGCCCCGCCCCGGGGGAGGCCCCCGGCCCGGCCCCGCCAGCGCCCCGCACGGCAGGGAGCGGCGCCCCGCGGGGCCCGGGGGCTTCTTGGGCGACGTGGGGTACCTGCGGTCCGGTGCTGGACCCCGAGCGACCACGGCACCCGCTTAAAAATCGTCAGAGCGTGCTTTCGGTGTGGTGGGCCGTAAGCGTTCTTCGTGTGGTTTGGCCCTTTTTTGTTGCCTGTTTATATTATGACCTTTTAAAAAATGTGAAATTCTTGAATATTGAACTACTGGGGTTGTACGAGAAGCACCAAATATCACAAGACACCTGCAAGTGACAGTGCTCCCAATGCATAGCTTTCAAAACAACATCCAAAACAAGGTACCAAAATTTAAGCTCTTTAACCAAAATAACATTCTGCTCTGACGAAGATGGTGCAGAATTCACTCATTTCATGCTGGCTCAGGCTGTCGCCTTCAGATCAAGTATGCCAGTTCATACTGTAAATATTTTTTTTTTTCGCACCCTGTGTTACCTATTTTTGGTACTGACCACCAGCAAAAACTGCATTTTCATAGAACTTAAACAATCCAAATGGCCAATAGGCTATTTTTTTCAGGATACTATGAAAATAATTAAGTATCTGTCCTTGTACTTCAGAAAACTTAATGATTGCTCTTGGTTGCCAGGGCTGAAATAATTTTTTCGTTGTGTAATACTGCAGAGTTCCCTCCTATGTGTGTAAAATTGCTTCTGGTTTGGGCTTTTTTTTTTTTTTTTCCCGCCAAGTATATAGGCCATCCCAGAAGGAAATGCCTGACGTAACAGACCAATAATCTGTTCTGGTTTTGCCACTCCTGTGATCTTGTTCAAAGTATTTCTTGTATTCATTAGATGACTTTCTATGCATGAATCACGGTTTATCCTTGGCACAAAGGGAACTATACCTTGGGAAAAAGTAATACAGAAATAAAAATTCATATAAACATAGGAAGCCTAAAATTACTATTTTAATGGGATTGGTTATCCTAGGTGAGTTAAGTGATTCTTCTTATGGTATATTCCTTAGAAAATGCGCAAAATCTTTTCTCAGATTGGCATCAAAAGCAGAGGAAATTTTCCTGATGTCTCATCTTATCAGCCTTACTGCTTAAACTGTACTCTTCTTTACTAATGGATAAAAAGAGAATTATTTTTCCTAAAACTTATAGTTTTTAATATTATTAGCCCTTATTAAATAAATAATGTACAGTATATCAAAATCAACTGATACTTAGTTGGGTTTAAGTCTATTAAGTGTCAGTGCTTGCACCTTTACTGACAATTTTGGTATTCTGCAAGTAGATACACTGGATTAACTCGGGTTTCTTCTGAAGTAAGGCTCTGATTAGTGTCCAAGTTACTCACACCTTAGGCAGTAAGGTGACGGACCATTTCTAGCAGCGCTGTGACATGCCTGTAGTGGTCCATACAGGCCAACACATTTCACTTGCACCTTTTCCAGCCCTGTCCCTGGTGGCACTTCTGGCCACTGTCGCAGTTTGGTTACTGGAGCAGATGGATCTGGGGTCTGATCCGATCTGTCAGGTACCACATATAACACAGCAGCAGCAGCAGCAGAGCTGGATCCTAAAGAGATCTGCTCTCCATGCACTAACACTGGGAACGCTTACCAGAAAAGCACTGCTGGTTTGACCTTTTTTTGTTACTAGAGAACAACTTGGATGAATTATGGTTTAAATAACCATTTCTGATGGAATGCTTACAGTACTTTACATACGTGCCCTGGATTATATAGCTGAAAGCATCATCCTAGTTATTTTTTCCTACTGGATGTGTCTTTTCTGTCGTATTTAAGGCATGAGAAAAAGGCAAGAAAACATACCTACCATCCTTTGAAATTTAAAAAGCAATAGTTCCTATACGTCTGAGATTTCTCAGACAGAAGTATGTATAGTCTGTCCAGTGTACACACAGTGAATCCAATGTATCCAAGAAATACTGAATTTACTGGATATCAGTGAAAGATTGTATTGCATGCAATGTAGAGTTGATGTGCACACAATAAAGTCAGCCTGTCCAGAGTGCACAATGCATGATGCAAATGATTTGCAGAGTCCAAATAAACCATGCAGTTCATATACTGTAGGTCACATATGTCCCAGACATACCAGTCACTGCACATCTGATGTAGAGTCAACCTGCACCAGTAAGTACAGTAAGTACACTCAGAATTTGTTGTATCTGAAGGCAGCACCTTTTCTAAGAATTTGCCTGCCGAATATCCAGAGGTCCTAGACATATAGTGAACAGGCCATAGCTAATTTGTGAAACATTTGTCTACTTCAAAAAGCAGTGGAGTTGGCAGGTAGGGGAAATCCATAGTTTTTCTCCTGAATTTGCCACCACTTCGCTGCATGATCTTTCCCCAGAAGCTTATTAAAGTTAAGTCTGTGCTCAGGTTTCTTTCCCTGTCAAACAGGGAATAACAGAACATTCCTTACAAGACCGATGTTAAACCTAATACAGTAGCTTGAGCACTTTGAATTTTACATCTAAGATGTTGCTAAAAACGTCCCAAATGTTCTTAGTACTCCACTAAATCCAAATTTTATTAGATTGCGTTGTGAAGCCCTTGTGAATGTTTTTAAAGAGGCAGCTCCTGTTTCAGCTTGGCTGGCTCACTGGAGTCTTTTCACCACAATATTTACAGATTTCAGATGCATTTAGGGAGGTGTTTAATAGCTGGAAGCTGTATGAGAGGAGTTACCAGTTTTACTTGGTATAGACCCGACTCAGCAGTCTTACAGCAATAATTTACATAATGGGACAGCATACCAGCTGTGGATTTGAGCCCAGGTCTGACTAATTGTCACTGGCAGAGTGGAAGTGGAGACAAAAAAGTGGGATTTTGGAGACAAGTGTCAACAAAAACAGTAAGACAACCTTGCTATGCAGGTAACCCTGGCCTTCCACGACTCTTTGGAATATACATGTTTGTGGGCAGCCCTATAGCCTCTTCTATCGCAAGGCCTGCCCTAGCCTCCTACTTAATAACTTGATGTTCTTACCTACATCTCTGCTTTTCCTATGGGAAGGCTTAATCATTTATTTCATTACTACTTTTCCAGATTATTAGATAGCACAATTTATCTTTGTTTTGCTTCTTTTTTCAGGTGAGGAAAACCCTTTCAGAATTTATATTTAGTGCTATTGTAGAGGTCACAAAGGCATTTTATTCTTAATAGAAAACTCTTTAATTCTTTACAGTCTATCACTGGAGATGCACGGGAATTAACAAGGCATATTTATGTTCCAGTCTTCCTAGCCAAAGTTTTTCAGTGAATAAATTCCTTATGCTTTACTAAAAATATATGACTAATTTCATCTCTCTAGTTATTATTTGAGTGAAGAAATGTAACTATTGGACTAGTTTTTAGAATTTTTAATTTTCAGATTAAAATACAAAAATAATTTCATTCAAAAGACATAAACATTCTTCAAAATGTTTCTAATGAGACAGCTGTCTAGAACTGAAAAAAGTTATAGTATATTTAACTTGTCTGGCAACAAGGGCAGCAATTCAACTACAAGACGTAAACAACTGAAAATGTTTTAATTATTGGTAAGCTCATAACTATGATGCCAAGAATATTCAAAGATACACTTCCAGGAAAGACATGTCTTGAAAAATAAGACAGGATATATTTTGGCTTTAAACAACTTCCCACATCAGTGGCAGCTTCTTTAAGCCCTGTGCTTGTAATAGAGCTGCTGAATCTAGAGCAATAGCAATTTTACAAAATAATACCCACAAATGTCATCATAGTTTAACCAAAGAGGCATGAATAATAGTGAGAGACCTCATGTAAGCTCAGATCTTACACTCAGCTGAGAGGTTTCATGAAGTTTAATTATCATGATGTTACCATACTTCATTAAGACGCCCCTCTTGGTGAGCAAAGTGCTTTTTTACTCAATTAGCTTACACAAGGCCTAGCAAAACTGGAAAGAATATATATAATTGGCTGTCTTTTGAAGGGTGAAGCACAGAAGCCTTTACTGTAGTGACCCCTGCTATGACTTAGGCAGAGAAAGCTGTGTCTCTGTTACTCATAACCCCTCACATTCAACTACCAGAACTGCCATCTCCATATCAGCTGACACTCAAGAGTTTGCAATGCACTTGCACAGGGAAACGGGCAGAGATGGGGTGGAGAAAAGTCTCCCAGTTTCCTTAGGATTCCTGCTTCCTTTCAAAAGAGATGCTTTTTACTCCAAAACTGTTTATGTCACTTACATGTAAGTAATCTGAATATCTAGACATACTAATTCTCATACGTAAATGTCTACTCTCTCCCACGTAGATTTTGAAGATTCATAGTGTCACGCTCCTATTGGATTTGTTTCTCTCAGACTCCAAAGTGACAGCTCCTGTCTCTCAGGGCTAGATGACAGACTGCAGTCATTTTCACCTGAAACAATCATCATTTTCATGACCAGAGCTAGATGCCTGTGACAAACTCTTGTAGGAAAACCATCCAGGAGCTCTAGCAAATTCAGAATTCAGAGATTTATTTGGAGAGTCTACAATTATCTACCTTATACAAAACTCCAGCTCAGGGGGCTGAACCAGCTTGGTGCTCGCGTGCCCAAATTGAGATGTTTGTAATTGAAAAGTGACGGCCTAAATAGCGAACAAAAAAACTTGCTTAAAATCCTGTTATTTGTGACAACTTGTTTCAATAAGACTCCTTTTGTCTCATCTTTCTCAGTCATAAGAGAACACTGTACCCAAAACACAAATAAGGAAAGCATCTTGCACCAAATAAGAAAAAAGTAATTAAAAGAAAGAAAACACCACATCTGCTAGGAACAAGTGGATGTTTCACACCCAAATGTCAACAGTAGCATTTCTGCAAACTCCCTATATCATACTGAACATTCATTCTCAAGAGTGGGAATTATTGACTTGAATTGGAACACTGTGTATTGAGGAAAAAACTGAAATGAGTCTGGAGGGTAAGATAACAGCCTATCTGCAATTTAAGCTCATTTTGTTTAGTTTTCTTCGTTAGAACTTACTGCAGTTTTTCTCCTACAGGGTGTCATTGTTCTGTCACCAAAAAATAAAGCAATGCTTAATAAACAGTATTTTGTTTCCTGTCTGTATTTTAGTGTGTAATATGAAAACATTGTGATTTATTATTTTCCCTACAGCCTTCTAGTATGTATGAATTTTGCCTTTATTTCTTACTTCAATGTTCAGGAATTTTGACACATACAATAAATTAAAATGTGAAAGCAAGTCAGACAGTATTTGTATCCCTTAAGAAAAAAAATCTGTTATAAGCAGAAGGCATTCTTCTCTTGAAGAACTCCTGTTGGAGATTATCGTTGACCTGTTTAAGACAGTCAGATTTTGACACCCCTGTTCACCTTTCTGCGATACTCTATTCTGATTCCATGCCAAGAAAATACTTTAAAGCACATTTTTAACTCCAGGCACCTGTTTAGTGTCCACTGATTTCAATGAAATAAAAAAAAATTATTCCTAGATTTAAGACAATGTTGAAAGACTTTTTGGGACAGAAGTGAACCAGGGAATGAAAGATTCTTTTAACCTGCCATTAGTTTGAACTGAACAATCTGTAGCATCAGTGAGCCCACAGCAGGAAAAGGGAAATCTCTTACAAGAGCTTCAGTTGCACTATCAATTTCTGTTTCTGGGTGTCGCCCAGAAGTCTTTATAAAAACATGTTTGTCTTTGGAGACCAATATTCACTTATGTTCAAATTAGCCACAACTTTAAAGTAATTTTTTGGAAGGCAAAGCATAAAGTACAAGACGTACTTAGAATTACATCATGAAATAAGTATATGTCACCAAATAAAATCATTAATTTGGATTGCTCTGCAGTTATACAAATAACATTCACCTCAACAGCCATCAGTTTTGTAGGCATCAATTTTGCAGGTGAATGAATACAGGTGGAGCCCCTTGCCCATATACAGCACCCTATGTGAACAGGGCTTTGAGCTGGGGCATGAGACTTAGCCAAATAAATCTTTAGCAAAGCCTGCATAGATGATTCTGGCATGCATCTGTAGGTATGAGAAAAACCTCATGCTGCCATCTGACTGTACTTGATGTCAGACGTTCACTAACTAAGTTTCCATATCTTATTAAGAATTAATAAGCCAGTCTTTTCCCCTTTTGCAATATCATGAATATAATCCTTTGGTGTTAGCGCTGTATTAATTATTCATAATAACTCATCTAGTAATTAGCCATCATTCTACAATTACTTAGCTTTCAGTTCTTATAAATTCTAATCTTAGCTTTCAAAGAGTAGTTTACCCATCAGACTTGACCTGCTACCTTCTTGTCACTGATGGTATATGACTTCACTAAGACTAATAAACATCAGCTAACTATTGTAAAGCCCTTCCCATAGAAAGCTTTGTCCATCGTCAGGCTTTTTTCTTAAAAGGTGTTTAGCATTAATAAGTTATGGAAAAATTAAAAAGAAAACCTGAAAAATGTAAGTTTGCTCTAAAATTTCTTTTATAGTGTCTCTAACAAGAACATTCATATTAATATTGTTATATTAATTTTCTAATTGATCTGAAGTGAAAGTTAAAGTAATACCAAGGGAAGCACTCCCTCTCTGTTTCATTAATGACACCCGTGGCCTAAGTCATATTAGAGACGTATGGCCAGAAAGACCCCCCTGATATCCAAAATGGTCTGCAGAATCTGTTTGCACCAGCATATTTATGTTGCTGTGCTCAGTGACGAGATACAAGCCCCTCTGCCTCAGGACATTTTTCAAAGAGAGTGTCTTTGGCCACAATGATGGTCTTAGCCCTCCGTTTCAGTTTTGTGCAAGCACTGCTCTATCAGAGCTGAAACTGTGGCTCACAGTATTTGCAGAGCTCTTTTTTTTTCCCAGTATCTTAAGCACAAATCTACTCATTAGCTTAAATCAAGCTAACAAGAAAACACAAATATTACTGATAGCTTGCTGTTATCTTGCTATAATACTTCTCCACCCTATTATTATGGCTAGCACTCCCAAATGGATGGAATGACCTGTTATCCTAACCCAGATAGCTGGCTAAAGTACAATTTTTCATGGAACAATTATGCTCAATGGCCCAAATTGTGATATATTTAAATAATTAGGGAAATCAAGTCTCAATATAAGTGGGCATTGAAAATTTGAAAAACATGCATGGTCAACATTTCAATAAAAAGTTCACCAGAAGCAAATGCGAAATCATCTATCTGGGATGGAATAACTCCATCCAACAATACAGGCTGGGGGACAATTGTATGAGAAGCAGCTTTGAAGAAATGGATCGGGGAGGCCTGGTGGACAACAAGTTGAACATGAATCAGTTGAACACAAAGCAGTGTGTCCTTGCAGCAAAGACAGCCAACTGCATCCTGAGCTGTTTTAACAAGACCGTAGTCAGCAGGCCCAGGGAATTGATCCTTTTCCCCATTTGACAGCTGTGAGACCGCATATGGAGTTCTGTGACCAGTTGTTGAGTCCTCTGGACAACAAAGACATTGACATATTGGAGTGAGTTCAGCAAAGCTGGTAACGGGGCTGGAGCACACCACACAAGAGGAGAGGCTGAGGGAGCAGGCCCTGTTCACACCAGAGAAGACAAGGCTCAGGGTGCGTCTTAACACTGTCAGAGGATACAGAGAAGATGGAGCCAGACTCTTTTCGGAGGTGCACAGTAATCGGACAAGAGGCTATAGACAGAAGGTGGAACATGAGAAATTCCAATAGCTACAAGATATTTTTTTTTTACCACAAAGGTGGTCAAATACTGGAATAGATTACCCAGAAAGGCTGGGGAATTCCTGGGGGTGTCCAATACACAACTAGACAAGTCCCTGAGTAACATGCTCTGGGACCTGCTTTGAATAGGGCATTGGACTAGATGACCTCCAGAGGTCCTTTCCAACCCAAATTATTCTATGATCACGGAAACTTTTATCACTTTCAGCACGCCATTTCTCAAGCGGCAGGCTGTGGAGCTCTCTTTTAGGGGAACTGTAAATACATCCCATTACAGATCCACCAAGTAGAATCAGCGTGCGTGAAGAAGAAATGGTCAAAAAATGATCCTATCTGTTTGACAAGGCAATGCTGATTTGCATTTGGGGAAGGTTGTAAATAACTAGATATTACAGAAGAACTGCTCATGAAAAATGTCTGTATTCAGCACTCAGTCAATTCAATTTAAATCAAGCTAAATTAATATAATAAATACAATCAGATCTTTAATATTTTGCACATAAGAAGATCAAACATTAACAAACTAAGGAAACTGATATGAAAACTTAGCACATCGTGAGGGACCTGGTCATATGAATCCTGGCATGTGAGTCAAATGTGAGTTAGCAAGAATTCTTTCCTGGCATATCAGCATTAGGAGAAAGAGCAAATATTTTCAAACAACTTCAAATGAGAGGAAAAAAATCTAAGAAAGTCTGTATATGACTGGTACTACGAAGAATGGCTGTATATTAGCTATATTCTTAAACTACACTACATGGGTTCACACATGGAAAAAGTAAAACAATGGCAAGATCAATGGATTTCGAATTGTCTCTTAATACTGTATATAGGTTTTTTTTCTGACCTGAATTGAGGCTGTGGCAGGGCTCTTGCTTCACTGCAAAAGAGATTGACTTAAGTTTCTTTTCAAGGTAAATGTCAAGTAAGTAGTATTTTAACTATATGGGCTGTTCACTAATTATGTCTTCAGTCCTATAAAAACACATAATTGCCCATTACTGTATTCAGTAGAAACAGTCAAGTATTTATTATGCACGTGCTTCCAAGTGTTTTTAGGATGAGAGTCCATGCCAAAGTCAATTAAGTATAGGGCTCCAAAGTGGTTGGGAAATTATATAGGATAAACAGGCAGAGGATGTTTCTTAAGTGAAGGTGCAATTCTGGATGTCAGACATGGTCAGAAGCATTGTTGTGATGTATTTAACCTTGCGAACAAACAGAAGAGTTGTTGTAACGTATAATTATTAAAGAAAACATTGACACAATTAAACCTCTAACTAATGTCTATTTACACAATATTCACATCCATCCTGAGGAGCACAGGTTTTTCATTTATGAATTCCTTTCTTCTGTAGTCTTTCTGTTTTGACCACATTTTTATTGTCAGCAATCGATTTCATACCTCCTGTTGCAAAACAAGTATTTTGTTTATGCTCTTATGCATAACAAATTTCAAAATGGTGATTAATCTAGCTAAAAAACTGCACAGTGACTACATGCTACATAGGGCCAAAATAAGCTGCCTAAACATTGGCATCTAGTTTGAGAGACCCCTGTGTATCTGAAACACCCAACCAGCAAATACAACACAGGTCCTGTAAGAGACCTGTGCTCTTTTGGGTGGCAGACAGGACACCCTCTGTCACCTCAGATGATAATAGATGTCTAAATTTAGAAAAACAGAACAAACTTTTACTCTCTGAAGACCTTACTGAAGCTGTTAAGAGACATGCTAAATCTTTAGGACAGCATGTGTTTATTAATATGGTAAGTTTTTGGTTTGTATGTTATCCTCAAGAGTACTTTTCCAATATTTCTGTGTGGAGACTCAGCAGCACTTTTGCACTAGGTATTACAGCTACACTGTGGAAGAACTGAGGCTCAGGGAGATTGAGAGCCACATTCAGTTTTCCTAAATTCTTCGTTAGTCTTTGTGCCCAGCATTTTCAACTGGAAAAGCCTACAGCCAACCAATCGAAACACTATCACTTAGTTGCAATTTGGATGGCATGAGTTTGGCCTTACGTAACTTCCTCCAGGATGATTGCTTGGAGCCATCAGAACCCGTGGATGGAGTCTTAATGGGGAACTCGTCCTGACTGATTTTTAGAAGGCAGTCTGAAAGGAGAAAGTGAGGGCTCTACAATACATGAGCTTGTGCTGTTGTAGTGAATATCAGGTTGTAGTAGTAACTGAAAGAGCTACTCAATAGGAAGGTGAGAATCATTCCAAATTGTCTGGGGGAACTTGCTTGTCTTCACAATTATTATTCCCTAAATAATTAAATACATGGGAATTGGCTGTGGGAATCACTGTTTGGAATAAAATGGTTCAGTTCCTTAACATTGTGTACAGGTGCCTAGACTTAGAGATATAAAGGGAGCCATCAGTAGTAGTATTTCATTAACTAATTCAAGACATGGGATTCACTCTTGTGATTCAGCTTTCTTAGGTACAGCCATTTAATTAGTAAAATTATATAACTGTGCTCTGATATATCAAATTAACAAATGCAAGATATGTTCAACTGAAGGTTTATTACTTTCTCTAAAGTGCACAGGCCAAAGGCTGGACCTAAGAGAACAAGAAGGCTGGACGTTTACTTAAGTAGGAAAGGATGGCAGAAGATAGAAAATTCAAGACTGTACCTGCCAACGTGGACGTGAGCTGATCTCCAGTGGGGCCTATGGGAAGTAGAAGGCAAATGGGAAGAAAGCAAGGCCAAAAAAAAAAAAGAGGCTTTGGCACACAGGAAGATAGGACTGAGAAAGGGACTAAAACCAGCGACTGACCAACAGGCTGGGTACCAGGCACTTCTGGATTCTGATCTTACATTCACTGCTGACTCACCATGTGGCCACGAACAAATGACTCCACCTTTGTGTTTCAGTTTCTCATAAGCAGGGTGATATTTATCTACTAGTCTCATGGAATGTTGTAAAGATAATTAATAAATGTTTGGAAAGTACTTTGAAGGTGAAAGGCCAAATTAACAGTTGTGAATGGCTAGGATGGCATCAAACTAACTTGCTCATTCCTTTTCAGCAAAAACAGTCTATACTTACAGAAAGCATGCAAAAAAAATGCCAACATAGATTTGTTACTGCTGTGTACTCTCTCCTCTACCTATTTTCACCTATGATTGCACTCTGTATTTAGCTAATGTTTGATTCAAGCAAATCATATGCGTATAACTATTTATCAACTAAAGTTAATCATGTGCCCAACTGATTGTCAGATTAGATTGAAAGACTAAATGGTGTGCAGAGGGCTGTCTTTTATCGTGTATCTACAGAAACATCTGATAAATGCTTTTTCAAATACAAATAATAATAGCTGGTAAGTTACAAAAAAGTGACAAATACATTTAGCATTGGTCATCAGCTCTCTGAAGCTGGGACCATTTCTAAGGTCTACTTTTGTGCCTTAGCATCAAAGTACACTGTTGATGGCAGGTGTTCATTAGAATTTTATATTATTAAAATATTAAAAAAAATCACCAGAAACTATAGCATACATTTATTATAGGATACATTTGTCCCTACTCATTGCAGGGGGGTTGGACTAGATGACCTATAAAGGTCCCTTCCACCTCAAACCAATCTATGATTATTTCATCTAATGTCAAAAGCCTGCTACATCTTAGGCAGCTTCGTGTTTGTTTGGTCACAATCAGACCAGAAGCAAACTGGTATTCTGGGCTGATAAAATTCTGGTTACTTGCTTCCCCTAATGATTCCTCTACTCAAGGCTGAGGTCTTTCAGGAAGGCAAAACAGTCTTAGCTGTTAGGCTGTTAGTGTCTTATGGGTGCCATAAGTCAACAGTAATTTCTATCCAACTTAATATGCCTATCCTTTCTGTGAGTCTATTTGAAGTTTTCTGTGTCAGCCTTTACATATGCAACTATCTATGAAATCAAAACAATGTGACCTAATTTAGTAATGTTGAATAACAGAAGAAAGCTCAGTTGAGAAAGTTCACTGGCCATCCCTAAATAAAGTTTGTTTGTAAACTATTCAAACAAATTATTAAATAAATATTTTTTAACTCTATATTTAGTTTGCTACCAATTAAGATTTGCTGTGTTTGGGTCAGGTACTTCCGCTGACTTAAGTAAATTATAATGATCTAATACAGAAAAGACAACTGCTATTCAGTGTGAATTAGTACTGGACCTAGTACTGACAAACAAAGAGGGACTGGTGGAGGA
>RSEF01000007.1:1180336-1202823 GCA_003993805.1 Himantopus leucocephalus | reverse complement strand
CCAGCCCCAATACTGAGCCCTGGGGAACACCACTTGTGACTGGGTGCCAACTGCATTTAATTCCACCACAACTCTTTGGGCCTGGTCAGATAGCCAGTTTTTTACCCAGCAAAGAGTATGCCTATCTAAGTCACGNTTTTTTACCCAGCAAAGAGTATGCCTATCTAAGTCACGAGCAGCCAGTTTCTCCAAGAGAATGCTGTGGGAAACAGTGTCAAAGGCTCTACTAAAGTCTAGGTAGACAATATGAAAACAATGCTCACAGGCAGAACATGTGAAGAAAAGCGAGAACGTCAAAGTTCTGTTCCTTGCTCTGCCAACTCACACAACTTTGGCTTAGATTTCCTCTGTATTTATCTCAGTGATGTATTTTGAGTTCTGTGGACCCTTAAGGCATTCAGAGCACTAAGTATCCTATGCATCATAAAATGATGGTGAACAAATATAATGCTCACAACTGAAAGCTCTAGTAAGATTTCAGTTATTTGGGTCCCAGGTTGTTTTGCCACTTGCGCAGACTGATTTGTAACAAAGCTTCAAATAGGGGGGAAGAGGCTAGAGGGAATAAGGACAATGGGGAGCCCTCAGCATAGCCTAAGACACAAAGAATGAAGTATAAAAATAAGCGAATCCCAACGAACAGTGTGATAACATGGCCTCTGGCACACTAGAATTTGAAAACCTAAGAGTTTCCTTTCAAGTAACTCCCTTCTCCAAACCTGGGAAAACTAAATTTTTGCTCCTCGGTGTCCAAGTGGCTATATTTGCTCACTAGCAAGCACTGAGTCCAAACGTCTCTAACAATGAAAACAAAGGGACAAAAAGCACTTGAGAGCAACACATTTAATAAATCAACCTAGGTAAGATCCTAATCCAACTGGGCATCTCAGAACAAACGGCTTTACCTTAACTCTTGCCTCAGAGAGCCTGGCAAAGGTATTAGGCATTTCCCCCTTTTTCCAGCCCACTCAGACATGTTCTGCTCTGCCCAAGCTCACACTTAGGCAGGTCCATTTTGTGTCTGCGGGAATATGCTTTATGGGACCGTAACTTATCTCAGCCAAAATGACTAAGTTCCTGATTCTAGAAGTCCCATATTAGAGTAACACAAGCAGGCTACTACTTCTGTACCTTCAGCCCATCCTGCTCAGGCCTGCTCATCTCAATCTCATCTCTGTGTTTTATCTCCAAGAAAATATCAGTTGTACATAGTATTAAACACAGTACTTACTGTTAGGGAGGCACTCCCAACAGGAAATAGAAGCAAGCACATAATTATCCCTCTAGTCTTCTCCAGGCTTCCTATCTCAGCTTGCAAAAAGGAGACTTATTGGGCAGGCTGACTCTTCACTCAGAGTGTTATTTGGTGCAGTTCTCTTTTCCTTTTCTCATTAGGCAGAAATATTAGCACTGATCTGATTTTGCATCAAGATGCCCCAATCCAAGGTAATACAAATGAGGTCCATCTGGTGTTCACAAGCAGTTCTAGGTCAGTCATACCCCTGCTCCTTAGTGGCATCAACAAAAGGGCTGTCAGCCACCAGGCTTCCAGCTTCATACTGCAAACAAAGTGTTAGCTGTAGTAAGACAGAGCACTCAGTTTAAGATCCCTAAACATTCACTGCTTAAAATGTTTATCTGGAAATCTGATCACATATTCAAACTAGACAGTTACTATAGTAAACCTGCGCACTGGTTATTCAAAGCATGTGAGGGACAGCCGTGCCAGGTTATGAACTCTCCATAACAAGAGATCATAAACAAGAGACAAACCCAAATCTTTTAGTTCTACCTTTCCAAGACAAACTACCACTCACATGAACTTCTCAACTCTCTTCTAAACTCTACCAAAATGCACAACAAGGTGTTCTGCACTAGGGAAGGAAAGATTATAAGAATTCAAGGTCAAACCGTGTTCTCAGCTATAGCAATGTAAGACCTGGAAAAAGGCCATTGTATTTCAGTATTTCAGGCCCAGTTATTTCAGTTTTACACTGAAGAACACAGAATAGACTTGGAAAAGTCTATTTTTAAACCCTCTTTTATTTATTAAATCATCACATGAAAGTGATGGGAGTATTTTACAAACAAGCTGCTTGGTCCAGCACTTTTAGAAGCTTTAAGGAATGCAATCAGATTGCAGAAACTAATGACAGATTGATGCTACGCAAGTTCTCAGCTATTTTCACAACAGCCTTAAAATCTTCCATGTGAAAGTGATGAAATTCTTCTTTTAATTAGGAAATTAAGAATTTTATGCATCTAACCTATGCCTAAGTTTTGTGCAAGAGATTTTTCAGATTGTTTTAACAGTGTATCAGAAGTACATATTGAAAAAACTGACTGTACTTCAAGCTTGTAAAAGTGCTCAGACTTCATGTTTTGTTTGCAGCAATAGGACTTTTAAAGCAGAATGATTAGAGGGTTTGCAAGGTTTCTTACGCAACTGATAATCTAGATATTTAACCTAAGGAAACAAACCACAACTTTACACAGATTCCAGTACACAGATCGAGATCCCTGGTTGTGTAAACTAACCTAACTCCCTTCAAATCCTAATGTCTCAATCAAATTAGCAGAAGGACTACCATAAAGCAAACCCAATTAATTTCAGCAATTTTATTTTTCTTAGACTGGTGTGACTTAGTAAGTTATTAAAATGTAGGTTCAACTGAGAAGTTAATGTATAGATCAGTGTTACATTTCAGAATTTACTCGCCTGGACTCTGAAGTTACAATGTCTGAATACAAAATAACCCAGGATCAGAATTGAAAATGTTCCAAAAAAAGACAAAAAACCATAAATGCAAATACTCTCTGACCATGCTCTCCCCTCTTCTAGAGACCTCATCTACCTGTCTTACATCCCAGGCTCCATTCTTTCCTTGACTATCTCTGGATTCACCGAACAGCCAGCACAGTTTCAGCTTGCTCTCTTGTGGCCAACATCAGAGCTACAATTTTCCTGGTACTGTTTAGTTCCAAGGACCTTCAAGAGCGGTTCTTCTAAAGCATGACAAGTTTCCTCAGATTACAGTCACTTACAGCTGAACCTAGTAAATGACTCAAGTTTGAAACCACAATCAAGTTATCATGACCTAACATGTTACCAAGCATCAGCTTAGATTCAGAACTAAGTACATGCAGATCTCTAACTCACAGCAAAGCATAGAAACTTGGCCCCAAAGGCATTATGCTACCCTGTACCTCTCACATCCATAAAATCATCCGACAAAAATGTACTGCCAACATCTTGAAAAGAGGTTTCCAAGACTGACAGCAGTTTTCAGAAAGATGGCCTAACATTTTCAGCATGCTTTTAACAACAGTCTGTCAGAGCTTGAGCTTGGTTATTTGAGGATACTGTTTTGGTCATGTGTTTGCTGACACATGATGACAACTTCAAATATTTTCTGGCATCAGTAAGGGCTACCTGTTTTGTAACTGTTTACATTGCTTGTTGGGTAATTTTTATTATTTGTATATTTTTAAAGATCCCAGATGCTGAAAAGGTGAGGACTTTAAAAGACACTGAAATATTCCTTGATACTTTATTAACATTGTGTCAGGCATTATTAACCTTCCAAAAACAGTTTTGTGGCAGAAATAGTTCAGAGCACCTGAGCTGGAACAAGAGCAGTGCACAGATACAAGCAAATTGACTGGAGATGTATCATTGAACTACATTACCCACTTAGTCGTCAGCCAGATCAGCTCCTGAGCCACCTCACCACATCTCATGAAGAATGGTGCAAGCACATAGCAAACAATAGAACTACAGCAGCCCTGAAATAAGGTTGAATTAAGATGTCACAGCTTTGCACTGAAAGATAAAAGGTGCTGACCTTTTCCTTTGTTGAGTTTTAAATACAGCTGCTCTTATTGTGGGTACTTTCAGGAGTAATCATGTCGCAGGAATCCATTAATTTTAAAAAGGACTTACCAAAAGCACATTCCTTATCAGTAGAAGAATCAGCAATTCGCGGTAAGACCAGAAGTTGAAAACATTCCACGTTCGCTATTATGCCTCAAGACTATTATCCTCACTCTTATGAACCAACCGATGAAACATTCTCAGGAACAGAGTGATGAATTTTTGATTAATAAACATTAACTGTATTTATTACTGAACATGAAAAGGATCATCAGTACAGAAATTATACTTTGACTTCTGGGTTACTTGATCATCAACCTTTGTAACATATCAACAGCAAATAAAACACTCAGGCAGCAGAGGGCTGGGAGGTACCCAGATTAAACAAATTACTCCACAGAACAAAAGTGACAAACCACAAAGCACATGGAGCAATAGCATCAAAACTGTTGTATGTGACCCAGGTATGCGTATTGCTTCTAGAATTTGAAGGACAAGTCCCAGAACCTCTTCAAACCCTTGGCAACAGTTCCCCAGCAGCTTCAGCTAATCTCCTTTGGGACTGCCAGAATCACATAAGCCCTGGTACACTGCAGAAAAAGATGGATCAACTACCTAACCTGTCTCACCACACAATCCCACAAGCAGCCACATTGATGCAAGGGTGGAGGCAAAAATGCATGGCTGAGGGTGGAGGGAAGAGCAAGGCTGACCTTTTATAAAACTGTAACCTCAGTTTCTCTTTCTGTTGAAGGCAAATAAGCCTAACATTTGCAAGTTACTGTATTGTTAAATATTCTTACAGCCAAATTGTGTTTTTTCATGCTTCTACTAGGAGCCAAAATCCACATTGTCCCACTGCCAAAAATTCCAGTCACCACCACCGACATTCCAACCAAGCTCATGGATACCACCAAAAGGAGGTGTAACCTTGCTCACAAGCTCTAAGTATTATCAAAATACATAACACATATGATTATGTGAGCCACAAATCACAAAGCAGCAAAAAGCAACACCCCTACCTCGCTTATTAAAGCAGCAAATATTTCAAATAATTCATGAAGATTTGCACAATATTTGCAGTGCAGTCAGTAGTATAAGGACTTGTAGGATTTTCTGAGATTTCTATGCCAACTGAGCTATTGGTAGCAGTCTGTAAGTTTGGAACGGCTCTTGAGTCTTTAGAATAATTACACAACAGTATTTAAAAAGAGGGAAAGGGATGAGACCAAAAAATAACCGTAATGTTCCTACATCAACCACCTTGACAAAGTCTTACCTAAACTCTCCACTGATATCCACTAATAGTCACTAATAAGTATATACGTTTCCCATGAAAATCAGCAGACTTCCAATTTCCTGCAATTCGCAGTTCATTCACCAATTAACTCTGTGATCAGAATATGTAATTCCTTTCACAAGTAAATCAAGCTCTATCTTAAATTAATTTTTTGTTCTTCATGGGTGCTACTGGAAGACATTTTCAAAACCTTCTTGTCACAGCAATTGGCTCCTTCTACCACTTCTCAGCCTGTTTATTTATGATAGCAAATCATATTATTTATCCTCATGCCATCATCATCCTGCCACTTAACTTCTTCCCCAACATATTTATAAAGACAGATGCATCACCACAACACATCTATAAGTAGAATGGAAGAGACAGAGAAATGTTAAGACTACCCTACCAAAGAGGAAAAGATATAATCTTAATATAGAATCATACAATGGTTTAGGTTGGAAGGGACCTTGAAGATCATCGAGTTCCAACCCCCTGCCATGGGTACAGACACCTCCTACTAGACCAGGTTGCTCAAACCCCCATCCAGCCTGGCCTTGAACACCTCCATGGATGGGGCATCCACAACTTCCCTGGGCAATTTGTTCCAGTGCCTCACCACCCTCTTGGTGAAATATTTCTTCCTGGTATCTAATCTAAATCTACTCTCTTCCAATTTGAAGCCATTACCCCTCATCCTATCACTACACGCCCTTGTAAAAAGTCCTTCCCCATCTTTCCTGTAGGCCCCCTTTAGGTACTGGGAAGGCTGCTATAAGCTCTCCCCAGAGCCTTCTTTTCTCCAGGCTGAACAACTCCAACTCTCTCAGCCTGTCCTCAGGAGAGGTGTTCCAGCCTTCTGGTCATCTTTGCAGCCCTCCTCTGGACCCACTCCAACAGGTTCGTGTCCTTCTTATGTTAAACGCTCCAGATTTGGAGACAATATTCCAAGTGTGGTCTCATGAGAGCAGAATAATATCACCTCAATCATGTCCCCTCTGGAATACCTTTAAGCAATTTGCTTAAAGGTACTTCTGAGCAAGCTGCCTGACTCTCGTCCGGGGCCACCACCACACCAAACAGTTCCAAGGCAGAGCGCTTCCTTTTTTTCCTCTTTTCCCCCGCCCCGGCCCAGGTTCCAGCCCTCATTCCAAACAGCGTTTTAGCCGTGGCCCTAAGTTCCCTCACAGACACGGCGAGACCGCCCACTGCGCGCGCGCGACTCCCCACACCGGGAGGAGCGAGGCCCCTTATCCGCTACCACCAACGGCAGCCGCGGCAGGTGCGAGGGCGATGGCCCCGCCCCCCCCACGCTCGCTCGCTCGCTCGCGCGTGCTCAGTTGGTGCTTCGCGTGGCCCTGCCCGCGCGCATGCGCGCGCCGGCCGCCGCCGGGCTGCGCGCGCATGCGCCGCCGCGGCTGGCGGCGGCCGTTGGGAGGCGGTGCGCGTGGCTGCCGTTGCCGCCGCCGCCGGCGGGTTTGTGCGCGTGGTGGCGGCGGGATGTCGGGCCGCGCGCCCCGGCAGGAGGAAGAGGCGGCAGCGGCGGCGGCTGCGGAGGAGTGGGGGGCGGAGGGCGCGAAGCTGCGGCACAAGGAGGAGCTGAGCCGGAGGGTGAGCTGAGGCGGGGTGCTGCCGGCCGGCAGGCAGGGAGGCAGGCAGGCAGGGAGGCGTGGGGCCGCGGTGCGGCTAACGGCGGCGCCTGAGGCCGCGGCGCCCCCCACCCCTCCCACCTGTATCCCCGCGGTGCTCTCGGCTGCGTGAGGCGGGCTGAGGCACGGCCAGGGCCGTGCTGCCGTGGGGTGGGGGGTGGCGGCCCCGCGAAGCCTGTGACCTCGGGTGTGACCAGCGTGAAGATGGGGAGGGCGAGTCCTGTCAGGAAGCGGGGGCTCCCGTGATGCGGGGTTCTCGTTGTAGGGCTCGGAGGAGAGCGTCTGTCGTGTAGCGAGTTCTTGCCGGCGTCGCTGTTAGCTCTCTTGTCAAGTTAGTTTTTTGGTTCTTACTGCTCCAAGTTGAGCTTGAAACGTCAGGTGAGTCGCAGTGAGGTGTTTCTCTGTGGTATCAGCTTCAGCTGTATCTGCTGAAAAAGTCCCGCGGAATTTCAGAGAGGCTGGCACCCTCGTAAATCTGCTGTTTGCCGTGGTGCCAGTAGCTTTGTTTAGGGTGAAATCTGTCAAGTCCTATGGAACTGCTTTCCCTCACAAATGACTTCCCTTCCGTATGGCCGTATTATATAAAGTCATTGTTATTTTTGATTGCCTGGGCAGATGTAAAGCAAGGACATAACAGCGTTGCAGGTTATAATTTCTGTTACGCTGAAGTGACTGGTTTAGTCCCTAGCAAAAGATGTCACTGCTGTTTTGTCTGTGGGAATTGTAAATATAAGATACTGATGTAGCTGCTGGGAAACTTGTCTTTTCTGTATGCCCCATTCAGTTTGGCTAACCTAGCTCTGTGGCGGCTTTCTACTGTTGCACCAGTTCCAGGAGATACAAAAGAAGAACAAAGAAAACCGTGTTGTTTGTTTCTAACAGAAAGCATTAAGTGCCCACTGACCAGATTTTGTTCTGTTTGTTGACTTTTATGACGGTTGCCCTGATTGCTCTTTAGCATTGACTGCTATCACTGTAAAAGAAAATGGGAATATCTGCCACCTCTGCCAGTGCTGTTGAACAGAGTGGTAAATCCCACTAAGGAAGTCTGTGCAAAACTCCAGAGCAATAGAAACGCTTCCATTGCTTTTAATGCAGTTTTAGGCGGTTTGGAGGTTTATTGGTTTCATTTTGAATCTGGAGAATACCTGTGATTATAAACTCTATTGTAGATATCTTGTTAAATTTTGTTTTCTAATGTTAGTTGATGTTTTATTAGTTGTTTGCATGTTTTCTTTTTTTCTGAGGGAAAAAATATGATCTCTGATTATAAATAGCTAGAGGTACTCCGGCTTCCCAGTAGTGATTGCTTTCAAGGGTAGGAGAAATAACAATCCATGCAAGATAACCTGTTTCTAGAGCAGCTATTTAGTATTTCATTTTTGTATCTACTTTATCTTCAATGGTCCATTCGGTGAACAGCA
Organism: Himantopus leucocephalus; assembly: GCA_003993805.1. Classification (NCBI taxonomy): domain Eukaryota; kingdom Metazoa; phylum Chordata; class Aves; order Charadriiformes; family Recurvirostridae; genus Himantopus; species Himantopus leucocephalus. The sequence continues at coordinate 1,194,597 of RSEF01000007.1, read as the reverse complement.
ACTATGTATGCATGTAGCTGTCTTAAAATATCAGTAAGTGTGTTCATCACCAGTATTATAATACAGTGTCTTATTTTTAATAATTAAATTGAGGTGCATCTTTTGCCTTTCAGATTAAAGAGCAGAAGGTTGTAGTTGATGAGCTTTCTAATTTGAAGAAGAACCGGGTAAGTATTTACAAATTTGCTTTTGACTTTTTCATTTTAGCATCAGACGAATAAGCATAGAGACAAGAGGGGAAACAAAATCAGAGCAGACTGTCTTTAGTTTGTTTTAATACAGATTTTAGTACAGATGTTCTGAGAATAATTTGTCCTCCAAATGATTTGGTTATGTATGCTTATATACTGTAACACGGTATGGTTTCGGGTTTTTTGCCTTTTTATGTTTTGTCTGAGTTATTTCATTAAGATGTTTGAGTTGATCAGAAGATTTCATGAAGTATTCTCACTTTTCATGTGTATGTATTTTAAAATAGAATGTGATCCCTCATGTTTGAGGAAAAGAGAAATGCAGAATAGTCATGGGTTGATCATGAAACGTTTTTGATGGTATGACATTAAAATGTTGGTGTTGTCAAGGCAGAATTTATCCTTCTGGCATAAAAGTGAAGGGGTATCTCGGTGAACTTGCATCAGCTTCTGCTGCAGTGTGGTTGCTGGAGTTTGTTGCTTTGACTTAATGCGGCATTGTTTTTGTTTTACAGAAAGTTTATAGGCAGCAACCAAATAGCAACATATTCTTCCTTGTAGACCGAACAGAAACGCTATCTCAATGCAAAAGTAAGTTTGCAGTGATCAAATTGATCAATTTTGATCAAGCTGATCAAATAGTTAGCTATTTAAAAGGTGTATTTGTAGCTGTTAATGATTTCAAAGGTGTATTAAAATGAAAACCTGGCAACTGTATATTAAATACAAAGTAGACTTCAGGCATGTTCTTGCTTTTCTGGATTGGATAAATATTGAAGTGTTTCCACTTCATATATGGATGTGGTAAAAGAGCTGAAGATGTGGGAAGAGTGAGAACATCTGCCCCACAGAAGAGTCACTATTCTCAGCTTTGGGAAGCTGTATACCTCTTTGTCCTTTAAAAAAAAAAATCTAAAAATTGTGTGGGATGAGTAGGAAGAAAATAATGACAAGTTAAACTGGGTGTTTAATGGCTAGAAATATTTAGGTAGATGAAAGAATGGATCTGTGGGATTATGAAGGTAGGAGAATGCATGATAAAGAGAGTTGATGATTGAACAAATGTTAGAAATTTATAAATTTAGAAATATAATTTTATTTTGCTACTTTCATTTTCTTTCCTTTGATTTGAGTTCATAGTGTTGTAATTTTAATTGACAGTTCACTTTTCTTATTATGACAAATGTGTAAATCATCCTGATTACATAGTCAATAGTTGGCTGTTCCCCTAATTCTTCTACTTGCAGTGTGGCTTTCTTTGGGAGAAAAAAAAAATCATAATCTTTGTATAATTAAAAAGGAATAAGCTACAGTGAGCTATAGTATTGATGTAACACAAACATAGCACTTCTGTTACTTAGCATTTCAAGTTTTTCTCTTTAATTGAACAAGTGGCTGGAGTTACTAATTTCTTAGATACACTCTTAATTACTCATAAACTCATTCATAAACTTACCAGTTTAAGAAACTGATTATTCATGTATTTTTCTCTTACACAGATACATTAGATGAATTAAAGAAGGCACATCAGGAGATGGAAAATTCAGAAAAGACTAAAATCAAGAAATAGTCTGTCTGAGTTCAAAGTCACAATGTGTGGTATTTGTTGCATTGTTACCTTGCGTAGCCAGCATGCTATTCAGGATTTCTTTGATGAAGACATCCTCTGCCATCTGAGAAGAAGAGGACCAGACAGTAGCCAACAGTTGACAAAAACTGTGTCTGATCCCTATTACGAGTGTCTGTTTTCTGGCCATGTACTTCACTTGAGGGGACCGATGACTCCTCAGCCTCTGGAGGATGCCAATAACAATATTTTTCTTTGGAATGGGGAAATTTTCAATGGAGTGCATGTAGGAGACTTCGAGAATGACACTGAAGTAATGTTTCATCATCTTGCATTATGCAGTAGTGAAGCGGACATTTTGTCACTCTTTTCGTCACTTCGGGGTCCATGGTCTTTTATTTATTATCAAGCATCTAGACACAGTTTATGGTTTGGTAGAGATTATTTTGGTCGTCGCAGTTTGCTTTGGCAATTCAGTAATGAGGTGGACAGTGCTTTCTGTCTCACATCTGTAAGTGTTTATTCCGAATCGGGTAACCAATGGCAAGAAGTCCCAGCAGCTGGAATTTTCAAAATTGATCTCAGAGCTTGTGCAACAACTAAATCTTTGTGTTTAACATTGTTTCCATGGAGGTACAGCTGCGCAGAGAAAACAGTAGAAGAAATATTCGTTAATGTTCTGGACGAAGTTTCAAAAGACTTACCGAACCACGTACGTCTCATGATGAATGAATCAAAACTATGTCTCAGTGCACCAGTTATCCCCTTAAATAAAACAATTTCTGAAGCTTCAGGTGAATGTTCAGGCACTAATAATAGCAACATTATCCATATGGTTTCTGTAGAAACCCTTCAAGGATTTCTTGCAGAGGAACGCAAGAAAAAATTAGTCCATCAGTTTATTGATGTTTTAAATGAAGCAGTGAAGAAACGGGTTTTATTTCTCTTTAGAGAAGAAGATCAGAAAACAAGAGAAGTTCCAAGCACGTCTAATAGGAAATCACACGTTGCGGTGCTCTTTTCTGGTGGCATTGATTCTATGGTTATTGCAGCTCTTGCTGATAAACATGTACCTTTGGAGGAACCAATTGATCTTCTCAATGTCGCTTTCATGTTAAAAGAACAAACTAAGCAAAAGGGTACCACTAAAAATCGTACCAACCGGGAAGTACAGCTTGATTTGCTTTGTCCTCAAGAAAGTTGTAAAGTTATTGATGCTAAATCTGGTGCTTATTTATCTTGCTTTGATGTTCCAGACAGAATCACGGGTAGGGCAGGACTGAAAGAATTAGAAGCTATTAACCCTTCAAGAACCTGGAATTTTGTGGAAATTAATGTTACACCAGAGGAATTGAAAGAAATGAGACAACAATGCATAAGGCACTTAATTTATCCACTGGATACAGTCTTGGATGACAGCATTGGCTGTGCAATTTGGTTTGCTTCTAGAGGAGAGGGTTTTATTAGTAACCAAGGAGAACTGAAACCATATAAAAGTCCTGCAAAGGTACTGATTGTTTTCTGCCTTATGCTTGACCTGTGAATGTAAAAACAGCTATGTTTCAGAAACCAGCAGGAGTCCCTAATATTTATAAGGCTTCTGAAATTCAGTGGCAGAATATCGAATAGTTCTGTCCTGATAATCTTTGTGTAATTCTGGAGTTAAAAACTGCATTCAGTTCTTTTGTCATGTAATGTGTATGGCTTTTCATTAAGCTTGAATAAGCAACAGTGTGACTAGGAGAAAAATAAAAACAATTGTCTATCATTTTCAGCGTTTCAACTCCAGTAGTGGGTAACTGCTATTCAATCCAAATTGTATAGATTAACGAATTTAGATTTAGAGATAAACATTAATGAAGTATTAAGTAGTATTGCTTTGTACCAGCATCCCAATGGCTGTAAAATTACTAGCTTGGTACTTAGACACAGTATGTGATAAAATCGCAATTAATAATGGCAGAAAAGATGACTGCTTGGAATCTTTTGTAATTAAGAGTCTGATTAAATGACAGAGCTACAAAAAGTAGTTCTTTCTTTTTTGTAACTTATTTTCATCTACGTAGTTTTAAGTAAAATCTTTTTAGTAACTAGATTATTTTATTGGGAATTTGATTCTTATTTCTCACTTCCCAGTTCCTGATGGATTGTGTAGGGAAGAATAAACTGTTTAATTTCAGGAGTTTGCAGTTCACTCTGCCTTTGCTCTTTGAGGTTTCTATTGCTTTTCTGCTGATTGCTAGATCTTAAAAACACAAAAAACCACCAACAATAAATGCAATATGCAATAATTTGTGTAAAAGCTACTGCTGTAGAACACAGTTGATTTAGTTGACTGATCTATTTAAGGATGTGCATCTCAGATTTGCACAACATACAAATTAATCTTAGGTCTGGAATATGTTGAAATGGGTCATGAGTTAATAAAACATAAAGTGAAATTGTCGTTCTCTCATCAGTTAGTTACTACTGTGCACAGGTAAAAAATTAGTTGACTAGCTGTTGTCAGATTAGTAAAACACACCTGACTGTTTATGTTAAGAGACTTTCACTTTTAGTAAATCGCTGTTGAAAGCACAGTAATGCACCAGATGTAATAGTGTTTTTCTTTTGATAACACTTTATGTGCTTATCATTGAGTAGACAGAACAATATGACATGCTTTTATTTTGTATAACGTAGTTGTTATTAACACAGTAGCTGGTAAATTAATAACAGTCTGGGTGTACATTCCGATGACTATTTAGAACCTAGGACATACTGCGTAATCTGCGGCAACAATTTCTTTGGTAAAGGCTGGTGCTTAACAAATGCTGTTTATTGTAACAAACTAACAAAGACATTATTCAAAGCTATTGGTGTATTTGTGATGCACACAACATCATTTTGGTGTTTTTTCCTTGCCTTGGTAGAAATGTTTGCATGTACTTTTACGTCTGATTATGAACCTACTTCAAGTTTCCAGTGACTTTACTGGGAACTGTTTCAGGCTCTGTAAATGCGTAAGACACAGCCCATCATGATAGGAAATATATTTAGAAGTTGTGTATTAAAGTTATTCTGCCTAAGATGTAGTTAAACATTTTTGTTACATATTATTAGCTTGCATAGATACTAAGAAATATTTCTTTTATTCTCTTTTTTTAGGTTGTACTTACAGGAATTGGAGCAGATGAACAGCTTGCTGGGTATTCTCGACATCGTGTTTGCTTCAAAAAATATGGCTTAGAGGGTCTGAATAAAGAACTTGAAATGGAGTTAGATCGCATTTCTTCTAGAAATCTTGGTAGAGATGACAGGATTATTGGCGATCACGGAAAAGAAGCCAGGTATTATTGTTTTAACATGAAGCAAAACTGGTTTTGCCGGTTAGATTCTGCTTTTAACACTCCAACAGAAAGCTTAATTGAAACCTGTATGCATTTTATTGTCTCTAAGTTCTGTTGCAGTTTCCTTAATATGTACTGTGTTGTGGGGTTTTTTGGTTTTGTTTTTTAAAAAGGGGTCTGTAGTACTGTGGAAGAGTTACTTAGGGAAATTTAGCAACTTGAACACTGGATTTCTGTCTGGAAGTTTTAAGAAATAGCAACATATGTCAAAATAGTCAAAATCAAGTTGGTTTTATCATTTTAAGTGGAACAGTCTTCTGCGCAACTTTGAAGTGTTCTGGTGTGGTCATTTGGAGAGTGACTTTGGAGAATGACAATGTAACGTAGAAGCCACATATTCCTGCCTGTGCAGTAAAGGCATGATCAATATCCACTATATTTCCTGGTTGTTAAGTCAGAACAGTTAAAGAATCACTTTATTTGTGTGTACTTTCCACCGACTTGCAAAAAATTCCTTAGGTGTTGTCCAGTAGCAGAGGCCGCTCAGGTGCATGAAAGGTCTTTTCATGTGATCTTTGTGCCAGTGTTTTTCCAAATCTGTTCTTAGTTGTGCATTTTCAGTTTAGCAGTTGCAGTGGTGGACAGCCAATGCTGTTAATCATGCATGTGATTAGATATGAATGCCTGGAATTCAGAATGTTGTCAGAATTTGTTGTGTAAATATTTTTGTTTCAAAGTTACAGTGTGGCTTCACACAGTATTTTTAAATACTTAGAAGTTATCTTGAGAAGTGTTACTTTAAAACTTGTCTTGCTTTTCCATTGTATTTTCTGATTTTCTTCATAATTTTTGTTTTGTATAAACCCAGCATTTCTGATGCTTGTTCTTACTTTTTCCTTTGCTTGAGTTTTGAAAACTTCCGGGCTTCTGAGTTTAAACATACATTATGTTTTCTTTCTCCAGGACAGCGTAACTGCTTTGGAGACTTGCCTCAGTACTGTGACACTTATATTTAAGGTTCATCTATAGTTAGGATTTGACACAAACTCTGATGTCTTTGCATGTAGTAAAGGGGAAAACCAAGACTATTTGTATGAAGTTTTCAAAGCGTCTTTCTCCATGTGTATCCTTCCTTCAGGTTTCCTTTTCTTGACGAAGATGTTGTGTCATTCCTCAATTCTCTGCCCATCTTAGAAAAAGCTGACTTGACTTTACCTCGAGGAGTTGGTGAGAAATTGATTCTGCGCCTTGCAGCCAGGGAGTTTGGCCTTACAGCCTCGACTGTTTTGCCCAAAAGGGCTGTACAGTTTGGATCTCGAATTGCAAAACTAGAGAGCAACAGTGAAAAAGCATCTGACACATGCAGCAGACTGAAGGTATTTTCAGTAGATGAATTATAAAGCTAGATCTTGAGATGTTGCGTTTATTCTATATGCAAATTCAGTAAATCTTTGGAGTTTTCTTAGAATGTTTGGTCTGTTTTTTTACCCACTTGAACATTATTATTAATCATCAAAGTAATACATGTAGATGTGTACTTTTACTGGAGACTCACTATGAATGCATCCTCGGGGGGGAAGGGAATACTGGGCTTTGGGTAAGAGAAGATAGCCAGAGGTTGGCTTTCCCACCCTTCCTAACTGATGTCAGTGTCGCAGAAAGCATACTGAATCTGTCCAAAGTCACATATATAAAATTCAGTATAGCAGACTTTCCTGTGTTATAGAACAGGGTTGGCCTTGCAGCTGTGCTTTAGGAGACAGTTCAGATTATGGTTTTAGAAGGGAGTGTGTGGTGACGAGCTGGCCCAGGTTGCCAACAAAAGCTGAGGATCTCGGGCCTTGTCACCTCTTGGAGATCTGCCTTCCAAGCATCCTGCTTGCCCTTTCATTACTTGAGAAACAGACAACCCACACACACCCTGGGTGTTTTGGGGCCATCCTGGGCAACCTTCCAGTCCTTGGCCAGTTCTGCAGAGCTGGGTTGGTTGGTGGTCCTCAGCCTGGGGCTACCTGTGCTCGCAGAGAAACTGGGAAGCTCCCCCCAGGCTGTTCTTTGTCCCTTGTTGGCTCCCTAGCTTGCTGCCTCTCCTTTTAGCTTTAGCTTTAGCTCTGCTACTTTTACTTCCAAAATTGCAAAGCATCCGTTGTGTACTTCAAGGAAGATCTCTTTTAAACAAACAAACAAAAAAAGATATCTCTTTCAAAAAGAAAAACAAGGGCACTCTGGGCAAGTACGTGGATGCAGTCATGGGACTGAAATAGAAATATGAATGGACTTCCTCTGAAGAGAAGCTTGAGTTCACTTGTCTTTCTAATTGTGTATGGAAGGATTGCAAAGTTAACATAAGAAAAACTGGATATGTGCTCTCCAGTGTTTTTGGTAAGGTCAGAGCTTAGTACTCAACGTGCTGCCTTACAGTTCTAGTTTTTATTTTTGTCTGATTAAGTAGAGAAAGAAAAAATCATACCAGAAAAAAAAATCCATTTTCATACGAAGCATAATACATTGATTCCTACCAAGTATCTCTAAGGGTATAAGTAGATTTTAAAAATATTTTTTCAAGTCTGTAAAGAAATATTTATTAAAAAAACTTACATTTCAGACTGCTTCAAAGCACTGGCAGATTTCTTACTGGTGCTCTGAGGAAAGTGACTCCCTAGTACCTTACCCTGGGATGTTTGCAAGAGTTCTTGCATCATGCTCTAAAGCAGGTGGAGGTTGGACCGAGAAGAAAATTAGGCTGATGAAATGCGACTATTGTTCATTATTTGTTATCTCTGTGGTAGTGTTGGAGTGTTCCTAGAAGTTACATGTCACCTAGGACCCTAAGAAAAAAAGTTGTGCTTTTTTGACCCAGGCAGATAGTTTCTTCTCCAAACTAAGAGGCCTCTGATATTAAGGGAAACATGAGAAATAATTTTGGAAGGCTTCTAAATAGTTTTAGGTAGTAGCTTTGAAAAGAAAACATACAATTTGGTGTTGGCAAACTTTTCAATTTATCCAGTTATTCATAAGAAATTAATTTATTATTATTATTTATAATACACTTACTATTATTTGTAGAGTTTCCTGACCAAATGTTTGGTTCCAGAGGGGGAGGGAAAAGAAAAAAGACATTTTGAAGTGCTTGATGTATTGAAGTCACATTCTGTAACGTTTTGGAGCATCCTACAGGAATGTTACTCTCTTTTAATCTTGTCCTTAAGCAATTTCTTGTTTTCTTGCAAATACCAGTATAGTCTTGATTAAATAATATTCTTTTTTTTTAGCCCGTCTAAGTGTAGTATTTTAGAAACTGAGAATATTGGTGAATACTCAGGCCTGACAAAAATGTTGCCTGGAGCTGAATAATCTGATGAGGCAACCTGCTTGTCAAGCAGTAGCACAGAAAAATGCTAGTGCAGTGTTTGCGAAGTCTGACAAAAGTAGCAAGAATTAATTAATTGAAGTCCTCTAGTTGGCTGGCTTCAAAATAGGACATACAGTGCTGAGCAGAGATTCCCAGAGAGAGACTGCTGGGCCAGCTAAAAAAATTATGTACCCAGAGGGCAACTTTGCTAGCCCTGATGGACTCAGATATGCCCTTGTATTATTAAGTAGTCCATCAGATTTTGTGAGAATTGGCTGTTGGAATTTGCTGTTTAAAGCTTTGATCAGTTCAGATGCAAACTATCATCATAGTACTTCTTGTCGGATTCCTCCAGCTGATACAGAAATTGGACAAATTTTGATCAATGTTGACTACATGGTAGAAGTTTGGGGCATACATACTCAAAGAGAAACATGTCTGGATCTTAGAGTGCTTTGACATTAACATTGATACAGTTGGGAAAACCCAGACAGATGGAAATATTTGTAGACTTTTGTTCAGGAGGAGAGCACAAAAACATTCCTATTAAAAAAAATACCTAATATTGCACGTAATTTATACGTTGCATTCCTAAAAGCTGGGATTGTTATTTGAAAAAATATGGATCATTTGATCTCATGCAAAATTATAAGCTGATACAAAGTACTGTAAATTAACACATTTCCAAAAGAGCTCAGCTTCCACTGTGGTATTTTAGTTATTGGTCAGATTTTCAGAAGTCCTCAGTACTTGGAAGCTCTCTCTAAGAATAACAAGACTTCAGACTTAGATGTATTTTGAAGAATTCATGACCCATGCATATATTCTTTTTTTCCTAATGTTCTACATATTTTTATGTATATTATTTGCTGTATCTGTATAATTAAGATTTAAAATCATTTGCCTTGCTATATAATAAGGTGGTGTTAGTGACAAAAGACTCTTTTAATGTTCTAACTTCCATAGAAGTAATAATTCCTAGTGTATTAATAAAAATACTATCAGGTTATAGATGCAACAGCAAAGTGCATCTTACAAATACATTTTTAAAAATTAAGAATAATGTTTACGTTTAGGTGGTACAAACATTTTTATGGAAGGCAACTGAAGTGTTCTAAAATGTTTCATTTGACCTAGATTTTTCTACTCATTCCTGGTTTTGCAGGTCTAATTGATATTTCCGCTAAACCTGATTTTTAGGGAACCTATGATGAAAATATGAATGAAGATCCAACTTACAACCCAAACAGTACAGTTAAAAAAAAAAAAGTCTTTATGCAATATGCTGATAATAAGCTATTTAAATTGGCACTTGGCACTACACAAGTTGAGCTACATGAAAATGTATTTAGGTTTGATGCGGTGAATAGGTTCACCAACATGAGTGATAAGATCAACAGAGGCCTATTAAGATACAATCCAGACCAGGCTGCGGCAGAGGTTAGCTCTTCAGCAAAATCTTCTGAAGAAATAATTGGAAAAAATCACAGCTATCTGCAGGAATATAGAGTACCTCGTGTTAATGAACTCTGATTCCATTTTTACTGGGGTTTAAAAAGAAGGTGGAAATCGCAAATTTAAGTAAACATCTTCAGCCATATTCTAGTAAGAAAACTGTAAATTTACTATTTTTTAATTAAAATTTGGCATTGATATTTTTATATCTTCTAGATATAATATCTTGTAGATATTTTATATGTTTAAATTATATATATTTATATATTTTATATATATTAAATACTTCAGTGTTTTAAGATATTAACATATTGCTACTTCTAAAAAAAAAAAACCCCACATTTGTTTTATATATTGTGGAGTTAAAACTGAAAGAGAACTGCTACTGTTTGTTTTTTTTGGACCAAATTTCAAATATCAACATTTTCGGTATGCACAGAATGAGTATTTTTATGTCCATGGGGAACTGAGTTTGATGTTGGTACTCTGTCAGTAAAGGATATTTCATCAGAGATCATGATTCTAGTTTGCTGTCTGTCTTGTGTGTGTATGTCTTTACAGCTAATAAAACTATGAGAGAATATTGTACTTGGTTACAATTAGTATCAGAGATAAGGAAAAACATGCTTGCTCCAGGAGTTAATAGGTTTGTCTAGACTGTTGTTGCTTGGTTATCTAAGTGGTTCTTATAGACCAGGCTAATACAGTGTTCAGTACTTACTTCTCAAATGAGTATGCTATAAGAATATTTGCTGCCAATATTGAACTGTACAAGTGGGCACAAGATACCTTAATCATAAGGACAGCGTTCCCCTAAGCGCTACATAGCCTTCAGGTGGTTTTTGTGGATGGCACAATAGCAGTCTGAAGAATGATCAAAACAGATTCACCTGAGATGATACAAACTATTCCCTGAGGGATGCTTTTCATTAGATAAGGGTTTAATCTGCTGTGACATGTGCAAATGATCTCTAAAGAGGCAAAGCACTTTTAAACATGAAATGAAATCAAAATTGTACTTCAGCTTCCATGATTGCTGATCATTGTTAAGGCTTGTGAAGCTGCAATTCTATTGGTCATTTTATTGATGTAAGCAGTTAGGTATTGATGTAAACAATCCTTACAGCTGATTTAGTAACTGTTTTTTCATAAGGTGCCTGTCATACATCAGGCTATAAGGCTCACTTATTTGACATGGATATGCCAGGCAGAGAATACTACCCCATACCAGTGATGGCATTTGATTGTAAGAGGTAAGGAACGTGCACAGTAATATACATACTATAGCATAGTCTTTCTGATTTCAGATTGGAATTTACTTAACTGAAATTGCTGAGTATACTATGAAGGTTTCAGAGGAATAGATTTTTGTAGCTTAATAAAATGTATTTTGATTCCAGTTTGGTGTTGGGTTGTTTTGTTTTAACAGATCAAATGACACTCACTATCAAATACTAATTCAAGTTCTATACATGTAGTACAGTTGCTGCAACATACAAGGTTGGCGGCTAAATGTTGTGCAGCCATTTATTTTGTGTAATAATTTCCAGTTACTTTTTCTGGAAATAATGAAAAGAAAGTTCTGTAGAAACAAATGAAAAACATCATTATTCATCAAAATAAGAACTTGGTTTTTTCCATGCTTTAAATGCAAGCATGTGAAAATAACCTTACAAAAGCACTATAAAACCAAGGTTTGAATTGTAAACAAACAGAGACTGCGGTTGAGGGTTTTTTTCTTCCCTTATTTGAGTACTGTGAAATGTCCTGTAGGAGGCAGTGATTGTATTATTTCATGTAAGACTGCTCGTCTTGCTATAGATATATTAAACTCCAAGTAAATGTTTTCAATTGTACTAACTACTCTAAAGCTTATTCAAACATATTTCATGAAGATAGAATTTCAAGATTAAATTATTTTTAGGTTTAAAATCTTACCAATTGTTTGACTGTTAGGGTTACTGAATATACTTTACGAACAAAATGACTCCTGAAATGATGTAAAATTATTACATTTTATGGGTTTTAATAATATCCAGAAGTTAACAAGCAATGAGGGCAAGCCATATATATTGCATACATTATAGCAGTGTAGGCCTGCAGGGGAGCTCCAGAGGTCATGTAGTTTACAGCCGTGTTCTGAGTGAAGTATTTGCAGAGCATTCGAATAGTTATTTTAATACATAACATGCAGTGATTGAGGTATCTGTTTCAAGAGGTAACATGCTCCATTACTTCTCTTTCTTAAAACAGAAAGCTTTTCCTGACAGTTTTTTAAGCCTTTGCTGCAAATGAAGCTCAGTACTTTAATCCTTCCTGCAATGAAGAACAACTGAACACTAGTTTCGTAACACGTTTCAATAGACTGAGAGTTCTTTAGTGTTATCACCTTCGTTGTTCTAGTCAGCCTCTTACTGCAGCAGAAAAACCTAACCCTGTATTTCTTGTCTCTTCTGTTATCCCTGTAATAAAGACCACTAAGTATATGCCTCTCAGCACTATATTGTTGATTCATATTAGATTTGATTCCATTACAGTCCTACAAATCTACATTATTATTATTATTATTAGTTGGTATTTCGTATTTGCTTGTCGTTAAGTCTACTGAATTTTATTTTGTTGATATTTTTTTTATAAAAAACCAAAGATGATCGAATTTCTAAGTAGGTTTTCAGAAGTGTTAGCAGCTGCTTTCAAAACAGTGTAAGCTGCAATTTAACCACTTCCTTTTGTGCTTTCAATTTTCAGCCACAAATAAAAAAAAAAAAAAGAATGAAATGACATTGAAGCAAACCTTTCAAGACCTTCTGTGCTCTATAATCACAGTTCATCAAAAAGCCATCAATAACTACTCATTGAGCACAGATTTTCAAGCATGTAATCTGTTTTGATTTACTGAGGTAGGCCAAGAAATTGTCATGATAGCATTTCTAATTCCTTGTTACAAGACATGTCCACTTAACTATTTCAAAAAGTCTTTAATATAATTACTTGTGGCATTGTTCCTGTGTACTTGTTTTGGAAGAGCTTTAAGTATTTTTTACTTAAAAAAAAAAATCATTTTTGCTGTGTTGACTCTCAAACACTTAATTGAGATGAGATAAACATAATAGTGATTGGTTAACTGTATTTGTAGTATCGTGCAAGAAAGTTTCTGTGCTGTTAGAATCAAGCTCTCTGGTCCAAACAATAGTAGTTTTGGGAAGCTTGGGGCGTACTGGAACCACTCCACCTCCAGTTCATAAGGCTGCATCCCCAATGGGAAATCTGTATTGGATTTATTAGCATTTATTGTATCAGCAAACGCAGCTATTTAGGGATTTCTTCCTTGTTGTTCAGAAAGTTTGGAAGCAGGGAGCGACTTTTTAGCAGTAAGACTGACTGACAACTTGATCCCAAGGAAGGTATGACTAGCACTAAAAACTGGGGAAATTGAGAGATTAGATGTAATACGGGGGAGGGGGGAAGGTTTTGCTCACTTTTTCACAAATTCCAGTCTTTCATCTATGTTGAAATTGGTGAGCCAGATGTATAAACATACTGCTGGATAGGGCCTATGAATTGTGATAGTTAAATTTATTAAATGATATATATTACCTTACCAAGAAGCTAAACTGCTTCCTGATATAGATAAATTACTTTACCAAAAGATAAATTACTTGTAGTTGAAATCCCATTAAATGAGACTCCAAAAATGCTATGTAACAAAATGTAAATACTATGTATTTACAGCTTGTTCTGGGCATCATCTCCAAGCATCTGGAGGAAAAGAAGGTTATCAGAAGTAGTCAACATGGATTCACCAAGGGGAAGTCATGTCTGACTAATCTGATAGCCTTCTACGATGGCGTGACTGGATGGGTGGATGAGGGGGGAGGGCAGTGGATGTTGTCTGCCTTGACTTCAGCAAGACTTTTGACACTGCCTGCCACATCACCCCCATGGGCAAGCCTAGGAAGTGTGGGTTAGATGAACGGACAGTGGGGTGGATTGAACGGTGGCTGACAGATAGAGCTCAGAGGGTTGTGGTTAGTGGTGCAGAGTCCAGTTGGAGGTCAGTTACAAGTGGTGTTCCTCAGGGGTCAGTACTGGGTCCAGTCCTGTTCCATATATTCATCAATGACCTGGATGAAGGGATAGAGTGTACCATCAGCAAGTTTGCTGGTGACACAAAATTGGGAGGGGTGCCTGACACGCCAGAAGGCTGTGCCGCCATACAGCGTGACCTGGACAGGCTGGGGAGTTGGGCGTAAAGGAACCTCATGAAATTCAACAAGGGTAAGTGTAGGGTACTGCATCTGCAGAGGAATAACCCCAGGCATCTGTACAGGTTAGGGGCTGACCTCCTGGAGAGCAGCTGTGTGGAA
>RSEF01000007.1:1139883-1170434 GCA_003993805.1 Himantopus leucocephalus | reverse complement strand
TTTAAAAAAAAAAAAAAAAGTGAATTCTCACCCAGAAGAGCTGCTAGCCTGTAATGACAAATTACAGAAGAGACAAGAAGTGATTTGCCCGAGGCTGCGCAGTCAGTGGCACAGTCAGATATACAGCCAAAATCTATGTGACATCCGATCCACTGCCTTGTCTTCTATATTAGATGGCAAAATTTATACAAAATCAACAGAATTTTAACAAGCACTGTAGCAAGCTTAGGGCCACCAATTTATATTACCTCTTTCCTAAGACAGTGTTAAATGAGTAGGAGGTAGAGTCTGCACAAAGCAAAAAAACTATCTACAAATACTGGCAATACTACAAGAACTTTTGAAAGCTTTCTCGGCCCCCCACCAGCCTGAAATACTTAGAAGCTGACTACCAGCAATCTGTTGGATGCCATCTGTCCATCTCTTTGCTGCTTCTCCTTAACCAGACCGGACTGTTCTTTGGGACTGTTTCTGTTTGACGGGAGCGTGCCATGCCTAGTCTGTTCTGAAACATCAATTTGGGCGCAAAGGTCAATCAGACAGGGGAGTCCACCCTCTTCCAGTTTTAACGAACATTTCTTTTCTGTTGAAGACAGCATACCAACTCCAAGCATGAGTCTCTATCAGAAAATACCAGAGACTTCCGTTTTCTTTCTTCCAGGTGCGTTCGTTTCTTACGCACATACAGAAATTGTTATAGAAAGCTTTATACAGAAAAATAACATTTCTTCCAAATTCTTATAAAGGAGGTGAAAGTTGAGCACTTCACATCATCTTCCACTTTTTTTTGGAACAGCCCCCCGACTGGAGGCCTATTAATCTAAGAGAAGTAATTTGCTTAATTAATTCTTCGACTCGTGATGTTTGCAGCATCTCACTTTGAATAACTTAACCAAAAAGGCACTTTTAGGACAGATGCAAATGCTTACTACATATCTTATTTCGCACTGGTACTTGCAGAAAGGACCACCAAAATGCTTTCAAGGTCAGCTAATAGTTTTCCATTAGTGGAAATCCAAGATTATTTTTGTCAAACCGTTCAAGAATTTGCTTCCAAAAAAGTGCCATTTAAATGCTGAAATATCCAAAAGTGCAGTTTATACTCATCTTCCAGTGTTCCACTAGAAAACTACTTGCCAGCGCCTGCTCTCATCCCTGTTGTGATTATAGCTACTTGCAATGAATTCAGTAAGGCATTTGGGAAATATTTAGTAATAGTTGTCCCTGCGAACATCTTCCAAAGTCAGGCATGTCTGATGCTGTCAAAGGTAATGTACAAAATGCTCTAATGATGCTTATAATCCCTCTGTTATTTTTAAATCTGTCTACAAAAATAAAAAGCTCAAATAAATTATTTTTTTTACAGTATTCAAGAGCATATTATCCAACCTCAGTCTTTAAAGTGAACTATCATTTTCCTAAATAAGGAAGAAGCTACCTTTTTGTCAAGACTTCTTTGCTGTTAATCTTAGAAAGCTGAGTTAGCAAACCGCAAGTATGATATAAATTGCTGAATTATGGCCCTCTTTTCTCTAAGCTTGGCAGCACCAATATACATACTTGCGTTACTTTAAATGATTACAACAAAATTGAGGAGAGGACGCAGAAAGATTCTTCAGGTCTTCAGCTTCCAAATCCTTTTGCGTACAAACGTCATCATGCAAATCATAACCCACTGAATAAGAAATTATTTCAGGGTTTCGGTCAAGGTAGTCCAGTTTTTCCCACTGCTTTCAAGTAAGATTTTTCTTATGTCATGTATAGTGACAGAGTTGTACACGGAAGTCATTCTGAGCTAAAACTTATCTAGCTTGACCAGAAATCAAAGCAAGAAGAAAAAGATCACAAATGTTTCCTGCCAAGGAACAGGTAAAGTGCTGAAATTAAACATTTTGGGATATTAACAGATTTGTATAGAAACATTAGTAGATAATATCCAAGAATTAAAAATGGAATATATTTTATGGATTCAGCACAGCTCTCTAATAATATACAAAACATTATAATAGCTGGTTGGCATGATGATTTTATGTTTGCAAGGTTCTAGCTTAATTAAATGCCTTTTAAAAGAATACATAAAATATGTAAGGAATATTCACGTCTTTTGTGGTTAAACCCAAAGTGATCATGTATCACTCACCCCTCCTCCCCAAAACAGCCAACTCATTTAACAGTGGATAAGCCAAGTAGGGGTGGTGTTTTGCCTAGCTGGATACAGCCTGGCTATACTTCTCTTCTCCTACTACTGAAAATAAATACATATGAACAACTTTTCAAATTTTGTTACAAGAGAGGGTACTTACCAGGTTGTGAATCACATTTGTTAAAGTCCAGGCGACAGGCACACTAAAGAAAGGAATGCTGAGCAAGACAATGTGCAGCATGCCAACTCCGAGTGCGTATGTCAGCCACATTCCACGACTGTTCATCACCCGTGTATTTGGATTTACCTCGCTGTGGGCAACTCCTACGTTCATTTTTACCCTACAAAACAGAACTGTTTGAAGATTGAGATTACTGTTATAGAGAGATACTTAACAGATGCCATTTTTGAATTTGGAAAAAAGCTGTTTTAAATAAGCAGGTCTGGAAGGAACACAGTACATAAGCCAAGATGTGCCTCAGGATCTTTAAAGTACGGTTTATAGAGAAGTCAGTACAAAGGGGCTGTTAGGAACTGTTTGCTTAAAAAAAGCCCAAACAAATAAAACCCACAAACCTGTTACGGAAGTGACATTTAAAAAAATGTAGCAAGCTGTGCTGTTAGAAGCTAAAGTTGCAAACCTGTAAGAAACCAAGCTTTGTAACTTTTGTCCTCTAAATTCCTTTCTCCATCCACAACAATATCCTCAGTTCTTTTCAACTTCCCGTATCAGACAATTTTCCTCCTGTTTCTCATTCCTGTAACGCCTAATGAAGAATTCTGCATATGGCAATTGCCCAGCCACATAGTGCTAGAAAGAACTAATAAGGACTAATTTATGCCCGCCTTTCTTGCAGCGGAGCACAGATTTCAGATTCTCCTCCTCTCCCCATCTGTTAGTTTTCAGACACATTTCTGTCTTTCAAGTCTGGCTGAAATTAGCCAACGGGTTCAAAAGTTTTTCTAATTGGCAGACATACGCAGAGATAGAACGGTTTCATAATGCTGATTTCTGCAGGAGATCGACAGAACTTGCTGGAAGTGACTCACTTGGCCTGTTGTACTAAAATTCGTGATGATAATTAAAAAAAACTCATTGCATACTGCATATTCACAAGATCTGCAAGACTTTATATTCATTTATGGGGCTGGGACGGAGGGTTTTTCAAATTTCCTTCTAAGTCAGCCTACAAAAGTGTTGTTTAACCAGAACTGACAGTTTGCTTTCGGTAGGAAGTTCGTTTCTCACACACCTGCTCGGTGCTGTGGAGCACTGTAGCACCCGCGTATTTCGTAGTATTAACAGTCGGCCCTAGAATAAAAATAGATGTGACGAACCTGAAACTGAACGCTGATTTTTTAGTCAATACCTGCTGCAGAGGATTTCCAGAGGTGCGTGTGACGCGCAGGGCCCGCGGTACCTTGTGCTGCTGAGGCGAGGTGCCGTCCCTCCCTCCCTGGGGGGCACACCTCGACACCGCCTGCCATCCCTTCCCACCTTTGCCTCACGTTTCTTGCCTAATCCGACGGACACCTTCTCTCGGGTCCCCGGTGTTGCCTCTCTCATCGCCGGGGAGCCCAACCGCACGGAAAAAGAGAGCCGCCTCCCTTCCCACCCGGCAGACCCCCCCCTCCCGCCGCCCCGGCCCCCGCCGCTCCCCTCAGGGTCCTCCCGGCCTGGCAGCAGCCGCCGGACGCCCCGGGGCCTGCTGGCAAGCACCGGCGGGCAGCCGGTAGCGGCGGCCCCAGCCCATCTTTCCGCCCCTCCGCCTCCCGATGAGCCGCCCCACCTTTCAGGAAGACCCGTCGTGCCCGAGCGCCGCCGGCCGTGCTCTGGCCGCCGCAGAGGAGCAGGAGCGGAGCGCGGGACCGCGGGCCGCAGGTAGAACCCGCCGGCCGCCCCGTGGGCAGGGCTGACGGCCAGGGGAGGGGCCGGGCCGCCCGCACCGCCCACAGCAGCGGCGGCGGCGGTGGCGGGAGCGGAGGCGCCGCGGACGCGCAGGTAGCGCAGCTCCGGGGCCTGCGGGGGGCGGGCGCCCGGGGATGGCGGCGGGCGGCGCGGGGGGCGGTTGCTTGCCCGCCGCGGGGAACGCCGCTGCCGCTGCCTGCCCCGAGGCCTCAGCCGGGGCGGGGACGCTGCTTCCCCCGGGGCGGCTGGCGGCACCGCGGCGGCAACCGCTGCCGCCCCGGGCTGCGCGGGACGGGCCTGGGCCTGGGCCTGGGCCTGGGCCTGGGCCTGGTGCGGCGCGCCGGGGAGCGAGGTCCCCGCTGACCGGGCGGGAGCCGCGTCCCTCGCGGCGGTGGCTGCGCTCCCCACTCCTCCTCTCCTCTCCCCTCCCCTTCCCTCCCTTCCCTTCCCCTCCCCTCCCCGTGCTGAGGAGAGCGGCGGCGCCGCTGCCGGGGTTGTTTCGGCGCGACACTTTTCTTGACGAAAAGCAGAACCGGGAACTGGGGGCGGCTCGTGTGGTTTTAGGGGGACTCAAGGGTGACTGGCCGCAGGGTTTACCTGCAGCTTTTTTCCCCTCTGCCCCCCCTTAAAGAATTCCCTCAGTACGTGTTCTGGTGGGCTCCTAAGAAGGGTGGCTGTTGGAGTGGGGTTTGGGTGCTGCTCTAGGAATCTGCGGGGCTGCAGCTGTGAAGTTTGAAGGAGTTTTTTTGTGCACACTTTAGCTGATGGCGTGCAGTATTATGGCTCTTTGGAGAGCCCCCGTTGCTGGGGTGTCCGACTCCGTTTAGAGGGGTAAAAGGACAGCATCGATGATGGTGCTCAAACACAGAAAATACTATGCCTTCCGACTGAGCATGGATTATAATACAGCTGGTCAGTGGAGAACTATAGTACTAATATGGCCTGAGCTGAAATACGTGAAATATGAGGGGTGCAGCGAGTGGGAGTGCTGATCTCTCTGGTGACCAGCGACAGGACGTGAGGGAATGGAGTGAAACTGCATCAGGGGAGGTTCGGGTTGGACATTAGGGAAAGGTTCTTCCCTGAGAGGGTGGTCAGTCACTGGACCAGGCTCCCCAGGGAAGTGGTGACGGTACCAGCTGAGTTCAAGGAACGTCTGGAGGACACTCTTGGTCATATGGCTTAGTGTTAGGCAGTCCTGCAAGGAGCAGGGAGTTGGACACAATGATCCTTATGGGTCCTTTCCGACTCCAGATGTTCTATGATTCTAAATGTCTTTTAGCTAAAAGCGATGGGGGGTTGGATGTATATCCCTAGGTAGCAAGTGCCAGAGATGGCTCCCTCCCAACAGGTGCCCCCGACCGAACTGTGGCCATTATGGCTGTATGGCCACCCAAGTCCTCCTCCCTCTGCCATCCAGCAAGTGGCCAGCAGCCCTGCGCGGGGTGGTTTGGGTCCAGGGGAGGGGAGGGCACACCGGGAGCCAGTTCCTCTCTCAAACCACCTGCATCAGTCCCACCTCATAGAAAATTTGTCTTTGGGATCTGCAACATTTTTGTTTTAAGACCCTCCCTTGTCTCAGTCAATGTTTGATGTGGCACTAGTCAGTAGTTAATCATGAAGCATTTAACACGGGAGTTCCATATAATGTATGAATGTGTGAGGAAATAGAATCACAGAATGGTGAAACCTGCCTCTCTGAATGCACGTACATGATTAATACCGGTCTGTCTTCAACAACAGTGCTTCCCGTGCTCTTCTTCTTTTCCAGTTTGTTTGGTGGAAAAATGATTTGTCAGATCTTTTTACCACATCTGAAAGGCAAACTCCCTTTGGAATGTAAATAACAAGTATAAAGAGAAAACCTCTCTGTAGCTGTTCTTAGAAAAGTTTTAATTCTGCTTCCTCTTCAAAACGCTGTCCCTTTTCTTCCCCAAGGTAACCATGTTTTTGCTCTGTCTTTTATGTTTAAAGAGTGGCAGTCTTTAGAAGGTACGAAGGCTGAGAAGCATCCTGTAATTGTTGTATCAGCTGCATATACCCTGCAGGATAGCGTCGCTCTGGGGTGTTGGCCGCAGTCCCTTGCTCTGTCCTGACAGTGTCAGGAGGAAATCTGGGTTTGCTCCATTCCTCCATATGTGCTCATATCCTTGGGACAGGTGCTGAGCATGCAGTCTGTGTTCCTCAGTAGATAGCTTGGACTGAATCAATGGGGAAGCCAGGACTGCCGGGATTGTTTGCCTTTCAATGTAAATAACATTACATAACATAACCCAGTAAAGAGTGCTGCTGTGGAGGGAAGAAACCCAAGTCTGAACCATTCTTGAGGTGCAAAGAGCTGTCTAGCAATGCTCTTTCTCCCCCCTCTCTCATATGCATGAAAAACTGTGGCTGAGTTCTTTGTGTCAGGCTACAGGGATTGACAAAGATTTTTCCCCAAGCTTGGTTAATTGTGTCTATTTGGGTACTTAAACAGAAATGCATGCAAAAATGTGCAGATCCGCTTACAGTCTCTTCGTGGTAGAGTGTCTCTGTTATGCATCAGAAATTTTATAACCCTTTGTAAGTGTTTACAGTGATTAAAAAAAAAAAATTCCATTGGCTTATAATATCAGGCATCTCCATTTTCAAGTGGAAGATGCAGAGACGCAGAAATAAACTGACCTGCCTGAGGGCACACATTAAGTCAGATCAGAAAGGCAAGGTTATAATTCAGAAGTTTTTTTGGTTTTGTTTTGTTTTTCATTATCACACTGCCATTGAATATGACTTTTGCCTCAGCACCACTGTGCTTCCTCCTCGCTTCTTTCTGAACTCCAAAACAGTTAACCTTCAGGTCATATTTCTTCCATGAAATACTAGGTACTAAGAATCATACACACAACATGGCAGTGCTGAGCTCAGAAATTTTAAGGGGGGGGGGGGGAANTTTTAAGGGGGGGGGGGGGAATGATGTAAGGAGTTTGAAAAAAATTAATAAAAGATTCAAATGTTCTATTTTTTTGCATGGGTGCTGGAATTAGACCTGATGCTGGGTAAATATCCTATCTGAAGACGTTTCTAACTAGCGCTCTGGGTTACCATGTGGTCTGTTTACTCTTGTAATTGCAAGATCACAACCACGTGTTACAGTAATTTAGAGGAGATGACTATACATATGTGAGATAATACGCTGTTTTGCTTATTATTTCTCGTGATTCTTAAGGTTTTTTGTTAGAAGTTTAATCTAATTAAAATAATGTTTTCTAGGCTAGACCTGTGTTCAGTTTCTTCCACAAGTTGAACTCCCATTGACTGCAGAGGAAGCTGGGTCTTACTGTATCTTGAAAATTTTACTCTCTAGCCGTAATGTTGTTTCACCTACGTTTAAAAGTTGCTGTAGAACCATTATGTAGAAATGTGTATTTGTAATGTGCTTTTTACATTCTTTTTCTGTTATCTTTCTGTGCAGCTTCTTTGAATCTTATTCCACTATGAAACAGCTGCCAGCAGAAACTATTCGTCTCCTTTCAAGTTCTCAGGTGATTACATCAGTTGTCAGCGTGGTGAAGGAGCTGATAGAAAATTCCTTGGATGCCAGTGCCACAAATATTGATATTAAACTGGTAAGTCCTCTTTTTTTTTTCTTCTATTCTTACAAGGAATTGGATGTAAAATAAGATGCAAGAAAAGTTGTTTCACTGCAAATGTTTTTTTAGGCTATCATGGGTTTGGAAGTGAAAGGGTATTAATAGTGTTTATACATATATATTTTAACCTCAAATAAAAATGGTCCAAAATCAGTTTCCTGTAACATTTTTGAGGCCCCACTGAAGCGGTAAGTCACATTTGTGCACCTGAGTGTATCTTGAGGAAAAACTGTCAACAACTTTAATACTTCTTTTCCTACTTACAAATTTACTTTTTCTGACTAGTAGTTTGTTGTAAAAGATGTTGCACTTCAGTTTCGCTGCTAGACTGGCATGTTTGAGTCTCATTACAAAATATTGTCAGGAAGGAGAAAATGGAAACAATGGAAGAGGTCATTGGTGGCCATGTTAGATGGTTTTGTAATACAAATTATCGTATGGTCCCTAATCAGCATGATGAGCTGTTGCTACTTCTGACATTTTATAAGATGTTAAGAAAAGTTGGCGTATCACTCAAGGACAGTTTCTGAAAAAATAAAATATTGTTTATAATAAGAAACTTGTGCTTTTCCCCCCCTAATTGTGTAAAATGGATAACTGATCAGCTTCTCTTGCTTCCATGAGTATTTCTGGTTTTGCAGTATTTTGTCAACAGCTGCGTAGTAGCAGTATCTCCTACTTAGTAGGAGTTACGGTCTGTATAAATGGATTTGTCCAGAATTGCATCCAGTTTCCTTTCCTACAAATAACAGTGAATGTTTAAGCTATTCTTGAATTAAGTGTTAGACAAATGCTCTTAATTAGGAGGGCAATTCAGTTTCTGCTTGTTTCTTTTTCCATGTCACTGCTGTCTTTTCTGAATGAGTCTCAAGTGTTTTCCATCTGAGTGTGGTTTCCTACAAATGCCAAGGAACATGCTTATTTGTTGCTTGCCTTAAGTCAGCTGAAGATACTCCGTCTTCACTATGGTCTGTGATGACCTCTATTGTCTTAAATATTAAGACAGCATAGTATCTTGCTTCATGAGTAACTCCAAAGTGATTAGTGTGTGCACAGTTTTGGGGTAAGGGTGTCAGAATTTGATCCCGTGAGCAGATCAATAACTGCAAGAAGCCAGCAGAGGGTTTTGGAGCCTTCAGAAATTGTTGGAACAAACCTTGTCTCTTTTACTGGAGTGCTGATATAGAGCCATGCAGATAGCTACAGGAGAAAGCCCTCTAATCAGTGTGGATTTCACACTGCAATAACCAGCTGTTTCCATAGTGAGAGGTACCAAATCAATTAAAAAGAGCATTTTCAACCATTTCCAGTGCATGAGTCATCAGCAATAGTTTTACATTTTATTTTTTTTTTATCAGTTCAGGTCAATCCAAATTGCTGTATTTGTAAAACAAACAAACCACCTGGCTTTACACAGGTTGTCAATGAGTAAATGAGATTTGCTCATTTTTATTCTGTGGGTACTAGGGGAGAAGAGAAAACTTGCACTTTGCACAGCTGTACATAAGAATACTGTAAAACAGTGGATTCTTTTTCTGGGATTTCTTTGTGATAAGAATATATCAGAATGCTATTTTTATTGCATTACACTTAAATAAGGTCAACCACATAATAGAGTTCATCGACCACATTAACTTTGAATTGGTTCAAAAGCTAATAGAGAATGGAAACTTCGAATTTCATTTTACAGCTTGATGGTTTTTGCCTGAAACTTGCAGCATTTTCATTGTTTTACCTTTTTCCAGATGGATTAGGAAGGCCAGCTGATTCATTCAGACTTGTTACCCAATTTGCCTGAACAAAGACAGGAATGGCTGTTTTGGAGACAGACAAGAGTTAACCTGCAGGTAGAATGGTCCTCAGGTAGAAACTGGCAGTGGTCAGTTGTAGTGGGAAGCTTTGGCTAGTGTTTTATTCTTGTTAACTTCTTGGTTGACTGAACTCCAATAGGTGATGTTTCCAAGAGTCTTTGAACTATGTATCAACTAGCTTGGGAAAAACGTCAGCTTATATTGTAGTTTTAAATAATGTGATACTGCTTTAATTACAATTAAAAGCCAGTCATTTGGTTAGAAACTGAACTGTAGCCTTTCTGTAAGGTGTTGAGTGGTGTCTATTAATTTGAACCTCAGCTTTGTTGCTTTTAGAAATACGAACATGGTGGAGCTTGCCTTATTGTTGGCAGCAGGGTCAACTGCCTCTGGAGCACAGCTGTGCATTAAGCATATGTAGAATGATGGTTTTATTCTTGACATGATGTCCTGGCTTCAGGTTAAAGTATGCTAAAAAGCACTGATGCAGCAATATAATTGCTTGTGTATGGATAAAGAGACTCCATGGTCGTCAGTCTGTCAGTTTCACTACTGATCTCTAACAAGAGTTCATGAGAATAATCTTCACAGGCTGACTGAGACCTGCATGTTTTAATTAATAGAGAAGATGAGCAACAGCCTGTGATAGTAGTTGGAGCAGAGTTGGGATTCAGGAAGGACGAACCTTAGCGACAGGTTTGCTACTGTTGTACGAAATGGCTGTTGTAGAAGGCAGCCACTTGTTTCTGCACCTTTTTTTCCCCTCGATGCGTGAAGCGGGAGCTTTAATCCTTAAAACTTTCTCAGAGGAAGTTTAGCTTGGGGTGATGTTACAGTGTACACCTCATCCGTCTCATTGCCTGAAAAAGCAAAGTGCTACATCCATCTGCATGGCATTGCTAGACGTTTCTGCCTCTCATGATCCATTCATCTTGCTAATGCCAAATGAAAGTAACCCAGCAAGAAGAGTGGATTATTTGTCCTGGTTCAATAAGCTCAATTGACATTAGAGTTCTCATGAGTAACAGAGCTGTAGCTGAAACAAAGATGGGACCATGCAGTTGTGAGTAAAAGAGGAGGGAGTTGAACCATATGGTTTGGCACAAGTGATCTGGTAGAGCAACTTAAACATCTCATGGGATCACAACCTCAGTAGTATTTAGGTTGTGTAGCATGGTGGAAGGTGTTACAGAATGCAAAGTTTAAGCACTGTAATATTTTAAGTAAAATGTATGCAGGTAAAAATTAATAATATTAGAAAAGAAATAAAGAATCATTCATGTAACGTTTTGATTCAAGTTGAAGATGATAAATCTCACTTTGCCTAAGCAGTTAAGTGGCCTGGAAATAAAAATTAGAATGAAAAATAGGGGTTCACTGTGAAATGCTCAGACCCTTCATTAGTGCATACAGCAGCAGGGTAGAAGGCTTCCTATTCATACCTCCTTATGTGTTTTTATGTTCAGTTGAGGTGTGTTGCTTAGGTTCTGTTTTACATCCCAGTAGGAGGTTGACTCAAATATTAGCAAAAGCATTGTTTTTCACCTGAAGATAGCATTAATAGGGAAAGTGAAATGTACTCACATTTCTACTGTGTATCAGTTAATTAAATATATATGGTTCTGTGCCTACCACAGAGGCTTTTGATGTTTCCTAATGCAGATTATGTATGAATACAGGTAATATCTTAAGATACCTTCCTTTTGTTTTTAATTGCATTATTTTTTTACTTCAAGAAATAACCCTGGAAGTACACTGTATTTTTTTTTTTATAACTGTCTTCAGTATATGCCCAGATGGGCCAACAAAGTTAGTTCTGTTTAATCAGTTGGCTTTCTGTGAGCAACCATCACATGCTCTGTACAGCATCAGTGGTGGTAGCCACTCATTCAAGAAATTCTAAGCAAAATCACTTTTAAGGTCTCCTAGATGTATTACACACTACAGCACATTCTTCTGTATGTTACATCATAATCTTTTCAAAGAGCCAGGCATACTTCTGTGAAAGAAATTTAGTTAGTATCCTGCAGCTCTAATTGCTTTCTCCTTCTGTCTTGTGATTCTTTTTGGGTGTGATTTACACATGCAGATTAAAGTGTAGCTGTAGATGGAAGCATTTGTTTGCTGCACCTGTTTGAGGTGTTACAGCACCTGAATTCCGTATTTCACTTAGCTGCCCTAATTATTTGGGGTTTCAGAGTTTATTGAAATGACATAATTAAATCAGAATTCAGTAAAATATGAATTGCAGCTATGTAAAGGTAAATCATAAAGATTGAACTTTGCTTCCTTGAAAGCTGTTTTTAAAAAATGCTCGAAGAACCTTTACTTCTTTCTGTAAAGTATTGTACCTCTTTATAAGCTTTCTTATTTCTGTCTTCTCCCCATTCATGCCCTGCCCCCATTCGAATTGCAGCTTCTGTATATTGAGAGACAATACAGAGACTGGAAAACCTCTGCAGTAGTGAAATCACGTAAATAAAGAGTGAAATTGAAAACAATTCTTAGTGTGGACTCACTAATTTTGATGGATGCAGGGCTGCATTTGTGGTGATTTGAAAAAAATTGATACCAAACAGATGAGAGAGGTGAAAAGTCTTTAGCTTCCCAGCTATAGATCTTTTTGTAATCTTAGGCTTTTCAAATTTCATCATAGTTTTTTAAAAAAATCACTTAATTACTGTTCCAATTTACTGTATTTATATTTATGTGCTATTTCCAAACCATAGGGTATGAATTACATTATTTAATTAGAGAAACCATCACTACTATCCTAATATTGTTGTATTTTTCTTTTTTTTTTAATAGACATTTAATTGTTGCTCAGTTTCTCCAAATAAGTAAAACTCCCACTTCTATCTGGATGGCTAGAAGCTGTACCCTTAGCTGCTTCAAACTTGTATCTCAATTAATTCATCTGTTTTAGTGCTCCTTTATGTTTTGTTCTTTTTTAGGAGAATTATGGGTTTAACAAAATAGAAGTAAGAGACAATGGCAATGGAATCAAGGTTGCTGATGTTCCAGTAATGGCAATTAAACACTACACCTCAAAAATAAGCTCTTCTGAGGACCTTGAAAGGTTGACAACATATGGTTTCCGTGGGGAGGCTTTGGGATCAATTTGCTGCATATCAGAGGTAAGCAGTTGCTCTAAATGTGTCTAGTTTTGTGTGTGTGTTTGTGGAAGTTTTATTAGAATATTGGTGCAAACACTTCATATTGTTCCAGTAGCCTGCCAGGGTTATGTTTGCTGAACAGTTTTGCTTGTGTACGCTGCCTTTCCTTTCCTCCCCAGAAGTTATGTGATATGGTTAGGAAACAGTATGGATTTCTTGTTAGTGTCAGTCCTGCTTTTCTGTCGTACTGGTCACAGCAGTGCTCTATTTATTGTCCTCAGTCAGAGTAGGTGAGAGACAGATTGCCTAGTGTTTCCTTTTCTTTTGTATCAGGGTGTAGATAATTGATTCCTTATATATACATGTATAGAACATTATTCCTTAGAACACTGGCTTATCGTCTTTAGTGTTATCAGCAAATAGAATGTCAAAGAGTATGATTGAGTTTTCTACTTGAATTAGGGTAAATCAAAATGAGGAACAGCAGGTGGTGGCCAGGCAAAATCATTTCAGGGAACTGATGTCCCACATAGCTACCGTTCCAGTAACGATTTCTGCCTTGATGTTATCTAGGTGATCAGCAGTCATGGGATCTTGCAGGGCTCTATATTGCTCCTTGACATGTATATGACTGCAATTGCACAAACTTTGTTGTCCGTATGAGTAAACAGGAACCTGTTCCCTGGCCTGAGTCTGATCTGTATGTTTGTGTTAAGAAGACTGACAGCGTACTTATATTTAGGATTTAACTTGTTGACAGAAAGTAAGTTGGTTCAAAACCATCTGAAAAGTGTTCAGGCTGCTAAGGGCACAGCAACTACGTGTTCCATTGTGCTCTGCCTTTCTGTATTCATGCTGTGCTGAGGTCAAGTTTTGGATTCTGCTTTCTAAGTCTGCCAAGGATTACGTCCTGCAAGAAGATACTGATATCTGTGTCTGATTGGAACCATCAACTGTCGAGGTCAGGAGAGATGTTAGAGCTTGACGCCTTGCTACCTTGGGCTACATTCACATTGCACTAAGCAGGAGTGGTTTGTGTGTTTGGATGGAGATTCCCAAAGATGCTTTCAAAAGTCTTGGTGTTTTGACAGGTGATGACAGACCTCAATCATTGGTTCCTTCTAATGAGTTGTCAGAACAGGATGCCATCTGTTCTAGGCTTTTAATCAGCTATATGGTACATTTCATAAGAGATGGGAGGTGGCCTGAGTATATTAAGTACTTTAATAGGTATTACTTTAATCCTTGGATCAGTAATTATGTTAATTAAACACTCCTGGCATTAATTGCATTCTGCCTACCCAAACTGCCCCCTGAAGTTTCAGTTAAGAGGTACTTTACTATTGGCCCTTAAGTAGGTCTGTATATTTCCAATTAATCAATGACTGTGTTTTTCTCTCCAGAGGCATGGCTGAACTCTGAATGATTCATGTGAGACACTAAAATAAACAAAAATATCCTGAAGCTCTGTCTGTGTGATAACCTTTATGTCTTTCAGGTGGTTAAAGTGCAGTGGTTCTATTATTCAAATGTTGAACTCAGGGAACTATAGTTTTATTGAACTTTTGGTTTATTACTGGTCTTGCTAAAGCTGATCTATGTATTACCTTAATAGCTTACAAAACATGCTACTACTCATTGCTAGATATGTTTGGGTGTGGAAAGATAATATGCTGTTTGTTTGAGTGCAGTAGTTATGTTTCTGGAATCTCACATGAATTTAAGAAGTTATCACGGTATGCCTTCTCTCAGGAAGGATGAAAATGCAAAATTACCAATTTATTTAGTTGTTTATTTAACCTACGTTAGGAGTGTGTGTTGTAGGTAGTAGGGATTGCTATGCTTTGTGTATTAGTGTGATAAAAATGTGTGGCATTTAGTTAAATGGATGGAAAAATTAGTAATAATGCAGAATGTTTCTCTGACTGTAAGAAACACCTGTAGAAGAAAAATTCTATAAACTAAGTGTTATTGTGGTGAGTAAAATAATGCAATGGTAAGAGTGGTAGCAAAGCTTATCTAAACTCATTCTGAACTTTGATTAACATGATTTTCTTTAAATTGCTCTTTTCAGGTTTTGATCACAACAAAGACAGCTGCTGATGATTTCAGCACTCAGTATGCTTTGGATAGCAATGGGCATATAACTTCCAAAAAGCCTTCCCATCTTGGGCAAGGTAGGATATAATTGTTCTGGTGTTGCACTGTGACAGAAGTATTTTACGTTTCTCTGAGGCTCTATTTGATGTTGAAATACCTGTTCTGTACTTGAAGGCTGAGTATGAAATCTTTGCAGCTGTAAACATTTCTTGCTTTATGTCTGTCAACTGAGAATGTGTTGTTATCGTATGAAATAATACGTCTTGGAAGTTGCTTTAGATAGTAATTATAAACTAGTTTCTCCTTCTCTGACTCACTACTTCAAGCTGACAGTGGAAATAAAAGCTATAAAAATTCAATGCCCCAGGTCCAGGCAGGCTCACTATATAAGTATATGAAAGATTTTTTCAGGACCAAAATAACGTTTCTATACGTAGCAAAATCCTTGCTTAAAGGAGGAGGAGTTGCCCTGCTGCTGTATGAAGGAGTTGCTGGAAGAAGCATGGCTATAGGACCAGGCAAAAACAGTTCTTTCTAACCTGCAGGAAGGGTGTGTCGCTAGAAATCCTTCTACGTGTTTGTGTGAAAGATTAAAGGTCGCTCTCACCTCAGAGGCGGGCCTTGGTGGTTCAGATATGGCGTAGGTTTTGGGTAGCATCTGCCCTACTTCATATGCTGCTCAGCTAAATGTTGCTCAGTGAGGACCGTTAAGGCCACGCTGTGTCCTTGCATTCACACTCCGGCCGGTGTGTATTCGCAGAAGAGAAGTGGTGTGCTCCTTTCTTGAGACAAGGATGTGTTCCCGAGGAAGCAGTTGCAGCGTTTCTGTAAAGCTTGGCTTTTCCCAGCTGAGCTGCAGCGGCTGCTTGTCAATATTGTGCCCACAAGCTGTCCCCCAGATGGCTGCAGTGCTCCTACACCAACTGGGAGCTGACTGCCAACCCTGCTCCTTTCCTCCTCAGTGGCAACTGGCCGCAGGGAGCCATTAAGCCAGAAGTTGCCGAGGACTAGTCAATGGGCAAATGCTGAAGAAAATGCTGAAGCTGAGAACTCTAATTTTAGCAAATTTTAACCAGGGACTCTTTTTAAGATTTAGACTGTAGTATTTTCCACGGCCAGAAAGCCTGTGGGTTGCATTGCCTTGTCTTTTGTCAAAATTGTTGAATGACTGAATTCTGTGACATATATTTAATACTTTTCAATATCCTTACAGGCTAGGAATTTATATGATTGTGTTGGTAGATGAATAATTCTCCTCTTACTATGTACTGTGCCTTGAACAGAGGTATCTGGCTGTTGAGGTACTACCCTAAAGCAAATGCTTGTAAAGGGCCTTAATGGAGCCTTTGCCTCCAGATATGTCTGGTTAGATTCTAGTCTGTTAACTATTTTACTAATGGAAGATAACTTAATATGCAGTGAAAGAGTCTTCAACTTTATTTTGTGCTGATTCTTCCTATCGTCAGTGTGTATGAAAGAAAGCTTAATGCTGCAATCATAACTCTAAATAAAGGAGGGGAATCACAGCTCTTGAGGTCTATAGGTACATTTTGCAGAGGATGACTGCTAATTTGGTGTATTTCATCTCGTGCTAATATAATATACTTTAGGGTTACTAGGGTTTATTTTGTATGCAGCAGCATACAGACGGGTCTCTTAATGTAAAAATGAATTTTCCTCAATATCGAGTCAGTGGTATGCTTTTCAGTGTAATTTCTACTTGTTTTTTGTCACCTGCTTGCAGGTACTACGGTAACAGTCCTGAAGTTGTTTAAGAATCTTCCTGTAAGAAAGCAGTTTTACTCAACAAATAGAAAATGTAAGGAAGAACTGAAAAGAGTCCAAGATCTACTGATAGCATACGGTATCATAAAACCAGACCTGAGGATAACCTTAACACATAATAAGGTAATAATGAGCTATCTTGAGGATCAGTTTCTGATGAATTTGTGCAGTTCATCTAATACTTACATAATATCTTTAATTCTTAGGAATTTTCTTTCATCATAGTTTGTTTTGGACTTCTTTCTTCCCTTCATAGATGTATATTTATAATGGTTACAGATTTTGATCCTCAGCTTCTAAGACTCAGGCTCAGATCTGCCTTTTGGTATGCTCCAACAGATGCCTGGTTAGAAACATGAAATATAAAAGTTACTTTACATGCTAGTGGTATAAGAATGATTTTACATGCTAGCGGTTAGTGAAGTTGTTGGTGTTCTGCAGAACAAAGCAGTAAGGCTTTACTGGGTTACAAGGCCTGATCGAGTGTTAAACTAATCCAACTGAAAAAAACTCTCAGAACTTACTTGGTTAGGCTATCTGTCTGGATAGACGGTATAGCATGTGCAGGTAGCTTGCTGTATGCTGAGTCACAGGAGCTCAGTACATAATGATGGTTTTATTTAAAAAGGCTAAAAAATTCAAAACAATTTGCTACATTGGTGTAAGTAAGAGTAACATGTTACAACAACAGGCTTTAGTTGAGCTAGTTGTTTTTTCTTTAGTCTTGGAGGAACAGATTCAGAGGCCGCTTGGAGGCTGCTTTGACTTCAGAGCATACTGAACAGTAATTTTACAACACAGCTACAGAGATTGCACAGGCAGCTACGGAAATGATGCATTGAGCAGTTCTCCTTTACCTGACCCCAATTTAACATAGCTAATTTTATTGGCTGTGCTCCTGGTTTTGGCACCGCTGAGAGGAAAGGTATGCTAAAGAATTTCCAAGTTGCCACAAAGTAGAGAGTGACATCTCGTGGCCAGATCCCTCAGCAATTCTTTTTCTGCTAGAAAATACTTTTGTCTGTTGATCTTGCTATTTGGCCTGTTCATTGAGCAATTTTGATCAGTTACTCTATCAACCAAACGTTCACACTTCAGTTCCCTTTCGGGGTGATGATGAATGACGCTGTGCTTTCTTGAAAAGACAACAGTTTGCCCGTCCTTTTCTGGAATTGTATAACATGCTCTGATTAGATTTATGGATGTATTTAAATATGGAAGTGTAGATCTTGTGGAAAACAAAAGCCTGCGTTGTGGCTGGAGTAAGTATTCCAAAGCTGAGTAAGCATAGCTACTTTCAGTCTTATTTCATTGGGACTACAGAAAGTTTGAAACCAGGGATCTCAGGGTTGTGCACTTCTTGGTTTGTGTTAAGCTCCCTGACATAGCCAACAGTGCTTTCACAGTATTGGTCTTAAATATTGGTTAATAAAACTAATTTCATCTTTTTTTAGTGGTTTGGTTTTGCCCTCTCTGATGGATGTGGTATAATTTTCCTGTGGTTAATCTGTGGCTTTTATTTATCATTCTTGGCTCCTGCAAGGACTTAGTACAGCTCATTGCCAAGTACCTTCTGTGGACCTTTTTTTCCCCTCTGTGGCAACTCTAGCTTGTTATGTTCTAGTACAGATCTTAAGTTTGATATACTGTATTGGGAAACATCTTGTGGAAGATGGTTGCTCAGTTGACCTTTCTGAACTAGACATCTTGTGCATGGTTGCTTACAGAGTTTGTGTTAGCTTGTCTAGTCTGTTTGGAAACTCCTGTTGTTGCTTCTGGGTGCTGGCAGAGAGGCATGGGAATGTGACTCCTGAGTAAGACAGCAGTGATTTGGGGGAAAAGAGGAATGAGGAGAAGGGGAGCAGCAGTGAGATTGCTGCTGACAAGTTGCAAATTATTTTTTATGGTATTTTGATTTTATCCCCTTTGATTAGACTATTACATATCTTGTTTTCATTTTTTTGTATGCTTATTTTAATACAATGGGAGTAATGTGCAAGAAGTTGATCACATGTGTTTTTCACAATACTTACTGCAGAAGTGGTGTGGAGAGCGGCATGATATTAGCCATTGCACATTGGTTTTGACTACTTAAGGATTAGCTGCAGAGATAAAATCCTTAATACACAATTTGAATAGTACAAATGCTGTCTGCAGGCGATATATATTCATTGTAATGACAGAGATGGTCTCTTCATTTTGCACTGCCAGCCTTATGTTCATTTAATTTATTTAGCGTAAAAGAAGAAAGGAACTGCTCAGACATGTTTCAACACAAGAGGTCACTCAGTAGCTACTGCTGAGATGGGAAAAGCAAAGGCTAAAGAAATTGTACAGTAAGTGTAGTCTGCCTCTGTGCATGTGTAAATACTTTAAAATAGTCTGAAAATGTTAAAAAAAACTTGGAATGCAGATTCATGTGTTTCTACTGCTGTTGTCATTCCTGGCAAAATAAGAATTACCTATTGCATCATACCTTTTAAGAAATTTGAAATTCTGAAATTCCAATGCCTAACAACTTTCAACAGGTCTATGTGCCTTTATTTTACTATAATATCACAAAACATGATTATTCATTAGTTCTTTTTCCTTTACATGCTAAATATTATTGTCACTAAAATTATTAATTCAGGTCAGAAGGTGTTTTTCCTATAGTGATACTACAGTATATTTGTGCTAGAATAATACTCCACTCAGTAGGGTTGTCTGTGATTTTTTTTTTTTTTTTTTTTTATGGCTGTTGTGTTTCTTTTTGAAATGTACTAGGAGAAAAAATTACCTTCTTAGATGGCTTTATTTTTCATGGAGCTCATAGATTATATATTAGTTTTAAAAAAATTGTGTTCAGAGGAGTTCCTAGAATCCCAAATTCTTGAGGCTGAGCCAATACTTTCTGTTGCAATGGAAGAAGATACACGTCAGGAGTAAGATCAGGTTCCGAGGCTTAAAAAAGCAAGAAGGTAGCAGAAATGAGGTATTACAGAAGGAGGTGAAGAAAGATGGGTTGGAAGAATAGAAAGGGTAGTGCAATACAATGTATTTCAAAGAAATCTTGAAAATAAGTGACACAACCAGTACATTTTTTTTTTTTAAGTACATTCTTTAAAGGCCTGTATTTTATGAGAAGTGAAAGGAGAATGGAAGAAAGCATAGCCCTGGCTTTACTGAGGAAGAATACAGTGAGGCTGAAACTTTCATAGAAGTGTCTGAGGTTAGGGATCTGAAAACGGTTGCCTAATTGGTTCTAGCAGAAACTTAATTTGGAAACTCAGGCATCTTATTGAGCTGTTGAATGTTTGTTTGTTTTTAGGATGCACAATACATTGCATGTTTTATTTCCACTATGTTTTTTTTAATGGTGCATGTCTTGTGCTTCTGAATGAAAGTTCCAGAAATTTTTCTTGTCGCTGTGCCACATTTCGCATCTATGTTAGTTCAGATGAAAATATTACCATTGAGTGTCTGATTTCTTTTCCGTGAAAAACCACAATCCTTTTCTTGCCTTTGGGTTGTTTTCTAGTAAGTAAGAAAATAGATATCCTTGTATCAGTCTTCCTAGCATTCATTTATTATGTAGTCTCCGTGAGTGGATTTCTGAGATAGGAAATACTCAATTGCTCTTTCTGCTCAGAATGTTTTGTTTGCATTAGCAATAAATAATGAATCACTTTGCAGATCAGCCCTTGAAGTACTATTGCTATTTTGACAACTTGGATTAGCTAGTGCTCCTTCTTTTTATGAAGGTTTATCCTGCCAAGACATTCTTTGAATACTGATAATGTTGATCCTCTTGCCAGTATGGTTATGTTAGAAAGAGGTATTTTTCTTCTTTCATCACCATGTTCCTTGAAAGCGTATTGAATAATGAGACAGCCAAATGGAAATAATTTACATGAGTATTCAGCAAGTTTATTTAAAGTTAACATTATCTGAGGGCGTGCTAAGAACATTCCAGAGTCAGCTAGCACTTAAACCACGTCAAACTCTTCAGCCCGAAATGCTGTGTTCTAGCCACCTATGAGCTCTGGCTGTATTTTACCCGAGGTCGTGTAGGTCTCTTCCCTGGAACAACAGTTTTCACACTCTTCACCGTTTAACACCAATAGCCTTTGACTCAGTCTTACAAGCCACTGATGTTCAAGAAATGCCTTTGTGTGTTGAAAGGCTGATGATATGGAATACTGTAATTCTGTTCTAGTTGCCTTTACTCCACAAACACTGAAATGAGAGAGGACACCCAATAACTATACCTGTTTTAACGATTTCATATATAATAGGGCTGAACAAATTATGGCAACAGGTGGTTTAGATGGTGCCTATCAGTAGGTCATACCATAAACAACTGGTCCATGTCTTGTGCAAAGCACAGGTGGGCCATAAGTATACTCAATAAATTTTCCAGTTCCTCTTGAGGAAAAATTGGCATAGGAGAATATTTTTTTCCAGTATTTTTCGTGCATAATATTTTGAAGCCTTTGTCACACACAGTTCTGCCTGGAACTGTGTCCTGTTTGTTTCTTGAGAGAGACATGGGTCAGAACTTCTGGATGCAAGAGGCCCATTTTAAAGCTATTGTAACTGTGGATGGTATTCTTCCCCAAATGCCTATTGTTGACCTAAAGGATTCCATATTCTTTTTTTTTTCTTTACAGTAAGTCTCCTCTTATTTCTAAAGTTGGATAATCTCAGCCTACAGTCTGTATCCAAAAGTCCAAAACCAGTTTGTTTTCTGTGTCTGAGTCCTCTGTAATAAGTAATGAAATGGAGTAAAGTTTGTTAGGATAAATTTACCATTTTTAATAATGAGATTATACTTTGCATTCATTCATTGTGCTTCAAGCTCTACCGTAGCTGCATGTTGCAAAGAAATCTGCATTGAGCAGAAAGAGCAGCCTGTAAGCGCTTTCTTCAGTTGGAAAGACTACTCTGTTTAATGTAATGATGATAAATTAAGTCCCTCCCTAATCTGTGTGTCTTAAAATATAAAGAGGAATTATGATTAAGAATCTGCAGCCAACATGCTTTCATGCTGACCTGGAATATAGCTCAGTCTTTACTTCCATTCGTTGTTCAGTGGCTTTGCTGAGAAAGCCAAACAGAGAGTTAATTATGGTGTTTTTTGTGCTGAGGACACCTGTCCACTAGGAAATGCGCTGAGACCCTCAACTCAATTTACATCAGCCAGAGAACAGCTGCCAGATGGTAACTACTTTTGGTCACTACCAACCTGGTTGAATTTGAACTGGTGACCTAGAGGTGAAATGCTTTATATCCTATTACTAATTCCTTGAGGTTTCCAGTTTCTCATCCATCACTTTTTTCAAATGACAGCACAGTGTATGTCTGAAATCTCAAAACAATTACTGTTTCACATATGCAGGGTGTGTTGCAGAATCTGAGATGTGCCTTTAGCTCTTGCAAAGCTTTCACACTCACTTTGTATACTTAAAAAAGGTTAGCAGAAAAAAGATGTTTCCAAAGCCGCCTGGGAGTTTTCCCCTCTTCCTTAGCAATGTACTTTGTCACAGTTAGGTATGCTATTTTTGTTAACCACTGTTTTTACAAAAGGCTTTTAAACCTCCCTTTATTTAAATGGAATTCACTGTGATGATGTACATCCTCAGAATGACAGTTTAGGATTAGAAACTGTGGGTTTTGACAGTAGTTTAACTGTTTGGGAGGTTTTATTTATTTATTTATTTCCTTCTGCTATGGAAGTGGAATTTCTCTAAACATCCACAGCTGAACCTGTGCGGTTAAAGCAGCCCAAAAACTTACAAGTCTATAGTCTTTGTAATTCTTGAAAGGCTCTGAAAACACATGTTACAAGATGAAGGTCCTTGGCTCTTTGTAATACCTGTTAGCTCCTCTCCTAACTTACTTGCCAGCTCGCAAATCCAAGCCTTTCTCCACTGCGTGATGCGGAAGAAAGCCTTTTCATTGAGAGGGTGCACTCGTATCACAAAACGGAAATCTGAGCAGGAAATATGTCAGAATTTGTAAGATGAACGGTGCTGTGAAACATTGCTGTCTTTCAACAAATCCCCTTGATAGCAGTAGTGTCGATGTCCGTGGGATAGACAGGTATGTCAATTGCATCTGATGAGGGGAAAAATGGTGCCTCAAGTTTCTCCATTGCATACCTCCACTGGTAGTTGTCCCATCATCTCTTATGAAGTGGATGGGACAACTGATTCCTCAGGGGCAAGTATAAAATATATGGGGGAAAATAATTACGATTCAAAGAGAGTTGCATTATTTTCCTTTAAGCTAAATTGAAAAACTAGTGTGATTTCTGTTTTCAAGGGGGGATTATGCAAGAGCTCTTTTTTAGTAAGATAACTTGCCATTGGTTTTAAAACAAGACAGCAGTTATGGCATGAAGCTGATAAACAACATCAACACTTTTCAAGGCTGGGATTTTAAAGAATGTGGTTAAGACTTCATCTTAATCTCTTACTGATCTTAGCTGATAGGCTTTCTTCCACTGAGGAGAACGTGTCAGCCCTTGCATCTAGGTGTCTGTGCATCATAAGCAAAAGAGATTATATACATGATACAAGCTGATGTCTTTTTGTTTCGCTTGGGCTAAATTCAAACTTGGGATATTGCTGACTGGCTTTCTTCCTGTTTTTATACTCTCTTAACAGGTAGGTAGCAATGTTTTCAGTTATGGGAGCCTAAAACTATTCTGTTTTAAGTCAGGAAAGCTGAGGGACATACTAGCCCAAAGAGTTAACTATCTGCAGTGAGATCTCAGATGCCAGGGTGACAGGATTTTTGAAGCATGTGAAACAAAATTAGAGAGACTGTGAAATACGGTTCAGAAATAGAGAGTGAACTGATGTTATGTTACCAACCTACAGTTCATGTACAGTGCTTGTTCTACTAGACTTTGACACCCTCAAACTTTATTGCAGGATAAATAACACAATGATTATCACAAGACAAATAAAGACAGTAGATGGTTTCTGCGTAGTAAAAGTCCCCTGTTACTGTTAAAAGTTACTGTCATTACGTAGTAGAATGGGATGAATCTGTTTAACTTGTAGCATCATAGTTGCACTGAAGTGGCCACAGTCAGCAGCAGCATCTAGGCCCCAGCTCTGAGATTTTTCTTTTGCCTGTGATTGCAAATCATTGTGGCTGCTGGCAGAAATTCTACAATATGAACGATAGTTACGGCTGAGGAGTGGGTGCATTTTTCCTCTGTCTTTCCTTGATGACTTTGATGAAACAAATAATGAGCAGCTCTTATTCTCCTTAGTGCCATATACCAGGGACCCCAGTGGGAAGAGGTTGTATACTCTTTCTCCACTCTTTACACATTTTTCAAGGCATTCTTCTGGGCTGTGTTTATGCATCCTGAAATAACAGAGATGCCTGCTGCATGTGTGCATATACGTTGCCATCCTCCACAAAAGTATGCACATGCATATGTCCTAGAGCTCAATGGCGGGGGGGAGAAATACATACACACAGACACGCACATGTACTTGTTTTCTGTGTATGAGCAATAGATTTTATATACATTACGACATTTTGTAAGATCTAGATCATGTAATCCCCTTCAATGAAACAAGGAGGGAGGTGGGATATATTTGGCTAGCTCTAGCAAAACCTAAGATGGGCCATATGTAATAATATATCTTTGAGTAGGCTGTTTCTGCAGTGTCATCATACTGACTAGAGTCAGATTCTTCCTTGGCTCATCCTGGACGCCCGCTTTATACGACCTAGAAAAAAAAATATGGGGGATGTGTGTGGGTGTGTATTTTTAGCTAAAGTAAAGGGTATAATCAAGGTTAAAAAAATAGGGTATTGCAGGAACCTCATGGAAACAGGCACTTTCTAAAATAAATGAAATGGAACATACGTTGTTTATAACTGGATTTTTAATGCCTGTTGATACATCTGGAGAGTTTAGAAAAATAATTTTCTTTAAATGACCAGCTATTCTTATGTTTTTGCTTCATAATGTGCAGTCAGGGCTAAAAATGAACACACAATCTATTCTGTGCTTATATAGTATAGAAATTTAGGAGTTGCCTGGCATCTTTAGTATGTAGGCTTTAATTTAACCTACAGTGATAACTAGTTCCTAAAATTTTGTCTGTAGTTCTGAGTATTAATATCCGATAAATATATGACTAGTTAAAAAATACCCCTCAACTTATTAACAGTATCAGCTTTTAGCAAGTTTGCATTTAATAAGTTTTCATGTTCCACAGCTTTCTTAAAACCGCCTTACTGAAGTGATCTTTTCACAGTTCTCGATATTAGCCATTCAGCAGGTCAGGCAGTGTAATAACCTTGCATTAATCAGCAGCTAAGATTTATATCTGTACCTGTGGCATCACACTAGTATAACCTAAAATAAACAGCATGATGTTTATATTAGTCATGTAACAAGTGTCTTTCTCAGTTTGGTCACATGCATTTAATTTAAAATATATCCACTAAAGAAAAAATTGCTTGGCACTTTGTGTTTCCATTTTAAGTAATCAATTTTAAAATAGAAGCAGTACAGGATATGTTTTATAAGAGGCGCTCTAAAGAAGAGGACAAATTCTTTCGTCACTCCAAAATGTCTTTGAGGAGATTTACAGCAGGTGTAGAGGAGGGAGGCAGCATGCTTTGGGTGGCCCTGGGCTGTCCTTTACTGCTGCCTGCTGCTGAAGCACGGTGGGAACTCTTCCTGACGGAGCTGTGGATGCCCGGCCTGTGGCTCTGCATGCTCATTTCTTCTCTTCCCCTTTTTGTATTCGCTGCCCTCCCTGATGTAAATTGTCCTTTATGTTAGAAGGGTTCGCGCTCGCAGTAGGATGACTGAGCTGTAATCAAGCATGTGCAGAGGGCTGTCAGGCTGGTGTGCAGGAGGTGAGTTAGATTCAGGCAGGACTGCAAAGCCCCACCTCACAAATGCTGCAGAGTGTACATGGAAATGGAAAATTAAAGATTTGGGGAATAGTTTTAGGCTCAACAGTCTCAAAGCTTTACAATTCCACCTGTCCTGTAGGAAGGGAATATCATTTTACAGGAGCACCGTGTTCTTCCATGGAATTTACCCCTCAAGGCCAGCAAATATCCCACTGGACAGGTGGAATTTTAAGGCTATGTATTGCATTTCTTGAGATGGTTGCATGTGTATTCTTTGCTCACTCACCATACTGTCACATAACATCCTGCACCAGAGTACTGTGAACTCATTTTGAATTTATTG
The DNA here is from genome assembly GCA_003993805.1 of Himantopus leucocephalus. Taxonomy (NCBI): domain Eukaryota; kingdom Metazoa; phylum Chordata; class Aves; order Charadriiformes; family Recurvirostridae; genus Himantopus; species Himantopus leucocephalus. The sequence continues at coordinate 1,144,718 of RSEF01000007.1, read as the reverse complement.
GACACCTAGCACCTATTTAAAACATCAATTTTAAACAGCACTGTAACATCAGATTCAAGGTGCAACTTGCTGCATTCTTTTTCTTTTGTGTTTGAATGTTGATCATTTGAAATACGCTCACTCAGCTAACAGTGACAGAAATAGATATAAAGCGGATCTGAATCTAACAGTCTCAGTTGCCTAGAAGCAGAAAGCCAACTAAGCAAAACTTTTTGTTGTTGATACACAGCAATAAAAGATAGGAGATTCAAAGTTAAATTTGTGGCTGTTTAATATAGGACTTCTCATTAGTGAGAGACAAAATTTCATTTCCCGGATTAGCTAATACTTTCTGTATATATAAGTGGACTTGACAGGTAACTTCTGATGCAAGTTGCATTTCATACTGCCTTACTGTATTTATTAAATCTTTGCAATAGTATTGCAAGATAGGTAGCTAATAGAGCAGATATCATTTTATCCTTCTATTACAAAGTTTTTGTTAGACAAACACCTGCTTTCCTTAGAAGCTGCTTTCCTTTTTAAATAGCAGGCTTGTCGTAGACCAAGAGTATAGGTCTATAGAGTATTCAGGTAAGAGCTATGAATGGACATCTGATAGCCTGGTTTCTACCAAAACGACCTATCTCTTGAGTATAGGTAGCATAAGCATTGCAGTGCCCACCTTCAAATGTAGACCATTGTGCCAGAGATATGTCATAAACTCTCAATTTATAGGCTTCATAATAACACAAAGTCTACTGCTGTATATCTAAGAGGAGAAGGAGTATTTTTATTGATTTGTTTTTAACAATTGTTTCAGGTGCAGAAGTCCAGATTAGCTATGTAACATCCATAAATACAAGCTTTGCTTAATTTTCCAATTGCTACAAGTCTAAATAAGTAATACAATATGAGAAGGCATGCCAAAAAGTACCATATCGTGAGTGTTAACACTGAAAGTTGTGAATGTAAGAGGGTCAAAGTACAGAATGTTACATATACAGTATGTGTGCAGTTGCATATGCATGTTCATAGACATGACTTGAGTTCAACAAATATAAATATAATGTCAAAAATTTGACTCTGTGCCATTTGTTTCAGGCAGTTATTTGGCAGAAGACCAGGGTGTCGGATCACAAAATGGCCTGTATGTCAGTTCTGGGAACAGCCGTTATGGGCAGTATGGTACCTTTTCAACACTGCTGTGAAGATCCTGAGGTGAGTTTAAACTTCCTTCTCCCAAATCCACTTAAAGCTTGTCAATGAAGAGAGCTAAATCAATATTCAAAAAGGAGACTTTGCAAAAGAGACTGGTATCTCCATGTTGACATCCGATTAATGCATTTGATTCTATTAATGTCCTCTCTGTAAAATTAATTGGTTTGGTGATTGAAAATCCACTCCAAGAATCATATAGTCAGGACTCATGTGGCACTGATCAAATGGCAGTAAAAACAGTTGTGATGACAAATGCAGAATTGCTGATTGCTCAGAGCTGTCTAAGTTGGGATTCCTGGCCCACAGGCAGGTTGGGCTCTGATTAATATCTGAGCATTTATATCGTTCTTGTCCTCGTGGCCTCTTAGCCTTATACTCTAAAGAACATCCCCTCAATTTCAGTGAGGGGCACCTGAGTAGCAAAAGAAACACATTCTTAGAAGGCAAGTTATGCAAAATTTCCACTAAACATATATTTCAAGGAAATACTAGTTCGTTTTCAAAAAATTTGGACCTGTTGAAATTGTCTAATATTTTTAAAAATTTTTTTACTCTGCTTCCATTTTTGTTGGAGACATTCTTATAAAAGGGAGTCTTGCTACTGCTGATCCTTCAAAGTTGAATTTTCCTGGATCTTGTAGTAATAAGTCTTGACCAGTGACATAGATGAGATGAATCACCATCTGTAAAGTCACAGTGGCTATTAAACAGAAATTACCATTCTGCATTCAGCATGGTAATTTGTATTTAACAGCATTATTCAGACTTTATTTAAAGTCTGAAAATATATATATATATGTATTAAAGTTTAATAGTGTTATTCAGACTTAAATCTTGAGTTTGTCAGAATGCTTGTAGTATACATATGCAGGGGAATGAGGGGAAAAAAAGCAAAGTAGTTTCTTGTCATTTACTAACTCTTAGTTGCTTATGTCTGAACAGAACATCCAGAGTTCTTACCTGAATGCAGTCTGGATGTGCCCCACAGGGCAAGTGCTGGGGGCTCTGAAGGGAAGACATGGGGGTATTTAGAAGGGACTAGCTTGAAGGAGGCACTCAGGTTCTCACATTACCTCTCTGCTATATCATGAGGCATCCATATTCCTTGAATAGAAGTTGGGGAACATTCCATCTCTCTCTCTGTCTCTAAATAGTGTGTAAAATACCACGTGCATCATTTATAGGTGTATAAGTGATCCATGCTTATTGCTCACACACAAATCTACATTCAGAAACCATGGACATTTCTAAATTAAGCAGTCAAACACTATAAAATGACAGAGTTAAGGTTGCCTGTGTAACCCTTTCTTTCTCCCTTGTGTGCAGGTATTGGCATAGGTATTTAACAACAAAACACGCCACTTTTTTCCTTCCTATTAGGTGCCTGCTTCATTCAGTACACAGACCAGAGGGCAGCTCTTTAATTCTTTTCCTTTCCTACTTGTTCATTGCGTGGCTTCATACTCCTTTTCTGCAAAGTCTACTCTGAAGACAAAACTAATGTTGCTAAAAGCAACTTTCTGTAAGCTGTACCTTACTACCTGCAGAGTTAAAACTTCTGTAACAAGTGATCCAGGGGTTTTAAAGACTGTCCTTCAAAACATATCCATTATGAGCACTGAATGAAGCAAGAACAAATTTCAAGATGACTCCAAAGCATGCAAACTCAGGAGCTACTTGTAAAATAAAAAGAAAACTAAGAATTGACACAACTTTTTATATGTACAAAAGAGCATCCAGGCTTTTGACATCACCAGTCTTGTAAATGGATGGATCTATTTTGCCTGAAAATTTTCACACAGGAAATTTTCCTAGTGTCTTCTTTTTCTGTGGTTAAGTTTAGCAGATACACATGCCACTGGGAAAAATATAAGTATTTAAGAAAGACGTTCTATTGTCCACTCAACACAGATATATTTTAATATGTCTATAAGTTGTTTTTTATTAAAGTATTAACTTTGAAAACAGTTTATCTAATTTAAAGCAAATATTCTGTAATATTTTTCTGTCTCTGTAATTTTGTTATTAAACTTCCTATATTTTCCTATATGAAACTTCTAATAATTAAGACTAGTTTTAGAAATTGTTGCTAACTTTTAATGAGCATACTGATATTCTAGGTGACTTTAAATAGTAACAGCAGTCAGCCATGTCTAAATCTGGCAACTTCTTAAATGAGTTATTTAGAGACTTTCAGTTTTGCTTTAACGTGGTCTGTATATAAAAATACTGTTTGAAGTGATAAAGACTTGTACAAATACTTGGGAATTAAAAAAGGAGCTTGAAGCCTAGAGGAGGAACATTCAGGGAGGATGTGCTAAAGTTGCAGAGTAAAATCTAGAAGTGCTGCATGTTGTTTTCTGATAACCGTCCAACAGATATTTGACACCTCTTTAACTTGACCAGTGGTGTTTGGTTATGTGCGACGTTGCTGACCAGAACACTCCAGCTTTAGCACAGAATGCTTATTACAAGGTCAAGAGGGAATAAGGGAGCACATGAGCAGATAGCTGGTGTGACGTAGATGAATGGGAAGGATAGGCCAAATCCCAGGGATTTTAAATTCCGTTTCAAATGCATGATAATTTGGATTTTAGTAAATACAAGTGGTTCTGCCAAAAGCAAAGCTAATGAGGTCTGATTTCTGTGTTCTGTGATCCACCCTGCTACTAGAACATTCTCCAGACTTTCCCATGTCTCCAAAAGCTCCATCCTCATGATGTCCTAGTGTTCCTTCACCTATTGGGCAAGTGGCAGTGTGACAATGCGTGGGGCAGTGCATGAGCTGGTCAGCATGTCAGTGCTTACATGCTGATGGATCCTGTCTTTTGAAAAGTTACAATTGCCTTTTCTTCAGTAAGGTCATTATCTTGAGGCTCTCCTCTCCAAACAGCTGTCAGTTATGACAGAAATTGTGGAAATGTAATATCTTTGGGATTTCTGCTTCTTCACCAGATTGAATTGAAATCAATCCAGCAGTGTCAAAAGTTGCTGGGTGGGGGAGAGGGGGAGGTGGTGGGACAGGCAGCACAAGTCATAGGCCTCATTTTGACCTAAAAAAAACTAAGCTAAAGACTCAACAGAAGAATCTTAATGTTAGGTACTGGAATCGTGTGATTTTTTTGCAAGGCTCCTTGGCAGTGCTGTGTGCTCACAGGTTCTGCTGTGGTCTGTGAATCATGGGTGTGCAGCACTCTTGAGAGTCAGATGATTTGGATACAGGTGGTGTAGGTAAATTTAGGTGCCCTGAATAAATGCCCTATGACAGGCTATTTAAGGTGCCCTGCGTGTAGAAAGGAGGGATTGTGTGTTTGGGCTTTTCCTGTAGGACTAATTCAGTACTGCTTTCACCAGGTTGGGCAGCAGTGCGTGCCTTCAGCTTGTACAGGGGTTAAGTTGGCAACCATACACTCAGCAAGCTTAAAGCTGGCTGGTGGTGTTCGCCGCCGCCCTCAGCTGCAGACAGCAACCTGGTGCAACTGGCAGTCCAAATGGGAAGTCTCTCAAGGGAAATAGATACAAACCCATCCTTCTCAACCGCTTTTTTTTTTTTTTAAAGTACTTTTATTTTTCAAACCATAACTTTCAAGAAGCAGTGCATGCTGCTTTTGAATGACTCAGACTCCTGTGCAATT
>RSEF01000007.1:1078761-1139783 GCA_003993805.1 Himantopus leucocephalus | reverse complement strand
AAAAAAAAAAAAAAAAAAAAAAAAAAACAAAAACAAAAAAAAACAACCAAAACCCAAAAACTTTTTAGGGTTCTCTTTTTAAAGACTTTTGTACTGTATTTGTTTTATCGTTGCAGATAAATCTTTCTGGATTTCTCCCAAAAGCTGAATCAGACAGTTCTTTGACAAGCCTTTCAAGTTCAGAAAGGAGTTTCGTTTTTATAAATAATCGTCCAGTTTGTCAGAAGGAAATATTGAAGGTAACATCCTCTAGCTTTTTATTCAAGGAATAGAAATGTGACTTCTTTGAGGACAGATACAGCTATGCAATCTACAACCTTTTTCCCACATAAAATAACTGGAGTATTACAGGTGAAGATACTAGCATTTATAACAGAAACCTCTTCCACAAGTCTGATGCTCCTGGTGCCTCAGTTTCATTGCATTCGCCGCAGTCACGACAACAGAGCTGAAGGTTATGTTCATGGCTGATTAAAAAAATGTAATTTCAGATATTCTATGTGAGAGACCAAAATAGTTGATTCTTTCTTTGTATCAGCCTGCAGAAATACACCTGTGCAGTTTTCCATGAGGGAACTTTATGTGGTTTCTTGTAAGAGAATTCTCCTGAAAATCAAGGTTTGATTTTTGTCCGCTTCTTGCTGTGAGCTTATCAAGCAAATATGCAGACTTTCCCTTTAAATTTGTGTATGCATGGGATAAAAATGAAAGTGATAGTGCAGCAGCATTGGCTACAGCTAGGCATTGTGTAGGCAGAATTTGATACTCTTGGGTTTCTCACACTACTGAACCTTGCAGCACCTCACTTGGAGCAGCCTTGCTGTCCTAATCCTTGCCCTCCCCAGAAAAGAAAATCACGTTCATGCCAAAGAGTACGTGTAGGTTTTAAAGTGGAGACAATGAAGTAGTTTTTAGTTGGCAAGCAAAGCTTGTAAACAAAGGGTTTACAAAGGTGTAAACCCTGAACTTGTGTTGGTACCTTAAGTGACAAATAAGGCTAATCTATCTCCAAGCAGCATTTGATGTGCCCAGGACTTCAAAGATCAGCTTGAATCCTATGACAGAGACAACTTTTTAACTGGAGTACAGAGGCCTAGTTTCAAAGTGGGATTCACAGTACTGTCATACAAAGTAAAAATATGTTGCCCTTCATTTAGGGCTGTTCTTGTAGTAGTGCAAGTGATGCTCTTCCACTGCCTTTTTTTTCTCGTCCATTTTTTTAATCCTTTTTTTTTTTGCCAGGTGAGGTTAACAATACATGTGTAAGAATACATTTTGATGGGTATGGAAAACAAGCTATAGATCACTTTTATCTCCATACAATGTATGGGGAAGAAGTGCTGGTGGACCTCTTATTACTACAGTTCAGTGCCAGCTGAGGACAGACTGTGGGAATATTGAGGTTAAAATAACTTGAAAATACTTAAATAAGCTTAATGTTATTTAAACAATATTTAAGGATTAAAAAATAATTTAAAAATTAAAATGTAATCTGCAGGGAATCTTCATTTTTTACACTTTCACTTTTTTTGTGTCCCGTTAAAGTATTCTTTTCCCCAGTATACGTTTGTCAAAGGATCCCTGATACTAGAGGGAAATGCTGCAAGGATCTTTATTTGAGCCTTCTAGTTAACAAGACCAAAATTCTGAAACAACTAAATAATTTTGTAGTCTTTTGGAGGAGTTTTTAGGAGGATTATAGAGAAAATTGTAAGGGCAAGCAGAGTTTGAGAAAAGCTGTAAATCTATAATTGGGTTAATAAAAGGAACAAATTAATCCTGTTGAAAGGGCAGGTCGGTGGTGCAAGCGCTGCTTTCTCAAACAGACTTTAGTTTGGCTGGAAGACACAGCAATTTATTTGCATGCTATAAGATTTTCCTTAAAAAAACAAACAAATGATAGTATTTGTGTTGATTGAGGAAGTAAGTATTGGAGTTGCAGTCCAGTTTGGGCATATCATATCTTTTCTTCTAAGTGTGATCAATACTTTCATTCAGAAGGTCAAAGTAGCTACCATTAGTGCCTTGGAATTCATTCCTCTTTTTTTTTTTTTTTTTTTTNGCTGTAAAGACATGGCGACCACCAATAACTGCCCTTTTGGTGATTATTCTGGCATACGTGTATGCCCACAAGGACCTTTTTAGCATTCCTTTAACTTAAAAAAAAAAAACAACCCTCCGAACAAACCAGTTATGCTTTTATAATGTCAAATTTTGTTTCTGTGCCTTTGTGTCTATTTTATTGCCTTTACTGACATGTCTTTATTAAATCAATCTGTAGTTAATTCGGCAGTACTACAGTCTGGTGACGCACAAGGACTGTACTCGTTTATATCCTGTTTTCTTTTTGAATATTACTGTACCTGCCTCTGCTGTGGATGTGAATTTAACACCTGATAAAACTCAAGTTTTACTGCATTATAAGGTAACTGAGGTTTTAATCTGGTTTTGAGTTAGCGACCTTTTACTTATGTAAGCATAATAAGGGTTTCTGGGACTACTGAAATGTTTGAAGGTAAACAGTGCCACTGATTTATTTTTTTTTAGTTACATGATAGCTTGTCTTTATCACAGGACTGTTTTTTTGAAAAGTATTGAACAGGCTAAGTGGAGGATTAGGCAAAATTAGTTTCCTGGTTGATTTTAAAGATGATTTTTACACTGTAAGATATACGTGTGTATCACTTTGTTTTCAGATGGCTTTATAGTGAGAGAAGAAAAATGGAATTATGATGTGTGTCCCTACATAAATCTCATTCTTAACTTCATAATTACACTAAGTAATCACTTTTTAAACACCATGTACATTAAGGTGGGGAAGCTGATTTCTGGTCAAAGCAATATTTTGCCGCTATGTGCATAGATTATTGTTGACATCACTTAAGTTTTAGGATATCCTGTTCATACATTAAAACCTGAAATTTAGACCATGTATACCTGTGTTTTAGAGGCTGGGTAGTGATAAATTTCTATAAACTCACTTTCACTTATTAGCACTTCATATGAAAAATAGTATCACAGAAATTAAGAAGGCCATATAGGTAAGGTGGCTATTCAAAGTGAATGGAGGTAGTCACATGACTATGTTAATCCTCTTATTCACTGAAAGTTTTCATATTTGTCTATGTTAATCTTGTAAATGTACTGCCTGTTGAGTGTTACTTATATGAAAATTGACACAGCATTCTCACATTTGATCTAGCTTAAAACTTCCCTTTGGCATTAGAAAAGGGTTGGGTTTTTTGTTTTGTTTTTTTTATTATTGTTTTGTGGGTTGTTTTTTCTTTTTCATTTCCATCATTTGGTGCAAAGCTGTCCTGGAAGCATGCACCATAAAAGCACCTACACAAACACACTTACATGAAATGGGATGTTGGTGGTGCATCTGTCTTGACTATAAGCTTCTAACTCCGTATTAGCTGGGAATAGTTTTACCTGATACTGGTTTAGGCAGTCAGTACCCTGTTATAAAGAAAGCAGTTAATCAGTTTTGTGATATCAGAGTAAACCAGTGAAGCAGAATATCTATCACAAAATATTTGAGGCTAAAGGTGTTCAGTTCGGAGTCTTTTTGAGCATATGTGAACAACTGAAATGCAATAATCTGTCCAAATTTGTCTGAAAAATATTCTGAGTGAGATCGCTTTGCTTATTGTTCTGTATTCTCACTGTCAGTTACATTTTCAGGTGTGCTTGTGTGTGTGGCTTTTCTGTTTTTAGGGTTTTTTTTTTTTTCTTTTCTCAGGAATCTGTCTTACTTGCTGTTGAAAATGTGTTGAAATCACTGTATGGGCCACTACCTGCTACAGTCCCTGGTGAAAGTAATAAAACAGATGTTACCTCAGAAGACATGTTTGTTTATAGAACAGAACAAACAGATGTGGTTGTTAATGAAATGGGACCATCTGGAAACGATGATCTACATGCTCGTACTTCATTCCTTTCATTCAGCAGTGATGTGCAAAACTGTCAAGCAGGAAAAAACACAGAGATCTGCTTAAATCATCAGACATTTTGCAGTGATAATGTGCGTAGTTGCCTGGACAAAAAAGAGGTTTCTAAGAGTGATGCCTTTCCAGACAGTTCCTTAAATCTATTGTGTGGGGAGGAACAGAATGGACAGAACATGACCAATATTCAAAGTAATGGTGTTCCTGAGGACCCCAAGTCTAAAAAAGCTGATGAGCATCTTTTGAGTTCTGATAATATTGATGAAATAGAAAAAAATGAGGAAGTCTTAGTCCCTAAAGACTTACCTGAAATCTCTGCTGATAGTTGGAGTATGGGAAGTGGATTTAAAAACCCTCTAGGAGACAACCTGGAACCTGTTAAGATTTTGATTCCTGAAGTTGGAGGAACAATTAATAAGAAAAATGATCATACTGGTGAACAAAGCAATGATCCACAAATCTCAAATCAAAGCATAAAGAAAAGAAATGTAATAAGTGATAAATTTGGACATGTGACAGCTTATGACTTAATTAGTAGTAGAATAATAAGGAAACCAAAGTCTGCAATTGGATTTTTTACTCAAGATTGTCGTCCAAAATTGATAACTGATAATCCAAAGACCAGCATGGAGGACATCCTGCTGAAAATTGAAGAGCAGTGGAAGAATCTGAATGAAGAGGAAAAAAAGAAGTAAGTTTTCAGGCTGTCTTGGTTCTAAATCTGGTACTTACCAATGAGTCAACCTTTAGTGAATTAAAAAAATTTTAACTTCCCAGTTATTTATGAAAAAATAGAACAGAAAATTATTTTTAGCTTTTCAAGATCATCATCAGTATTGTGAGTTGTCATCCTTTGCTATGTGCATACACACACTGCTGAGTTGAGTTACTCATTTTGCCACTGTGCCATGCAGCAGTTAAGTAGGGACAGTTTTGCTGAATTGTTATTTAGGGATAACAGACAAGAAAATGTGTTGCTTGAATCCTACAAACCTCTGTTTTCGAAGAGCTGCCTGTATGTTGTCACTCCTGATACTCTCTGAATGAAAACCAGCATGGTGATGGACGAGGCACTGTATAGTTCCTGCAGAGCTTTTTCCAACCAACAGTTCTTTTTTTATTGCTACAAAGTGAGAATTCTTTTCAGGATCTTTAGTACTTGAACATTTGGTAAACTCCTTTCCTCTAAATTTAGTACATATCCCAACCCAGGCTACCTCAGAATTGTATTTATAAAACCCAATCAAATGACGCTAGGAATTTCTTTTCCCTCTAAACAGCTATTCCAGTGCTGGCTCAGAGAATATAGTACAGTTTGAATTTTAATCTCTTTCAATCAAAACTAAATCTTTTTTTAGATTGCAATCTGAATACCTAAATTCCATATTTTTCCAAAACAAATTGTCAACTGAGTTTTTGAAATCTGTCTGCAAGTAAGGGAAATATTTTAGCCTAATTTGGGGTAGGGGTTGGATTAGTTAAAATATTAGGTATAGGTTGTCCTTTAGATGCAATTATGGTACAAGATGACTTAGAATAACAGATTTTGAGACATTGTAAGATGGTTTTAGAAAAAAAAAAACAGCCACCAAACCTTCCACATTTAGTTTGTAATATTATAAAATGTAAAACATTGTAGGGCGTCATGCAAATGAGGAAAATAGAAGTAGTTCTTCAATAGTTTTACACGTAATGATTTGAATGCGTATTGTGATTTGTAGCAAAAAGTTTGGGAAATGAAATTTTGGTTCTGAAGAACAAAGTCATTGGAAGTGTTGTGAAAATGTGTTTTCTTCATGTTGTGGAAGCAAGGAGAGAGGGAATTAAGAAACACCACTGCAGAAGGAAATTATACTAGCCAAAACAGTGTAATTTTAACACTAATGAGAGATTAAATTAGGAGAATGGTAAGAAAGAGAAGCTATACCTGTTGAATTACTGTTTGTATATATTTTTTTTCTTTGACTACGTGACTTTGAAAACATCTGCATTGTTCTGAATACCAGAGTTAAGTAAAACCTTTTTATCTAGCTTCTCATTTACTTTATTTAAAGCTCACTAAGCAAGCAACATGCCATGATCACAAAACCACACATGTGAGAGAGGGGTTTGTCCATCTCTGCATTAACAGAAATATTAATCTACCAGTAGAAATCTACTCCAATTATATTCATGCTTTTAGTGAAATGAAACAAAAGGTTGTGCCAGCTGTTTCAGAAAATTTTCATTTGCTCTGCTTTAGCTTTTGAGATTTCATGGTTGCTTTCCTGGTACAACTGTTATGTTTAAGAGTGTGCCTGCAGATTAGCTTTGTATTCGTTCAGGAAGGAAACCTCTCTGATAATGAAGTTCTCGTTGTATGTGGGAATGAATGCAGTATGGTCCAGTGGATGTTGAAGTGAATGAAAAATTTACTACTAGTTGTATCCATACATTTCAGCTTCAATATGCCTCTTTTTCTGCTTTTAATCTTTTAAAATTGCCTCTGAAAATAACAAATAGGAAGAGATACACAGTCATCTTTTCCTCCAAGGTAACAATCCAGCAGAACTGTTGTATGTCTGGCAGAGAACCAGTCTTGCCTACCAGATACTCTGGATAAATTGGGCCACCTAGAGGTAACAACAAATCTATATGCAACAGGGCAGCCAAAGTGCCTCATTTCTGTAGAGCACCCTATACCTCCAACTTCATGCAACCTTTCTGGCAAGACACCACTTTTCCTGGGCTCTAGTCCTCCATCCTTCTGTGATAGTCACATGTTTATGTTACAATGGGTGTGCTTGGCTTCAGCATCTCTGTTTCTGTGTTGCTTCTCCAGCAGGTCTAAATGAGTTTAAATCCTTTTTGGGAGCATTACAACCAACAGATGTCCCATAGTGTCACAGGATAGCCTTTTCAAAACAAGTCAGCATTTATTACTCAACCGGAATGTAAAATGTTATGGTCTTTAGGTTATAATAGAAGAGGAAAGCTTCCATGCATGTCCATGTTGGCAGCATCATATATCCCCCTGCTTTGCAAAGCCAGGATATAATTTCATGCACTCACTCTGCTCTTACTTAATACAGCTTGCGTGTGTTTCTGGTCTTAATATTTCTTGTGTATCAGGCTTAGGTAGGAGCGGGAGAAATCCCTCCAAGTGCCATGTCAATGGCAGCAGAAGTTATCCTGAAGGTGTAGGAAAGGTTCAGAGCCACACACACATTATCATGGAGCTAACAAATTACCTTGTCAGTGCTCTACGGTAATTCTTCATGAGTATATTTGTACCTTGGGAGAAACATCATTTCAGGTAGCATAGCCTTTGCTGTCTATTGACAGGGAAGAGCATGCACGTAGACAGTCATTAGTGGCTGATAGTAGCTAGCTCACGTGGTAGCTTTTTATTGCCTGATAAACTTTCCATGCATCTCATGGCTTGTGTGTGTGTGTATACATTATTTGCAACTGCTTTACATTGGGGCAAATATGCTTGCTTAGCAATTCCATAAAAATTCTTTTTTACTGTATTTTAACTTTTTAGTTAACATGTTCTCTTTCCTGTGGATGGGGCTAATTTGGTGGTACCATCTGGTCATTGGCCATTCATCATATCTCTAGCCAGCTCCATTCATCTACTGCCAGATATTAATCATGAATAATGGTATTAATACTTGGTATCTGTTGCTTGTCCCCAGCATCCATTCAGTCATAATGGTAGGTCCCTATTGTTCACTCCTAGGAAACAGTGCTAGTACCTTGAAACCTACAGATTTTGGAAGACCACTGTGAAACGCTGATGTGGGCAATTAAAAGCTTTTTTTTATTTTCCTCTTCACAAACGAAGAAAACACAGAAGTAGAATGTAATACTTAATCATGGTGATAGTTTGAGTTGATTTGGGTTTCATTATGTGAAAAGGCTGATGCTGAGAGATATTACATTGAGTGGGATGCCTCTCTGTTCTGAACACGTATGAATCCACACAAGTGGCCATCTCCAGTCAGAGTTTACTCCAAGTAATCAAATTCAGATAGTCTTATTTGTCTTAAAAGGTCTGAGAGACCTTATATTAAAAGGTTTTTGTTACATGCTAAATATTTCATTTGGGTTTAAGAAGCAAGGGGAAAGTGGTAAGTTGTGGGAACCATTTTTTCCAGTTAAACCAAAGCTGCTTTTAAAATTAGACTTCAGTCTAGTCTTCCACTTTCCTCCTCACACCCATTTTTGCAAATACCTTGGCTTTAGGTTTTGTAGTTTGACGAAAGGATCCTGAGTTCACAAAGCAGAGCAGAAACTGTTTCTGTAGCGCTTGTTGATTTTACTTGCCTCTCCGGAAGGATTTTTGGAAAGGCAAAGGTGTTCCCTTGTAGTTTGTAAACCTGCTATTTTCTTTGATTCTGAACAAACCACTGGTAGTGATGCATATGAATCTGCAAAACCCTCACAATCAAGGCTTGTAAGGCTAGAATTTTTCTCATAGCTTATAGTGACAGGCAAGTTAGACTTTCTTTGGAAGTGCTTTTGTTTTGGATTGTCAGTGTATCACTGAAAGCTGAGTTCTCTTATAGTTAAATATCCTCCTGCATTACAATTGAGTCTATTCAGAACAAAGTATTTATTGATCTGGTCAAAACTATACATGTATTTGGGATAAAAAAATTTCTGTTCAAGTGATTTCACCCATTCATTTTAAAAGGAGCAGATGTTTTTTATCTTAACATTTACTCCATATTTTCTAGGACATGATTTATTGCAAGAAACTACTTAAGCTGACTTTTTTAGTTAACTAAATATTGGTACCATATGTGAATGCTAGCACATCATAATTAATTGCAAATGTTGACCCTTTTGTTGACCTTAATTTTCCAGCATGCATACACATAATTGAATCAAACTGTTCCAGCAAGTAGCAATAAATAAATATGACCAGCTAAAATACTTATTTCCAATACTTACATATGATAGTACCACTTTTTTTTTTACTGAAAATTGGACTGGTTTGAATTACCTGCTAGAATTCAGAATATCAAATACGGGCAAAAAGAGGGAATTCAGCAAATCACTCCTTTGGCCTTCAGAAAAGTAAGATTCGTATGTGGTAGGCAAGTATAAATCTGGCATCTATAAAAGTTTAGCTATCTTCCTGACATTTGCAGACTCATTAAGAATCCATTCAGGTTGTAGAGCTTTAGTATGTAGTAATGTTTTAACTATATAGACAGCATCTAGAAGTAGCTTGTTATTGCATACTTTTTGAAAAATCTGTAAGTTTATTAGTTAGAAAATTCTGTGATAATCATATCTATGCTGTATTCTTATGCTTTTTATTTGTGGTTTATTTTAAGTCATTTGAAGTCAAATGTACTTCATAAGCCTCAGGCTTTCTTTAATATAAAGTTGTTTAGGCTCCAAACTCTTACCTAACCACGTGGTCTCCTCTTGAAGTCTGTAGAATTCTAGAAGCTTAAATGACTTTTTGAATTGGGCTGAATGTGCCTGGGACAAAACTCCTTCCAAAACTAGGTATGTGCTTGTTGAATGAGGGTTAAACGTAGTCTTTGGGACTGAGGTCAAAAGCAACCTGCTGTAGCTCTTTGTATGAGCTCTACTCCTCCCCCTTCAGTAATTCAGGTTTTGCTGGCTGTCATGATGAAGAAAAATTTCCAACTTACCATCTTCACAGGATAATGTAATAGGGGCACAGTCACTGATCACTTTCCACCTGTGCTGTAGTGGAAAGGGTATTGATTTGGCTACTTGAATGAACCATGGGAGTCGTTCTTGTCTGTTGGAATGGTTACCTTGCCTTTTGTTTTAGTATGTTAGGAGTTGGCGTTTGTTTTTTTTTTTTTATCTGATTATGCCACTAGTTTGTTTTCTCTTTTAAGTTACGAAATTAAAGCTGCTAAAGACCTGGAACGGTACAACAGAGAGGTCAAGAAAGCTGCGGGACAGACAGTGCACCGACCAGCAAAGGAGGCAGAAAAACAGAAACCCAAGCTGAAGACTTCCCCATCCGACCAGCAGAAGCTTGACAAGATATTTCATGCTCAAACTGAAAAGAAGCGGAAACCTGAACAGCAGCCTACAAAAATTGTGACAGTGCCTTTTTCTCTGAGTTCCTGTAGACATCAGCTTCAGAGACGTCAGGAAATGGATTCAGATGAACACAAGCTTTTCCTGATCCGTCGTCAGAGTTTTCCTGATGTCTGGATATTTGCTACTGAAAAAAAGCTAATGTTGCTGAATCCGTATAGATTGGAAGAAGCCCTGCTACATAAAAGATTACTGATGAATCATAAGCTTCCAGTAGAGAAACTGGACAAGCCAATTGTGTTAATGGACAGGTATAGTACAATTAAGCAAATATTTGTACATTATTTCAAATATCATTTGATAATTATTTAGAGAAAACTCTGTAAGGCCCTGTTTGCTAAACCTGTGATTATTTATACATTCGTTTATCTGTAAGAACAAATTTCTGCTTTGTGTAGTTTTACCTTATAGTAATGAGCTGGCCTGGTCATACTCCAGTTGAAATAAGTATGAATTTTGACCAGCTTCATTGGTAATGCAGTGAAGACAAATTTCTTCCTCAGAGGAGAATTAAAAGCTCCACATTTTCACAACCACTCTACCTAACTTTCCCCCATGGGTTATGTAATTATTATTATATGCCTAAACTTGGTCACTCATTAAGATATGTGAATAGTTGCTATTTTGTTTCTTTAAACAAATTACTTTTTTAGAATACTTTTAAAAATCATGATCACTTTTCATCACTTAACTACTTTTCTCAGGATTTTCCCCACAGTTTTAATTTTCAAATTAAGGATTTTGGCTTTTAACACTTTGGGATTTTTTTTTTTTTCCAGTCTTCTTGGTGGATCTCAGTATATGGCTGCTCTTTATAAAATGCAGAAGGATTACCAGAGTTTCAACGGATCAGGTTATTTGTCAGATCCAAGGCTTGTAGCAAATGGTTTCCAGATAAAAGTGATAGAAGGTATGATGGTTTTAAAATCTTTTCGTCATATTGGATCTTGTTTCTTCTGATTTAATGATTTAAATGATTGTTAATGTAGATCATGTTATGCTACAGCACTTTATCATTTAAAGCACTAACATCCTGCTTTCCTTAACACTGAGATTTTACTACTTGGCAAAGAATGTAATCTCCTACATAGAACACTGAGTAATGGAAACTGATAGCTGAACAGAAGACTTTAATAGTATTTCAAAGAATGCTCTGAAATCCACATTTTCCTGGCTTCTATTTTTTCTTCTTTTCTCAAAATGCTGGGTGTCAATATCCTTAATTGTCATTCTGACAGAATTTAGATTAAGCTGATGAGACTTCCTTAGTCTTGGCAGCTTCTTCTAAGGTGATACTTGCTTGCAGAAGCTTATATGAGTATGTGCTTTAGCTGACTAGTCCTCTGCTCTTGAGTAGTTGAGGAGGTCCAGCAAGGAGCTGGATCTAGATATTGACTGACTTTCGTATCAGAGTTGTTACGCAGAGCCCGAAGGGGCCAGTAAAGAGAGGGTGACAGGATCAGCATCACAACTTTTGATAGAGTTCAATCTGAGCTTTTTTGGAGACAGCCGGCTTTTCAGTGCCTCTATGTTGATCACAGAATAAATCTGTTTCATATAAGATCCTTTTACCTTAGCAAGAGGTATCAAATGTTTATATATTTTTCTGAAGAATGATTTATAGAGATGCTGTTGGAAACCCAAGGGCAACCCACCGAGGGTCAGTTCTGCAGACCAGGACTTCTCTAGCAGAATTCCAAGAAATGCAAACGTCTTTGGGGGTAGTACCTAGCTGACAGCTCAGAGAAAAGATTCACTATAAGAGCTGTTAGAAATGCTATAGCTTCATGTGTTACAGATCCCCACATATGTACAGTGATGACAGATCTACTGTAACATATGGGATCTTTTAAGGGTAGGTAGAAAAAAAGGGATGTAGAGCAACTCCTTCACTCAGAGGCTGGCTTTTGGGAAGAACAGAGCCTAAGCTGTTTTCTTTACTGAATCATGCACAGCAAAACAGAAGTTTCCTTGGGCTAAATGCCTAGATAAATAGAAAAAACTTTGTGGAAGAGGTGTTCATGGTGATAATCATAGATGGAATGATTAGGGGAATAAAGGGCGTATTGTAAGAAGCAGCTCTTAAAAGGTTTATTCAGTCTAGCAAATCAAAAGCTGAGGACGTCTATGATGTGTCACTAGACAAATATGGGAGAAAGAGGTTGTTGCTTAGCCTTTTTGCTCACATACTTTTTTTCACCTCCTGATACCCTAAGTTGCTCAAAATCTAGGTAATGTAAACTGGATGTGAATAAATTGAATGTGAAAATTTGAAGACAGTTTCTAGGCAACAACAGAAGAGAGTGGTTGACTGGTCTTGTGGTGCTAGAGATGGGAAACCAGTTTTAAGACAGCTTGATTTGTTTAAGTGCAGAATTGTACAATATAACAGCAAGGGACTCTACACAGTAACCAGGAGGTAGTAACCATTTTCCAATCCTGTGCTCCTAAGTATGTAAAATTGAGGAAATTAAATCTTGAGAGGAAACTGTTCTCACTTGGTTTACAGTTAAGGAAAGTAAGAGTGCTTTGTATGCACTATACAGGTCGACGCACCGTGGTCGTGGACTTGATCAGTACCATACGGCTAGTCCATATGAAGAATGGGAATCTAATTCAGTTCCTTGTCCCAGTCTTAGATTTTAACTACTTGAATGAAACGTTAATAACATCTGAGGCTTGTCAGTCATGTTTATAAGCTTCTGCTGATGACATTATAGCAGTTACAGCCTCTGTTATTAAAAGAGCATACCATTGCAGATGAAGGTAGAAATACCAGCAAACAAATGGAATTTCTTCCAGCCTTTTTTCCAACTGCCCCAAGGATTTTTACTTAATACTTCATCAGTCACTCCTTTTTCTTTTATTCCTGAACTCATCCCTGAAATATGCTGTCTTCTACAAATACTTATTGAAACTGATTTTTAGAACCACAGGAATTAGTTATTAACACTCCTTACGTGCCCTTCTCTGGGAATTTCACTATGCAGTTTGAGGTTCTTTTAATTTATAGATTTTTACGTAGTGACCTGCGGACCAGGAGTGACTTGTGCCACTTACACCTGAGTATTCTATAGGATTTCTCAAGAACAAATTAATCTCATAAAACATTCTTCACTGTCCTTATAGAAGCATTTTTTTTTGTTTGCTGTCTGAATTCAGTGTCTATTTTTGTGGATTTTTGAAACTCAGACACAGCCTGAAAGGGGGAAATTCCAATGTTGTTGAACTAGAAGTTGCCTCAGAAAAGTTTTGTATCTTCAGGGTAAATTGTTAATTTTTTGGGACAGGAGTTGCCATTTTGTATGGTGGATGATAAATCATAGCTTGCTGTAGAGAGGTGTTGTCCAGAATGCAAATGTGCACTTAACCTACAGTAGCTGGAAAGTTTCACCTTAGCAGCATCCATAGGAGCACACCTGAACCCCATTCTCTGTGCATGTACCTTTATAACTCTTTTTTTCCCAACTTCTTGGATGAATTGGATCAGTCCTAGTATTTGTTGTTTCTCAACAGAACTATCAACTCTTTCTTGCTGTCAAGGTCCACTGTAGTATATTTGAAGGTCTATACTTTCCTTTGGGATTTCAACCCTGACACTGTCATATTAGATATCCCTTTCTGACTGCTGGTTGATTTTTTTATTAATAGCCACTAGTGCATGGCTTCCTTTTTCATCCTGGGTTAGGAGTTTTATTTTCTGTGGCAGAAAATTTCCTTTTTCTGACAGAGACATCCTCTTTTATGTCACAAGCAAAGGTTCCATTTCTTTAGCTTTGAATTTAAATGTGAAGTGGTATTCCTGGTAACTTCTTCTTGCAAAATAACAAGTTTTTCTCTTGATCCACATGGATAAGTCTGGGATGCCATCGGTAGCTCTAAGATACCTGCCAAAACAAGAACAAAGGAAACTTAGATGCTCCAATTTGATGTTTGGCAATTTTGGCCACAGAAGAAGAGGCTTTCCTTGACCCATGGTGATCTCTGAAGAGGACTGTCAGTATAGTAGGTTGCATTGATTATCTGTTTAAATCTCCACACATATTCTGCCAAAGGAGATGGACCCTGAGTATTGTTGCCCATTATCATATATTAAGTCTACTCATAATACTCAGATATTAATTTGGAACATGAGACCTCTTGCCTTGGTGTTAAGCACCTCGCTAGGACTGTTTCCTAGGTCAATATAATGACTTGAATATAGGACCATAGATTTATTCCTTATTTCCTCTTGGTGTGGGGGGTGTTTTACAGGACTGTTTATTTAATAACAAGAAAATCTGAACAGCTGCCTTAATTTGGAAGGTGACTTTGGTAATTCCCTTGTTGCATTGGGCTTGCATCTCAGCTGGTCTTTGTTAAAGGTGCTTCTTTGCAGTTTAAATTCCTACCTTTTGGCAACTTATGGCATTGAGGAACTTTGTGTAAAGATTTTGATTCTGATAGTTTCTTACCTGAAGAAAAACCCCCTATGTAGTATTGATTTTTCGTTAATTGGATGACTTGTCTGTAGGGGATGACTACTCTTATAGGATAAAAAATAAATAATTCATTAGTCTTGCACTAAATTTGGCAGGTCTTGCGACTAATACTTGGAAATTGAATCTTACTCCCTCACAGTGATTGGAATTCGCAGAAATATAACTATTCTCTTTAATGGCCAAGACCTTTTAGCCAGTGGGGTGGGTGGTTCTGAACTTTAGTTTGATAACCTACCAGGAGCCTTTCTCACAGGCATAGCATGGACATGCCTCGCTCTGAACCCCATGGCACCATGTGATACCAGATGCACAAGCAGGCAGAAATTCACCTGTTTCTGGAAGACTGGGCTGTCTTCCCAGTATTCAGTTGGAAATTATATCTGTCCTAAGTCATGTCTTCTGTTCTCTTTGCTTTGGCAGGTGCTAAACAACATCTGTACAGTAGTGCCATTACATTCCCCTTTTCATTCTCCTCCCTCTTGTGGTCTACTTGCTTAGTTGCAGACACTTCTCTTGCTGACTGAGGAGCCCATTCTGATGCATTTCTGACCCCATGGACATCAAGACTGATACACTTGACCTCAGCTTGAGTGTTGCCAATACTGTTAGTTGATCAGTGGTCAAAGCAGTTTTAATTTCAGAATTTTGTGCTTTCTGTTTGGAAACCCAGAACTGTGCCCTTATTACCAGATCTTCTGCAACTGCACTTGGGCAGCTCCTGCCATCTTACAGTTGGGATGTTGAACTGCTCTTGGAGTTAGAATTGGGCTGGATTTTTTTCAATCAGAAATGGTCCTTTGATCTTTCTCAATAACAGAAAGCTATCAACCATTTATTTATTAGATTTATTTGCTTAAATGCTTAAATTTTCAATTATATCAGCCTTATATTTCTAAGATGTCTTTCTTGGACTATTCCTGGTAGGTTTTTGGAAGGTCTAATTAGGCCTTTTTTTCCCTAACAGGGACTCACTTCCACAAGGAGTTTTGTTCATGTTCTGTCATTTTGGTGGGAAAACTGTTTGAACTTCTGGCAATGTTTTCCTTGTTCACAAATGCAGCCTTTGGATAGTTATTTTTACAAGAGTGCAAGAGTTTCAGGCCTTATTTGCTTATTGTTTCATTTGAGGATAAGTCTGTCCTTTGAATGTCCTCGACAGGAATGTACCTTTGTTCTGTATCGTTCAAAGACTGTATGATTGCAGCCAAAATTGTTCCAGGTATCCTAGATCTTGGACGTGCCCTATCTTCTTGTTTTGGTAGCCTAAGATCTTTTGTAATGTCTCCTTGTTTCTCTTTATATTGACTGCTCAGCAGTCTAAGGAGTTTTCAACTAAATTTTCTCTGGATAGCTGACAGTGAAAAACATGTTGTGAAATAGCTCAGAAAAAGCTTCTTGCTGTATGTCAGTTAGGCAAAATCAATGGTTTCTTTGTGGAACGTGCCAGTTGTTGTGATTTGCAAAGCTGTGACGCTGAGCTCCAGTCTGTCTTCCACTGCCCTCCCGCCCCCTCATGTTCTGGCCTTACTAAGGCTTCAAGTGATGCTACCTTTGGGAGAGCAGTCTGTTTGCTTTTACTTAACTCAGTATTCTGGGATCTGCCAGGCATTTGTTTGCTGGGTATAGCTTGCAATGACCCCTACGTACAGAGAAACATTTCAAAAAGATAGATGGATTGCTTTCCATCCAGTTCTTAAGATATGTTTGTTATATGTACCTTCACAGCACATCTGTGTGTTTCGCTCCATGAAAGTCTGAGAGAGAGATGTGAATTCTTGGATGGAAAGGAACTGAGAGCAAGGAACACATCTTATCTGTTTGTGTAACAATGGTAGGCCTTGGGCCATGCTCCAAGGCAGGCTTTTAGGGTAGAATTGTCTGCCTGACAGAATATGTGTACCCAACATATGTATATCCAAAGAATGTGCTTATAAGGCCTCAAAGAGCAGTGATAGGTAAATAAACCATCTTCCTTGGTAATATAAGCTGCCTCAGCTCTTGTAACCGACCAGTGGAAAATCATGCTGCTACTTAATTTCAGTTTGATGTTGACCATAGACTGGAAGATAGATAGTCTTATACTGTCACCTAATCTAGGTGGCAGCTGGAAGAGAACATTTTTCCTGGCCATCAAGAAGGAATTATCCAAAGATGATTGTGAACGCTTTGTTTGGAAAGAGAAAGGGGAAATTCGTAGCAATGAGAAATCCACATTTTTAGTCAATTGAAAGCTAGTTTATTTGTTCACGGAAATATTTTCCTTGGAAGTTGCAAAGCATTTCGGAGAAACTACCATGGAAACTGCTTGAAGACTGCTGTTTGAATACTCAAAAATCTTAATGTATATTTTGTCAGAAATTTACAAGTACACTGAGGCTCAGACGTCTGCTTATATCATCAAATGCTGCCAGTATCAGAATTCCTGCAAAGACTTGCAGATAAACGTGTTAATCAGGATGCAATGGGCTACTTCTCAGTCTAAAGAATGTAAGCGCAAAAGGAGAATGACACACAAACAGAAATACCAAAGAAGAAAACTTCTCTTAGCCAGGATTTGTATTGTTTGTTCTTATGTTAGACTCTTTAAAACCCCCTTTGACTTTCAAATTAATGAGCAGCACGGTGAAGTCAAATCTTTGCAGACAGTAAAATTGCTGTTGGTAAAACTGAAGAGTATAGAGCATTAGCAGTCTTGTTAGCAAGCACGTAGCATTGGTTTACTGGATTTGGGGGGAAAAAAAAATGTTTTGCCAATCCAGAACCTCATTGTCATGAAATTTTAAGAGGAAGCACTGGAAATACAAGTTTTTAAACTGAAAATCTTAACACTTGAAACTTACCAAAATTTACTGTACTGTCTTTGGTAGCATATGAAGAGGTAATTATTGAAAGGTTGTGAAATTGACTAAGTTCTCCTTTTAGAGAGAAAGCAGCATAATCAAGTGGTCTGGAACAGTTACTCAAATCTAGTCTTTCATTAAAGCAAAATTGGGATAAAAAGGAAGAGAAAATAGCTGAAGGAGATTAAAAACAAACTTTGTCTTTTGCTCCTGTCTCTTACTGGCAGCCTTTCCCATGGGGAAATATTGGCATAGTACATTATCTTATCTCACCTTCAATAGCTGTCGAACTTTCAGATAGTTTTTTTTTTTGCTTTAAGCTGAACGTGATCACAGGCTTACAGCAGTACATAAAAAATATGTCTTTTTGCTGGCCACGATTAGGGAAGGACAGCTTGAAAAAGAGAAGGAAGACAATGCTGGGTGAAAAAGGAAATAAAACTTAAAATTTAAAGCAGTGTTGAATATGTAGCTGGAAGGAGGTTATGTGATTTGCGGGGGTGGGGGGGCAGGGCTGGGGGATTTGTTCCCTATATCAAATTCCCACTCTTGTCAAAGTATCTCTTGCCATGAAGCTTTAAAGGGCCAAATAGCATTATTTACTTGGTGACACAATGTAGTTAGAAAATTTTTCAACCTGCACAGTCCTCCTGTGCATTTATGCTCTTATTTAATGACTGTAAAATAAACAGTGCTATTCTACTAGCTAATGAAAGTGCATTGTGGTGACTTATATTGCATATATATTTTCTCTTCTGAAATCTTTCACATTGTTGTTCGGATTAGGAACATGAATGATTCCTTATCACAGTTTGTTAACTGAACCCACTTTGTAGCAATCTATTTGTCTCCAGCTTTTTTGACTTTGCAGAAACCATTCATGAAGCAGGCTGAATGTAATTTATCCTACCTGGGGTCATTACACAAGGGTGGGTTTATTTTCATTATGAATTGTATTCTTCCACGCTCTCCCTGTGAAGCTCTTTACTTCTCAGACTTTAGTGGAGGAAAAGGGAAGGTAGCCATGTGGGTTGGGTTGAGATTTCTGTGCACCCAGCATGAATGAGAGGAGGAGCTCTGAAGGACTGCATTGAGGATGTGAGCCTGACCTCTAGAGAACTTGCTTCTGACTGTGAGTGGAAAAAAAGTTAGCTTTACGGTAGCAGTTTCATTAAAATTTTTTGCTAGTAATGTGAATAAGCAGTGAACACCCTTACATCTCAAAGACTGAATAGATATTTTCTTGGGAAAGTTGTTTAAATGTTTAATCCATCATTCCTATTCAGTGGTACCTGTTGAAGTAGTTGTACCATATGAATGATACAATGAAGTCTGTCATAGAGCTTTTAGTTACATGGGTTTGAGTTCTTCCTCTGCTGTGGAGAAGCTGTAGGAGAAAAAACTGCTTTTTATTTCAGTAGAAGCTGAATTTGTTATGATAATATTTGAACTCCACAGAGATTTGAACCAATTACATAGGAAATAGTGGGAGGTTTTTTTCAAGCTAAATTGTATTGTATTACTAGCTTCTATTTTAATTTCATATATGTTAAATTAAAGCCATAGAAGCTTTAATTAAAGCTATGCTCGAGACTGGGAATGCTGCAGAATGTTTTAAGTATTTAAACAATGCCAGCTAGGATTTGAATTAAAATAAGCTGAGACATTTGTGGTGTGAATAGGCACAATCATCATAATGAAACATTGGACAAATAAATGCTTTTCACTCCTAGGGAGGAGCAAAAAAAGTTTCCTAATGTTATTGAATCTGTGAGACTAATTTATTAAGTGGTTTTACAACAGTTTAATTTTCTCTGAATTGATCCAGAATAGAAATCAAAGCAGTGCATAAACTACTGTTTTTCTTGTATTTTCAGGTGCTTCAGCTACAGAAAGTCATCTGGAAATAGAAGGGATGGCAAATTGTCTGCCATATTATGGTATTTCTGATTTGAAAGAAATTCTGAATGCTGTAATTAATGGAAATGCAAAGGAAGTATATGAATGTAGGCCTCTCAAAGTGATAAATTACTTGGAGGTAAGACAGACGTTTGCTTTTAAGTATTGGCCGGCTAAGCTTATAAAAAATCCTTAAACAGCTTGAAAATCTTTCTTCAGCTTTTTGTTTTAATTAATTTATCTCTGTTCTAAACAAAATTTACTTTTGAAAAGGAGAATGCCAGACCCTTTCTGAGGTGTATGAGTTTTGCATTGCTTACCAAAGTACTTCCATGAGACATGTCCAAAAACCAGTAATCCAAAGTGATATCATACATGCTGAAGGCTGATGTTCACAAAGTGTGTCTACATAGGCAGTTTTCAGACTAGAAAGGCATTTCTCTGTGTTGGTATACAGAACTGCCATAATATTGCTTTACGAAGTCTAGAAGGCAGTTGAATCCAGAACAGTCATCAAGATTTAAATACTTTATAAATAAAACTATGAAGAAGTTATAAAATTACTTAAGGTAATAGTTTATGAAAAGTAGACATTAACTGAGGCTTAATTCTCTTGTAAACCTCAATGAGATGTACATCCTGAAAATCAGAAAGTGCACCATTTCCACTTAAAGAAGAAAAAATCCTATGATTCATTCAGAGAAAGGGTAGAGATAGCCAAATGGAAACTTTTTTTGCCAGAAAATCAAGCTGTCACTGGATTTAAGACATTGAAGTGAAAAATGACGTCTCACATACGGTGTACCCCATATGCCTCTGCAAATGCTCGTATTTAGTTAACATCAATAACTTCTGCAGTTAAAGGAAGCACATACTGACAAACAACAGTGTCTTGTGAGTCCCCTGTATTGAATGCAGTAGTGACTAAGTTCTGCGGTGCACTGACAAAGCGCAAACCATGTGTTCTTCACAAGGAGCCAGCATTATTAGTTGCCAGAAATAAGGTACTTGAGTAAAAGAATCTTTAATCTGTTTTCTTACAGAAGTTATTATGCAACAGTTGGAACTGGAATGACTCTTGTTAATATTTGATATGCTAATAGATAAAATCATCCATCCAGAGACTGTAACAGGTGTGGTTTCAGAGACAGCTAATACATGTGGTACTCCTTAAAGCTGGAATAACTAACAATAGTGGTTTTCTATCACTTCTTGTCTAGATGTTTCACTAATGCTATCTTTACTCCCAATTCTTAAGGTCTCTATTCAAAAAGGTTACCAAAATATATGTCAAGTCTCTTCTTACTTAAGCGTTTTCTAACATGCTTTCCTGAGTTGGGCTACTTCAAAATGGGACCTAGGCATTTACATAGAATACATTTTTTTATCTTATTAAACAAATCTTTCCCTGTCTTTTTGGGGCGATAAGTTTACAGCTGCCTTTGGAGCGAGTGATTCTGTTGTCTATTACTGAACCAGTCTCATGCACTCATGAAAGAGGCTTAAAGAAGGGGTGAGTTAAGTGTTGAGACAGGAATGGTTTGTAACTCAGTTTGGCGGCAGAAGCTTTATTTCCTCTACTTACAAATACCCATCAGTCAGATTGAGTGAGGTGGAGTTGGTTTATATATAAAGAGAGATACACACATATATATACACAGATATCTGTATATATCTATATACATATATATACACAGATATCTATATATCTACATATATATATAGATTTATGCACCCATATACAGGTACATATTAAGAGATTATCAAAGGAAGACTTATTAAGAGCAATGTTGATTCTGTGAGGAACTGTTATAAAGAAGATGCATGTGCAGCAGTAACAGTAGCTGGAAAATACATATTAACTAGAAAGTATATGGCTTGGTGTCATGAAAGAAAACCCATAAAAATAAGCACTGAGGTGTTTTCAACATTCTGGGGGAATATCCACTGGAAATGCCATTCACTGTCATGTTCAGAATTGGTACTTTTACCATAAAAGTTTCCTGTTTGAGGAGGCAGCATGTCTGCAGCTTTTGTTGTCTTTTGGTAGACCCTGAAGAAGGAATAGGGTAATGGTTAAAGAAGCAGCCTTCCTAGGTAGAGAATAGACCACAGTGATCTTTTTTCCACTTAGAAGAGTGGGAGAAAATCCCAGACAAACAAAATGAGAAGATTCAGATTAAAACATTACAAACGCTGCTTCAGGTTTGTACAATGTGAAGGGAGATTGTATTGCACGTCCATTTCTGTCTAGGCAACACTACTGAAGTACAGAAGAGAAGGCAATGGCAGGAAGGCCCGTCTCAGAGGAGGAAACAAAAAACCTGACTACTTCTTTTTGAAGTTGCTCGATTCTTTGAGGATGGGTGCTTCAGTAATTGTTTAGCAGTCACTTCTGCTTTCTCCTATTGTGAGATAACTGGATGCAATAGACAATAGTTAATACAACATTATCTACAATATCACTATAGTATTTTTAAAACTTGTTTAGCTGACTGACTTCATTTATGTTAGTTCTAAAGTTTGTGGCATAGAATGTGTTTTGTGAACTGGTAAACATCTAGAGCTGATACTGGTGCCAACAGGAAATAAGATATTCAGAAACACAAAGCATTTTGCAAAAGTGGACCCTGAAAGAAAGATTGCAGACATGATCAGGAGACTGACTGTGTGTTACTCCACTGTAGAAGTGTCATCAAATGACCAATATGATGTGTTTAGTGTTACACTTGTGTTTCTGGAATTTGGAAAATTTATCAGCAGAAAAGAGTGGCCTTTAAGCAGTGAGTGCTGAAGTCCTGATTTCTGGTAGCCCCAGGTTAATGTGTTAAAAAGTGGTACTTTAAAACTATTGGGGTTTTGTTTTTGTTTTTCCTTTCCACAGGGAGAAGCAGTACGTTTAGCTCGGCAGCTGCCCTTACATTTGTCAAAAGAAGATGTACAAAACACAATTTACAGGATGAAGCAACAGCTTGGAAAGGAAAATAAAGGCTGTGTTCATGGTCGTCCTTTTTTTCATCATTTAACAGATATTCCAGAAGTTGACAAGCACAGCTCCATGGAAATTACTCAGTAAATGGAACATTTTGTTTGGGATCATATTTCTCTTGCTTAATTTTGATCATTACTCTGTAATTTCAGTATGTTTTGTGCAAAGCTTTTGTATAATGACTTTTCATTATCATATGTTCACCTCCTAGAGACTTTTTTATTTAAATTCAAATGCTACTGGAAATAAACACTGTAGAGAAACAACTCATCATTTTCTAAAAAAAAAAAATTATTAAAGAAATATTCTCAACTGGTTTGTTGCTTTTCTTATTGCTGCAGGCTTAGAAAATATCAGTATGTCAAATTTTTTTAGATGTGAAGTGGTTAGAAGATGCTTTCAACAGAGCCTGGCAAAGTTTATTGTACTAAGGACGTGAGATGTTAATTTTCAAAGGAATGCCAGATACCTGTAGGTATTTAAATGTGGCGTTGCCATATGCAGTTGTTATAGTTCCACTTTTGTGGTGCTATATTTTTATTTGGAAATAGTTAGCTCATGTAAATGAGCATTAAAGTCCTAGCATCCAGTCTTCAAAAAGCTTTTCTCTAAACTGTGCAAATAACTCAGAGTATTTTTAACCTTAGCTTACAAAAGTGTGATTCTTAAAAGTATAGTACACTCTTAAAGCTTTAGATCAACAAAAAATGGCCAATGACTTGAACGATGAAAGAATCAGAGACACAGGAGCACGGGTTAGCACTGAAAGCAGATGCCAATATGTGTGTGTTGGTGCAATGCTATACACAAACTGTTTGGGGGTGGGAACCATAAACAGTCCTCACTCAAGGAGGATGTGGCAAAACTAGGGCAAAGTCTGCTATAGAGGGGGCTACTGATTCTGGTAAACTTGTTTGTTCTGTTTCTACCAGAACATAATGTTTACTCCTCTATTTCAGGTAGTAGCCTACTTCTGTAAAGCTACCCGATTATGCCTTCTGTGCACAGCAGATGCAATGTCTCTGGAAGAGTATATTTAAAAGTTTCAGGAAAGATCACCTGAAAATTCCTGTCCAGCCCCAGTTGTTCTGTTGTTAGCAAATCTTGGAATATGGAAATGTGGTGGTAAGGCATAGCTTTGTGGTGTTTCTGTGGCTCCTAGGTAAACGGTTGAGGCTGCTGAAAGACCTGAGTGCAAGCTAGTTTGTGGACAGGAGTATTGGACCAGACAAGCAAATGTACAATCCGAAAATGTAAATTACTGATCTGTTGCTCTGTATGAAACAATGCTGAACTGGTGAACTAAGTTAAGAAATTGCATCACAGCAGTACATGACAACATATAAATTCTAAACTGAAAGATAATGATTATGGTTTTATGCCATTAAAGTATGTTTATCTTTTTCATATAGAAGAGAGGTTTATAACTTCAGACTGGAGAAAGGAAAAACAAATACAGAAAACATTAACTGTACTGTATAGCAGTCATTTTAAATTACAGTGCTGGCCACCCCCATTAATTATAGCGTGTTTGCCTCAAAGTAGCTCTGTTAGTCTTATGTAGAGTTCATACACGTGCATTTGGAGTGAACTGGTTAGGGGATGCACTTGACAGTGAGCTGGGAGTACCTTATGCCCCCACATAGGCGAAAGGCAGGCTGAACTCAGCAGTGTGCTCTGCTCAGCAGCAGATGGCTGGACCATCAGCATGCATAGACTTCTGCTCCACTCATAACACATGCTGACTTTTGCCCAGGAGTCGCGTAGAGGAAGGTTTAGGGGACAAAGAATGCAAATGCATAGGAAAGTTCTATTACCTCTTCTGATATGTGGAAGAATGGTGCAAAGACCTGAGCTAAGATAAGATGTAATGGCAAACAGGGTGCTCTCTTTCTGTTCGTGTCTTGGGGTGTGCATCCTTCACAGCTACAAAGGAGTAGGAGCACAAGAAAGTGCAGCCTTGTCTGTTGCTGTTCCCCACCTCTGCCATGCACACATACAAGATCAGATTGGGAAGAGCAGAAGGGCATCAAGTGGGTGGCATATGGTGGTAGTTAAGCATAAATTGGGAAGGAGAGGTTTCTTTCTGGAAGAAGAGAAAGTTTGCTATCTACTGCTATACTGAGGGTGGGCAGCACAGGGACCGATGGGGGAAAAGAGCAGGGATGATCGGAGGGCACAAGCAGGCAATCTTTTCAAAGTTAACCAGTGAGCGAGGCACAAGATGAGAATGTCACTGGAAAACTGGACACTTGTTGGCTGTAAATGTCACTCGGTGCAGAAGATGTGACTTTTTAGAATGGAAGTGAGAAGGTGGATGGAGACACAGGAAGGAGACATGACTCTTGGCTCCTAGGAGGAAATAGGATCCCAGCCTTGCGGTAGATGCAGAAGGTTATAGTCTGTTTATTTTTATTCTTTGGATACAAACTGTGAGAGTTTAGAGAGTAGCCGTTACAGTGAGAAAAGCCAAAGGCAAGCTGGGGAATGGAAATCTATCACCAAACTAAGTTTGTTGGAACTCAAATGAATATGTGTACCGATTTTATTCAGTTAGGAATATAAAGAGATTAATAATTGCTAGTTCTTTTCCAAAAGGTGAAATAGCTCTTTCTTAAATTATACTGGAGCAAATGTTAGTATCTTTGGTAAGACTAGCATCAACATCAAGTGCTTTCATATAACAGTACTGTTGTTTAATAGAGGACAAGTTGTTTAATAGGTGTTCAGACCTGAGGCTGAGGATAAAAAGTGATTGGTCAATTGGTGTTCACAGGTGCCAGGGTGGGTTCAGTTGCTGTGGAAGCAAATTAGTGCCAGGCGTTGCTGTGGGTGCAGGTGCACCAGGTTAGGCAGTTGGGAGCTGGGTCTTCCCTACTTCCCTTCCCTCCTCCTCTCCTGGCTAGGTTTGCTGTCCTTTGCCTCAGAGGGCTGCTGTGAATTTTTTCCTTAGGTACACATGCCTACAGTTTGTTTTCTGTCTCTGTGGGATATCGGGGAGTGTCGTGTGGCTAGGTGCTGGCAGCAAGTGCTCTAGTGTGGCTTCGGAGCTGTAAGTCTGGGTGTTTCCCCACTGCGGTGCTTGTGGTTGGGGGTGTAAGTTGAAATTGTGAGTTGCTCTGATACTGTGCTGATGGGAGATGGCTTTAGATAGGGTGAGCCTCTCCTTGCTTTATCTGGTGTGGGCAGAAGAAATGTTACTTTGTGTTCCTAGAGACGCTCGCTCTTTTTCTGGAGGTGGTCTTACTGATGCCTCTGGTGATGCATCCATTTTATGTTCCTTATTTAAACAATGAAAGTACCCCAGTTCTAGATTTACAAATTTAAAAGAAGTCAAATGGTGCACTTGATGTAATGGTTCTAGAAAAGGAAGGCACATCAACTTATTGCCATTGCATCAGCACCTGGTGCCACTCAAATGTTTCATTAATTGATGAACCCCACAAGGTTGTCGGGAGAGCGTGCAAAGGCTGCCTGTCCTTCCAGTCAGTCAGCTGTATGGGCTGTTTGAAAGGAAGACAACCTAAAATGCGTAACAATGAGTAGACTTGGTTATTGTTGTGCTTGACTTGTTACCTTAGAGGAAAAAAGCAGTGGGGCAGGACCTGGCAGGGGCATGTCCCAGCAGCGAGCGGACAGGATGCTGCATCACTGTACCCCACACCGTGGTCCCACCCAGCTGTTTCCACCACGAGTGGCCGGGTCGGGGCATTTCAGGGGACTTCTAGTATTTGCGCTGCCCTCTGCTGGCGTTTTATTTTTGTACAATTTTGTCCACTTAAAATGATGGGTAGGCAGGTCTGAGGCTGACCATGAAAGAGCATCATTCCTTCCTTACTTTCAGTCACCAGTAGGTCAAAGTGTGACTGCTTATGATACTTCTCATGGTGTGTATATTTGCCTTCCCAAAATATGCCTGGTGCAGGTAGCAGTGTTCCCTGTGTGATAATCTGGAGCTTCCCAGGCTACAGCATGATCTCATAATAAAAATTAAAAAGCCTTTTGGTTATATGTAGCTTTTAATTTTTCAGAGGATCATTTGTACGATTGGTTTGGGCAGGTTCAGTTCTGGTGGTGTATTTGCAGCTCAAGTGTCTGCCTCACCCAAATTCTGAAAAGTTGCTTATCCTTTAAATAGGAAACCATTGAATATCAATTTGCTTTTTAAATACAGGAAAATCTCCTTGAAAAAAAGAATGATTTTTCCCCGCGTATAAGCATGAAATGGAGGTAGCACCTTTTACATGTTCCTTTTCTGAATGTATTAGGCATCTTAATAATGAAGATTCCGTTTCGTCTCAGTTAAGAAGTGTACATGTGAAGAGATTTGGAGTATTTCTGTGGATTTTTTTCTTCCTTTAGTATGAGTAGTAGCAGTTTAGAGAATAATAGCAAAAACAGAGGAACACTTAACTTGTTTCAGGAGCACTTAGCAAGTCATTGGCAACAATAGAATCTGTATGATGTATTTTGTGATTTGTTAAAATGGGCTCTTCTTGTATTTCCATATCCTAAAATGGAATAATTTAAAATATCTAGCAATAGAATCAATACTCCTAAGCAACACACTATTTAGTTATACAAGCACCCATTCCTCAGTCTCAATTTATGCAAGTGGTTTCCTTCCAGTTTTTTTTCCTAGATGCATATTGGTATTACTTTCATGAAAGTAAGCATCAAAGGCCAGCTTTTTAGGTTTTTGACGGGTTGCAGTATTTGGTCTGCAGAGCTTGTTTTATCTTGCATAAAGCAAGTCTGGTTTTGGTTTGATAGGATTTTTTGGGGGTTGTTTTATTAAACCTATAATACTGAATTTTTTTTTTTTGTTGCAACAGCAATATTGAAGTATTTTGAATGTTTTGTTTCTTTTGTAGCCAGCATTTAACAGCCTGGGTTAACAATAGTAAGAAACTTAAGGTATGTCCATTTAACATTGCAAATGGAAATCTACCAGAAGTATCTTTTCTTTTTCTCCTCTTGCTGTCTCTCTCTCTCTCTAAGTATGGAGTATCATATCTGAAATTATGGAGAGTATAAATGTGGAAATGTTAAATCTTTTGTTAATGGCTTCGAATTAAGCACACATTGTTGCAGATGATTTGGAGGACTTATTTAAAGTAAATATACAATTTCAAGCTCAATTATCATTCATAGTTTAACTAAACATAGTGAGATATTAAGTCTGTGAATTTGATACAGTGTTACTTCATAATTACGATGCTTTTTTGCAGTAAATTTGATATAGAACAGTTGCTAAAGGAAAGCTGCTGAATAGTGTGACCAACCATTTTATGGGACACATCTGGTGCATTAGTTCAGGATGTGCACTGCAGAAGAACAGAGCCTTTTGCACAAAATGAGAAGGAAGCTAACTCCACATGTATACGTTTTGCGGACATGCGGAGAGGTTAAACAATTACGAGTTAATTGTGTAAGCTAATAGAAGGGGTGTTTGTAATGTCATTTCAAAATAGCTATGGAGGAAATGGAGGAGAATTATTGTTTTAAAATATCAAATGAACGGTTTACACCTGTTAATGTTACATTTAGAACAGCTGTTTCTTTTATTATCAGTAAACAGATGCAGAAAGTAATGGAATGTTTTAAAGCAATATGTTAATCCTGTCTTCCACTACTGAACATTCTCACAATATCATGATTAAATATTAACTGTAATGCTGCTGTCATCTGCAGTTACGGAATTCTTACTTATTTTTTTAATCACTTCTGTAACTGAAGTTGTGAACGTTTATCCGAAGTTATTGTATTCTTTCATCAATCCATTGTAAGTCTTTTTGCACATCAGTAGTTTAATTGAGGATTTAATCAATGATTTCATCAGGCTGAATTACTCGGCCAAAGCAACCCTGACTTTGGTTTTGCTCAAAGGTTATTTCTGTATTTGTAATTTCACCCTGAAATGAAAAAAGCTATCTTTATAAGGGGAGAAAGAAGCTGACCTTGAGGGCCCAGGCTAACGCATATTTTGTAGGAACTCCGTATGAAGGTTGGTTGATATTATAGGTGAAGCTTTGCCAGAGCATGCTCAGTTAGGTCCAGCACTGCATATTGGGATAGTACCAATCAAGTGCTACAGGAGAGGTTCTTTAGTGCATGGAATTTTTTGGTTTGTGTGAAAATAATTGTAATGGCAGTTCATTTATTTTCTGTATGTCTTGTGACAAATGTATTGTGCTACTAAGGTTTTGAAATACAGAACAGCTATGGTTCTGACAGCCTATTGGAAAAAAAATACCTCAAAACTGCAGATGCAATAACACATGTACCTAGTAAAAAAAAAAAACCAAGTGTTTCAAAATATTTAAAAATTAGTGTCTAAACTGACCTGAAGTTTCCTAGAAACCAGTACCTGCCTCAGGTGCTCAAAGGTGATAGTAGTAGTTCTTCAACTGGAAAATATTTAATTTAATTTTTTAGAATTATAGTATCTGAAAATGTTCTAAAAATGTGGCTTTTCAATGAAATAACATGTGATTGTGGAGCATTACTAACTCAACGCTCCAAGAACGGAAGCGCAGAAGATTAATACTGTATAACTTGTTTGGCAGATTAGTTTTCAGGAAATGTAGAGACCAATGAACATGGCAGCTGCGTTATTAAAATACTGTATTCGAGCCCAGGTCAAATTGTTCATTCATGCATGGAGTAACTCAGCATTAATTGAATCATTACATTTTTTAGATATTTTACATCACTGATATTTTTTGCTTCAGCACTTAAAATGCCTGCTTAAATCAAAATACTCACAAGGAGCAAGCGTTTTGACAGAGGAACGTTGTATGAAGCGTTGATATACGAGCATTCACTTGTCAGGTCATTGCAGTAATAAAATTGCATTGGTAGAACTAAGGTTCTACCTTATTTCTAACATCAGGACAGCCTGTTTTTGGAGGATTTTAAAGATGGTTAGTCAGGTAAAATTATCTAAGTTGATATAAAATAACAAAGAGGTAATGTATTTCCTTGTTCTTGTTAGACCTGGTGCTGTTTATGTTAGATAAATGAGAGAGTGTTCCTGATGAAAGGTAAGATAATTTACTTTCTCAATTAAAAAAGGGGGAGGGAGCAACCCTCTCGTGTTTAAGTAGCTTTAAAAGAGTCCTGTCATCCCACTTCAAGAGAATGGAAAAGAAAATTCTTTGGGAGGTAATCTGAGTTTATTTCATGTAAAGCAGTTGTTGAAAGGCAAATGGTTTCAGCTGTGAGGAGCAGATCTAGGTATGATTCTTGTCAAACTTGGCCAAAACTGACTTGTAATAAATAGATTGTTTCAGAGCAACGTGCTGTTGGATTTCTGTTGTTCTTCACTTAAAGCAGGCAGAATTTGACTATTATTGAGTCAGTTAACATTCCT
Organism: Himantopus leucocephalus; assembly: GCA_003993805.1. NCBI lineage: Eukaryota > Metazoa > Chordata > Aves > Charadriiformes > Recurvirostridae > Himantopus > Himantopus leucocephalus. The sequence goes on along the minus strand of RSEF01000007.1, from coordinate 1,110,168 downwards.
GATGCTCTCTGACAGCTTAGGTGTGTGTAATTTAGAACAAGAACCTGTTAATAGTTACCGAGACATGTGAAACTGTATATGTGTAGTTCTAGAAAAATATTCTCTCATCAGGGGATTCATACACTTACTTCTCCCACAAGGTAGCTGCCTCCATTACAGAACATTTCCTTAATTGTTGCGCTTAAATCTTTACACTCAGCTTCAAAATCCTCTCTTTCAGAACTGCTTGCCCGAGATCCCATTGCCTTTTAGGAGAGCCATAGCTTCTATGCTTTTTTTACGATGACCTCTGAGCAACTGAAAATGCTGCCAACTCCTTTAGGAAGTGTGGATTTGAAACTTTAATTTTGGTCTATGTTTGCAAATAAGTAAATGTGATTGTGCATCAACTATAACAGCAATAGAATGGATAGGCCTTTTAGAGTGGTAATATTTTACACTATTAGTGAGCTTTACTGTAGAATCTGAAAACACTTTATAGTGCACCAACCACTTGTAGATTATGGAAGCTGAAGAAACAGCTCAATCAGCCTTGAGCTGGATGCAGAGATTACAGGGGGAAAAAACCCCAGACTCTGTAACTCGGCTCCCACTGTTGCATTTTTACTATAATGAGCATGAACCTAAAGGATAATGGGTGGGTGCAGTTAATTGTTGCCTAATTATGAGCTCTTTGTGGAGTCTTCAGGACCGTAATTTCTGACTCTATACTACTTTGAGTCACTGAAAGTTACGCAGGTTTTTATTATTATTGTGGCATGTTTCTTCTGAATTTATTTGGATGCTATATAACAAGAAATCATGTTGAATTCTTAAATCATGTAAAGTAATGAAGGTTTCAAGCACGACTAGATTTGGTTTTTTATTTTTAACCAGTGTGGATGCAGATTTAACAAGACTAAAATGAAGTCCAGCTAAGGAAAGACTTAAATGATAAAATATATTGCTATAATAACTGTCTTGCCAGTTTTCTTCTGGTTGTCAGTCTAAGTCTTTAAACTGTAGCTCAAAAATCTGGAGCAAGTATTTTGGCATAGCGCAGTTTGTAAGGAAGATTTAATAGCTTGTTGTGTCCTATTTCTATAAACAGAAGTCATTTAGAGTTCAGCAGATATATTTAGAATCAGCATTTGTGCTGGTAGTTACAAGCTGAATAAAATAATCTTTGAAAAGCTGAATATACAGAAGGGAACATGCAAGTTCAAATTTACCTCACAGCTAATTCTCTTTCAAGAGGCTTTGGCATATTCAGCAATACTAACCTACAAAATTGGGAGTCACATTTATTATTTTATTTACGAATCTTTTCAATAATGAGTTGAAGTGTTATGTGCAAACTTTAATAGTTTTAAGAGAGTTTTATGATTATTATTCTACATTAGGTCTGACCTTGAACACTTCACCACGGTAGAATTCCCTAATATTCCTTAGAGGAAGATTTCTCTGTCTCAAGGAGTACAGTGTTAAGCCCAATAAAATGGAAAGCTAGAAGTTCTGGCGAGGTCTTCTCTACTTTGGGCTGGTTTGGGTCAAAATATTAATGGGAGTTTATATTGAGTTATTTGTAATCTTAACTTGTGATTTGTTGACCTCAGGTATGCATAATATCTGAAAAACATATGTGAAGTCTGTTTAAAGATAGGAGTTTTATAGCAAATAGTAAATTAAAACCATAGTGACCTTTTGGTCTTGCTGATCATGTGCATAAAGATGTTCATCTGTTGGCCTGTACTAATCACAGTAACAGGGCTCTTGCTCAGGCATGAGCCAATACTCTTGTATATTTGGTCTTCTACTTTGCTTTCTATTGAGAAAATTTTTGAAATTAAAATGTTTGTAATCACACCTTGATGTAGTTTTTCCATATTCACTTTTGGAAAAGATAGTAGTTCTCTTCCTATGAAAATAAGGTTCATTTAGTGGTGCAAATAGACATCAGTGCCCTAATTTAAATTTCAGCTGATATTTCTGCCCTTACTGCTGGCTCTGGCGATGTTGGTGTGAAGTCTGATAATTTTTACTGTATCATTTCTGGTATAGATTTTGCCAAACAGGAGTTTGAAAACATTGAATTGAAAGAATATTATATGTTGCACTTATATCTTTTTCCTCTTGTATTTTAACACATGAACAAGTGTTTTCTTTTCTGCTATATTAAGTGTCCATGCTTTCAGCATCATAAAAAATGTCACCCAATCATGTGATCACCCCATCACCTTACTAAAGAAGTATGTTGCAGGGATTGTTTTGCAAATAACTAAAAACTTCATTTTATATTATCGTATCTAAACAGGACATTTGTCAGTTTTTACCATGTTTGAATTTTGATTGTTTCAGTAAACATCAGAGAAGTTTTCATGTAAGTATATTTTTTTAAAGTGTCATTTCTGAAGAGAGAAAACATGAGTACATTTATTTGTGTTACCTACAGAGATTATAAAATGATACTATACAGTGTTCGTTGCTGTTCATCCAAGTGTCAGAAACGTGGAGTTGTATAAACAAATGAGAGTCAAATTATGCCCATTTGTCCCCTCATTAACCTGGTGTATTAAAAAGAGGACTAGCCACGTAGCTGGTTGTTGGCAAATCTGGGAACAGAACCTAACACGCTGATAGTGTTTCCCCACTTTAACTATGCTGGAAGTCGACTTGTTGGGGAAAATGATATGCTGGTACCAAATGATATATATGATGTGCAATACAAAAGATTTCCTGTTTTCAGTTTATATGACATGACCTGTGGGCTAACTGAAGAAAACATCACTGAGAAAGTGCTATAGCCACATATACAAGTGTTCCTATTGATATGTTATTTTTCTAAGATTTTGCTGAGTAAAGCTATTTCCATACATAAGCGTTTTGGCCATCTGCAACTGCTTGTCAATGAGCCTGGTTTGAGAACACTGGTCGTAATTGTAACCTCAGGAATGTGTGACCAGCTCGCGGCCAGCTGTGCATGCCCTGACTTTTCCCAGGTGTTAAGATACATGGCCACTTTTGTTCACTTTAACCAATGGGGCAAAATACAGTCCTTGTTTTTCCCCACCTTGTATTGAGCCTAAAAACTGCTGTTCTTTATTATTTTCTTATATGTCATAGCAAACAACTAGATGAAGTTGTTCATGTTGTTCAATTACTGTGCGTACGGACACAGTGTGCAGCATCTGTATGATAGTATGTATTTAGAGAAATACAAAAAGGGTCCTCAGTGTGCCATGGTCTTGCTGTAAATTAACAGTGCTGACCCTGCAAATCACACAAATGCTGTTGTTTGAAACACAAGTAAAATCTTTTTCAAACAACAGCGTAGATATTTCTGCAGGTTAAGCCTTTTCAGCAACAGTGAGTTTGGCTACATTTTCAGATCACTTTTATTTGAATCATCCATTTGATGATCATAGGAACACTTATCAGCTGTCTTCTGCATGGGGGCCTAATTGGAAGCCCTCCTAAATCCAACCTGGAGTTGTCTGCATAGGGGAGGTTGTATTTTGTCTTTACCTGTGTAGCATTTTCTGTACTTGTGTAGTGTTATTCTGTATTCAGGGTGAGGCATGAATAGCTTGAAAGCAATACATACAAGCACAGGTCTTCTCCTTACAGGTGTTGGAGGGGGAGAGCACTTCTAGTAATCACGAGGACAAAATTTGCCACGTGGCCTGTGACAGTCTCTTTTAGTCAAGTAAAAAGTGAAAGCATGAGATTATTTTATGGACGTGATAATTTGCACAGTGCGATTGTTATAAAGGAATAAATCCACTTCTCTTCAAGTCATTGCTGTTGGCTCTTGTTTGCCAACAAGCTGACATGATCTCCACACAGTAGATATGGACAAGAAATGAGTTTTTTTACTTACAGACTGATTTCTTTATATGGTCAAAACCACACATTATCTCTAAATGTAACCTACCTACTCGGATTAGTTTGCACGGAGTCAACTTGGACCTTACAGCAGAGCAGATCTGTGTTTTCTTTTAACAAGTTGTAAGTTCATGAAATATGAATTTCTTCCTTTTATGGCCTTTCGAAGACCTTACGCTGTTGGTTTTGGTCATCCTTAACATGGTAAGGACACACAGATTCTAAACCAGTGCTGGGATTTTCCTAAATGTTCTGAAGTCAATGAGGGATGAGCACATGTGAAAACTTTGTATGTCCCTAAATGCTTTTCAAAATCTGGTTCTTAGGGACTCAGAAAAACTCATTTGATCATGAAAGTCAGTGAAGAAATAGGCTCCTAAACACTTGCTTGTCTCTTGAAAAATGTACCAGAAATATTTGAGGAGGAGGAGAGGATTATACCAATCCAGTGCTGAGACCTGCTTAAACATAAACTTTTGTAGCAAGACAAGTTGTCCCTTATAGCTGCAACGATATGGAGCACTCTTGCATATAAGACTGAACGATGTGCTTTTTCAAGGGTGTTTTTATAGTTAAAGTACTGGTCTGTGGATCCTCCTTAAAAAGCAGGGACCATCCACTCTTCACCAGAGCATGCAGGAGAGCTGATAAGACCTTGGATAAAACTGCATGGTACAAATCACTCGTAACTGATTTGTGCCTCTGACTGACGTTTCTCCAGTGAAGACTCCCAGATACGTACCAACGTGGTGAGATTCCTGTAACCATTGGTCTTTGGTATTTCCTGTGAAACTTAAACCTAATGTTCAAAATCTGCATCAGCACTGAACTATTCCATTCTTTGTTTTCTGTTCGTCAAGGTGGCTTTTCTCATTAGCATAAATCACAAAGCTCCTGCAGCAGTAGCATTGTCCATGTGATATACAGCATCTCTGCTGTGGCCAAGCAATATTTACAACCCAAAATTCTTCGCTTTGCTTGATTTGGAGAAGCCTTTCATTGTTTCTTCTTTCACAGTTTCTTGCATCCTAATGAGTCATTTCGGTTATAAGATGGAACAAATAATGGTCTTTAAGAGAAAATCATATAGAATACCATGATACTTTTATTATTATGCATGTCTGATGTGAACGAAATAAATTAGCAAAAGGCAAATAAAATGCAGCCCTGTGGACATTCAGAAGTTTAAAAACAATGAAATAAAAATATCTGCGGTGCATTACACTAGGCTGTGGTAAAGAAGTTAAATGGCTCTAAATTGTGTGTAACCTAGTTGAAGAAATAAGATACTTCTGTGGGGTATGGATACATAATGTAAACAATTTCAAAGAGTATTTGGCAGTCTCTTGGAATTTGCTCCAAATGCTTTTGGTTCAATGGGAGTGAAGAGCTATGCTCCATTATAGCCTCACTTGATATTTCATTTTGGAGGAAGGAAACTTGGAAGCAAGTCTATGTTTTTTTTCATTGCTGAAAGGTGACAGTGGAAAAAAAGTAAGATGAGCTGCATGCTTATGTTTCTTCCTACCTGCTCATCTTTCTTGCTTTCATTGTTGCCTTTAACTTTCAGTCTTACTTAAGCAAAAAGAATTAAAATGCACACACGTCTATCTACTATCATAAGATATATTAATAAGTGTAATTGGTGACAATTGCTTCCTTTGTGTATGAAAGAAACTGATCTGTATAACGTGCTTTAGTTTCCTGCTCTTTCTCAGAGATTGCTGTTGGAGAAAGCATAGCTATTTCTGATGCTGTCTTCCTATCTCTGTATCTTTACAGTATTTATTTAATATTATACCTGCTGAGATGATCTTGAATGCTTTCTGTATGAGGACTTAGGACTTACTGGAGTAGGAAACATTTTCTTCCTGTACAGCTTTTGAAGGATCAGTAAGAATTGCTGTGATTCATTGGAGCTTTCAATCATGTTGCCTTCTGCTGCGTTTTCATCAGATATTGCAGACTAAGGAGCATTAATCTGCTTAGTGGTTGGGTGGAAACCACAGGGAACAACTAGAAGTTGACTTTTTTTCCCCGCTTCCTGTAACAGCATATGAAACCCGTTGAGCAGAGCTGTTAGCCTTGCTCCTGAGGGCTAATATAAATTAAAGGTCCTGAGCACTAGGGGTTGTTAAAATTCTCATAGGGCTCTTTATAAGAGGTTAACCCCCGTGGTCTGGCCAGGCTCCAAACGGGGTAATTACATTCTTCCTACCTAAATTCCCCCTGCAATTGCAATTCGATGTGCTGGTATTCCTCACTTCCTCTCCTCGGCCGTGCCCCGTGGAACAGTTGTTGCATTTCATCCCAGAGGTACTTGCTCTCGGTGACTGATGGAGTGATCTGTGTGTAGAGTCTATAAAGCATTTTAAGAGCCTTGTGGATTAAATGTAATTTATGATGCTTAATTTTTTTTTAATTATCTGCTGTTTAAAATGGACTAGGTTAATCTGAGCCCTGAATGCGTGTGAACTGTGTGCAACAGACCTGGAATGAGACAGTATCGACAACTGTTCTCGGTTTTCGTTGCGCTTCATCCCAGGGATATTTAGATGGAAGAAGTAACAGACCAGACTAAAAATACAGGAAGGCTTTTCTAAAGGGTTCATTACAAAATAGGAAGACTATGACCTATGTAGGTGATTTTTGCCTCAGTTGAAGTCCATACTGAAGTATATATACATATGTATTTAACGCTCCCTCTGCTTAGGGACTCTCGTGTAACCTTAAGAGCAGCATCTAAATGCTCACATTCTAAAAGTTACTATTTTTCTACCACTTCTTATACTGGAAATGCCTTTTATTATAAAAACACTATGATTTTTATTAAAGATATTGCATACTAATTGGAAGTGGACAAATTGTATATAAATTTAAATGTTGCCTATGAGCAGACAGATAGGAGTTAGTACTCAATGTTTAACAAGAGAGTAAGGGAATATCTGTGTGTGCCGAATATATGGAGACTTCAAATGCAGCATTCTCTAAATACGGGATTTACTTATCATCTATCTGCAATACAAACAGGATAAAGTGATGCTGGGGGACATCTTTGTGTTTAGTTTGACATTAGTTTCTCCCTTCGCTTGTGGAGTGACTCATGCGAAGCCTAACTGTCCTACATAGGAAATCTTTGTACAGACAGTAACCTGAATGAACTAAAGTATTATTTCATGGGATCACTTGGTCTGGTCTTCTGTGTGTGGCAGGCTGTTGCGTTTCACTTGGTATTAGTGTCAAGCCTAAATATTGGTTTAGGTCAGATATTTCCCTCCTAGAACATCAGCATGTAGGCTACAGGTAGAAACAAAAGATCACTCTTTGTCTGTGCTGTAGTGTCCTCGCTAATTAATTGAGATCTCTCAAGGTGGTCTAAGCAGGTGAACTACTCGCCATGCTTCAGGGAAAGATGAATATTTTACAGGTGACTTGTCCAGTAGCACAAGAAATGTATTTCGAGTCCCAGATGACAAAGATCAATATATGACCCTACGCGAGTGAATATGATGCACTACCTGAGCTCCTGAGGGGATTCTTAGTGTCACTTTCTGAGTCAGTGCAGATCTCCAAGTGTCTTGACCCCTGCATCAGCCAGTCGCTCTCTGGTGCTTCTGAGGAAGGTTAAAAAAGCAAAACCAACCAATCAAGAAACTCCTCTTTATGTAAAAACAAACAAACAAGCAAACAAAAAACTCCCTGTCTATTATGACAGAACATGTTGGAAAGCTTGAAGCGTAAAATGTCCTTGCAAGGTCTTTCATTGTGTTTCATTGAAAAACTACACTATTATGAACATAAGATATCTTTCTCTTTGACCTGTGAAGAAATCTGAAATAAATTTATTTAAATATTTGGTACCAAATTTAGCTCAACATGCTCTACTGCTTGTTGCTTAGAAAGGAGCCTGTACTAACTACATAGCCAGATGTTGATGAGTTATACCCATATAATCCCACTCAGTGTGGCTTTAATGGATTGTAACTTGGAATAGGAAATTTCGTTCTCTTGCCTATGACCAATTCAGACATATTCTTACTTAAAAACAGTTTGCCATTTAAAATTGAAATAAGCCGTTTGTATAGTTTTAGTGCAGTAACATTTAAGACTGTGCTTTTTTAATTGCAATATATAATAGTAAATATTTGCATAAAATATGGCTGTGCCATGAAGCATTTCTCTTATGATCATTTATAGTTAACATTACCAATGCAGCTTAAAAATAAATTTAACCCGTTATTCTATTACAGAAGGAAATGTGTTATTTTTAATTAGTTTATGTGTAAGTAAATATAAATAGCTTTATTCATACTGATGGTCTCCTAACAGGCACAAGAGCAGTGTACTCTCTCTTGCCATCAACTTTCACATGCCCTCATGTCTTCTAAACATCCTAAAGTGTTTATATTATTTTATTTGTTTGAGCTTTGGTAAATCAACATCCTTTTATGTTTTGTACTAGCTTCTGTTTCCAAGATGAGACACAAATTCCTGGTAACTTTCGTGCAGGAAGAAACCCATGTGTTTTAAGACTATAGGAACATTTCTTTTATCAAATAATATTTTTAGGTAAAAGTAATCTAATAGAATAAGGCAGCAAAAGATTTATTTAAATGGAAGATGATTCATAGCTAGATATCATGGAGATGCATACCCCATAATTTTGTGCATCTGTGATCTTTCTAGCTTTTCTTGTTTTGTATCCTTTTTCTTTGCCTGATGCTGTGGTGTAACATTTTAAGTGTCTCTTTTCCATTAATGTAAGTATCAAAATCAATTTTTCAGAAAATAATATCAAAGAGCAATGTAGTAAATGTATCTATGTGTTGAATAATTTTAATTCTGAATTTCTATTCCTTCAGCAAATAGTCTCTGCTGTTTCTGCCGTCCCCCACCCCAAGCTATCAGACTTTATTCTTCTCCAGTAAATTCTCTCCTTTGTTGGTTTTTTTTGCTGCTGCTTCTTCTTGCGTCCTCTCCCTCTGGAAAGGAGGAATGTGCTCTTTTCTTCTGCTCATGCATGGCTTTCTCACTGTCTCTTGCTCTTTCTTTTTTGTTACCCATAACTGTCTCTCTTCTTTTTATTTCTAGCTCTCCGTCTACAGCTTCTTTCCCCCCAACACTCACTGCTGTCATTAACAACTCTAATTTAAATAGAAATGGCTTTTTGTTGTGCTATAAATTCAATTTTACAGGACTCAGTAGAAGCTTTCACATCTGAGGTTGAAAGAAAAAGTTGTTTTCTGCTCCACGTAGTTTTCTTTCTATCTTCTTTTTTTTTCCTCATCAATACCATTTTTCTTCTTTCTCAACCTGTCTCTTTAGCACTCCAAACTCAAAAACTCCCTTCTGTGGCTGCATGTAATTAAAGATACAGTCTGATAATTAAATATTCTAAAATATGTGCAAAAATCACGTCAGTGGGTTTGCATTAATCTTTTTTGGGGGAAAATAATTTTCAGTACTAGTGTCCTAGTTAATGTGGGAAACATACTTTAGAAATTTTAAAAAAAAGCATTAAAGCAATTTTTCTGAGCCACGACCTCCTCATATTTAGGAGATTGTGTAGTCTACGCAGAAGAGTAGATTATTATTGCCATTTATTGGAGTGAAACTGTAGCAGTATCTGTACGTACTCCAAAAATTCATCATCATTATGGGATGCTGTCTTTAATGACTTCTCTAAATTCCTTTTTTTTTTTTTTTATATAACTATTTTGTTAACTTGGTTGTGGAGACAGGTGGATATTTACACAAAAATTCGTTGTGCTCTTGGGGAAACCAGCCATACCACGAATACTCATTTTAACTGAAATTGAGACAAATAATTTGAGGGTGGCTTACTCAAGTTTTGAAACAGTTAACGCTCTTTTAGGAGGAGATGAGGGGTAGATAAATGGTGAACAACTGGGAAGCTGGCTCTGAAGCACGTGCTCATGAATTTGGACACCGACTAATCTGTTTTGGCTGTTGCTGGCACCGCAAATAACAGCATAATGCAAAACCTTCCTGTTTCTTCCCACTCTGTCGTTTTAACTTTCCACCGAGGGCAAGCAGCGGCCACGGGCCGAGCCCTCAACGGCAGAAGTGGGAGCAGCAGCTTGGCCAGGGCTTCTCGCATGGCCGAGTCCGCAGCCTCCCTCTCCCCCCTGTGGCTCCTCTGGCACTGGTGCTGATAGATGCACAGCAGAGCACGAGTTTGGGAAGGTTTTTTTTCCCCCCTTTGCCAACCTGGAGTCAATCTGTGACATCAAATGAAACATGACTGGTGAACGGGTGTCCGCTGCAGCTGTATGGCTTGCCTGTGCCCAGGAGCAAAACTAGGCACCTGTAACTGGTTTATGTTGTACCTGTTGTTCCTGTTACATTGGCAGAGTTACTGGACTGACAAAATCAGCCAAAGAGAATTGCTAATACGGAGATGTTGCCATTTAGGGTTATCTCATGCTGTTTTCCTAATAACTTTTCCCACTGTGTAGCGCTGTCAGATTTGGGTAGGGTTTTTGTTTTTCATCCTTTTAATCGTTTCTAAAGATGATGAGGTGTATATGTGAATTCCTCAAAATGTTGTCATATTTAAATTACTTTTGTTGGCTTCCTTAGAAACCCAATCCTTTGCCTTGTCTTGAAGAGAAGTCACGCTCTTCAGGACTTCTCACAAACTTAGCAATATCAAGTAAAGTTTGCCTACTGTTTCATCATCTTGTTCAAAAGCTATTCTAGCCTTTTATAGCCTTTAGAGTAGTTCTCTATTTTCCTTAATTGATGACTGAATGATCTAAACTTAGCCTCAATTTTATTTTATTTTTTTAAAGGCATCAGTGAAATGGAATTTAACCTCTACTTCTATCAAATGTGTCAATTGTCCATTTTTCCCTAGCTTAGGTTGTAGATGTGTGGGAAATCACTGCGTTACTGAAGTATTCTCTGTATGCTCTCTGTTTCATTGCTGAAATGCAAGCACGGTTTGATTTTGAGGTGTGTATCTAAAGAATAAAACCACCCTGTTCCTTGCATCTACTTGGGTTTCCAACTTAGGTGCAGCTTCAAGACTATGTGGAAAGTCTGTGTGACGAAAGAAGAGTGCGTTGTGATGCTCTTCGACACCAAGAGCTGAAGGTGTATGATATATGCAGAGAACCTATATAAAATATATAGTAATGCACACTTCATTCTCAAAATATGAATTTTTTTGTGTTAGTATATATGCTAATATAATTTTGTGTGTGAATCCCACAGATTTGGGGTTTGATTATTTCAAGAAATTCTGCCACCACCTGCACTGCGGGTGCCCTCTTTGTATCTGAAGAACTAAAGATAAGTAGCTTCAACCACATCGTCTTCTCCTCCCCCAACCCAGTTTTGCAGTATTTCATCTTCCCTGCTGGTCAGAATATTATGGGCTGCCTTGCCTTCAGGACTGATCATCTCCTTAACGGTCCTGTTCTTGCCTTCATGGGCTGTTCTAACACAAAATCCCTTTTTAGCACTTCTGTCTCTCTTTGCTCTGTCCTGTAGAGCATCTAAAGGAAGTGTTCCCTGAACAGCTTCTCACCTTCCATTCAACCTGGGTTTTGGGTTTTTTTCCCTTCTGATCAGTGTCTGTGTAGGACAGAGTCCCTGCTGTCCATGTCCTTTCCAGATGCTTTGACGGCACACCTTCCTGTGCTCCTGATGACTGCCCGCTGGGAAGCCACAATTCCATCAGAGGCAGGGAACTTGTAAGGAGCTTCAGGTGTCTGTTGTGTCATTGGACCTGTACTGAGAAACCACCTACCCAATACCATGAATTTTAAATTAATATAGCCTTCTTATGGCTATCACTTCAGCTGGAAGGATCCAGGAAAAGGATCTTGTGGAAAATGTCTCATATCCTATGTTACAAGAAGATTTAGGTATGTTCTTAAGTTTCTGTAAAAGTTAGTTTTGGACTTTCAATTTAACCAAATAATTTATCTTCTGTTTTTCCTCTCAAAGCCCACCTTTTATTCTGAACCATGCCAGATTTCACACTCCCTATGTGAAAAGGTTTTCGTGGTTCAATGCAGAGAAAAATGAATAGTTTTCATTAATTTCTAGACCTTTTTCATACCCTCCATGTCTTTGTGCCTGCTTCATAAAAGTAATAGGTTTTACCAATCTTGTCTTGATAAAGGCAGCCTTCATCTGTTTCAGACTCTTCTAACTATATTAAGACTAGCTATCAGATAACAGGGAATGTATTAAAGCTCTGCTCCTCTAAGCCTCGGACAGTCCTTGCTGCTTCCCTAGGAACTACAGCAGTTCCTTATTTTTTTCAGGTACTGCTGTTTAGAGTTAGATTCGTGCATTAATATCCTTTACCTGTTGATGCAGAGTTGTAGAAAGGATTGGTAGTCTCTCCTACCTCTTCAAATAAGAGCACTTTCCTGTCTTGAAGCTTAATGCAGAATACCTTGCAGTCACATAGATCAGAATCTGTGTGGGCAATTGCTTGGGGAATAAATTTAATTTATGCTAAAATATGTATCTACCTCCAAAGTAAATTTGTGTATAGTGACAGTGATCCTCATTCTGACACCCCCATCCCACCCCCCACTCCAGTCCCAATTAGCTGAAGCACTATAGATTCAAAACTCTGAAGTCTAGGTTAAAAAAAAAAAAAAAAAAANAAAAAAAAACAAACCACCAAACAAATCCAACCAAGAAACCCTGCTGAAGTGCAGTTAAGGCAAACAAAGTACAGTCACACCTCAAGGAATGCTTATTCCAGGAAAACCTGATTGCAGGCATTTAGCAAATATGCAGCTTAGGCAGAATCTGTCTGGGCAACACACATTTTCAAGATCTATTCCTCTATGAGTATAATCTTCGATCACTTTCTTTAAGGAGACAGGCTGGCAAATGAAGGGGAAATACGTTGACCATAGCTGGTAGATGACGAGTGGAATTCATCAAAGTCTTCGTATGGTGAAATTCATCCTTCTTCCTTATGGTCCTATTTGCTCCTCAGATAACCTCCTGTGTTTTTTGGTTTTAGCAGTGATGTCAGTATCTTGGACAAAGTTCAGCAAAGGAGCTATATTAGTTTTAAATTTTCCCAGTAGTTCCTTACATCATATTCGGACTCCAAAATAACTAAATATTGTCATCATGTTTTGCTTTCAGTTCCCAAGTTGTGTAACTCTTTCAAAAAAAAACCTCTTTCAAAAGCCTGATTCAAACTCCTAGAACAACTGTAATGCTAAAAATGGGAAGTGGGACTGGTCAGCGTTTGCATGAATAAAAATGCCGTTCCCCTCCGTGCGTGTACTTGGAGGGATGCTTTTGTAAGTTACTGAAGCTGAGGAGTATGATCAGTAGCAAATGACGATCTTCAGTGGGAAAGGGGCATCTAAGAGAAGGTTGTTCAACCTGATAGGTTGGCAGACGTGTAGCTTCAAAGATCTTCAAGGAAATGTCGAATGAACACACAAAAGGATTTCTTTAAGTCACGGAAGATTGGACAGATAGGTGCAGGAAAATAAAACGGCAAGTGCGTTTGGGGTTCCCTGTCTTTTAGAAAGTAAAGATTTAAGCTTGACTGTAAGAGGGCATTGATGCAGTTGTGAAGGAAAGTGAGTCTGGCGTGAATGTATTTAATCAGATGCAGAGTCAAGGTAATGATGAATAATGACTAAATACATTTGTAAACAGGTGCAAAACATTTTTTTCCCCCGCCTGGAGAGTTGCCACTGTTATGTGATAGCTTAATATTTCAGCTAGAACTACAGCTGGAAAGGCAATTGTATTGAATGATTTTCATTATCCATTCTGTGCTGCTGAAATGAACATAGCCATGTAAAATAATACTAAAATAAACTCATCAAATAGACTTTGCAAAAAGCTTTACAAAAAGGCTTTTTTTTTTTTTTTTTTTTTGGTAAAGGAGTGTACATTCGTGGAAACCCTTCGAAAGAGCTCTAGGCTGCTGATTGAGGTTTCAGGTAATTTTTTAAAACATGTATCACTTAAAGTCCTGAGCTACAGCTATAAAAGGCCTTACCCCTCAACTTGTCGCTACTGCTGCTCTCTGATGTGGCAAGTGGCCTTTGAAAATGGGCCACTCGCTGGGACAGTCCGATATCAGCTCGTGATTCTTTCCCACTATTGCTGTTGTAGCACTAGGACTGTACTGTAGATGCTGTGTAAACTTGCAGGAGAACTGCAGTGCCTAAGCCTAATTAGTGACAGTTGCTGGACTAATGCTAATTAGAAAATTAGGAGTAATTTGTTTTCAAACGGCATTTCATGGATTCATAGGTTCATGCTAAAGGTGCCTTGAAACGTGTTCAATTTTAATGCGATCATAACGTTGACTTATCTTCTTGCTGTCGCTCTTCAGAGCATCTATTTTTATGCATCTAACGTCTGTATGTCTTATAAAAACATGGACAGCAAAGATTGTAATATTCCTGAGGCTAGAAGGAGAGCAAGAAAGCAAAAGCATCACTAGACTAGCTAACTGAGGATTATTATTTTTAGTTCAGTATAGCATGCATAAACAAACTTGAACAGGGCCACTTGATTTAAAAAATCTAAGTAGAGAAATTCCTTAATAATAAATATTTCTTCTAATCTTGGACTTTTGGACTTGGGAAAGATATTAATGTGCCAGCAGTAAATATATAACGTGGTTTAGCTTTCTGCCAATATTTTTCATTTCCCGGCTGTTTCTAAATGTTTGGCTCAACGTATAACAACGTGAAGGCATCAAACGTAAACTAGTCTTTTTAATGCAGTATATTATGTTGCCTTGCTTCTGAGTTGTATTTCAGCTTGAATTGTATAATGTCAATACTGAGAAAGCAGGATACCAAAATAGACAGTACTGACCAATTATCCAGGTATTTAGAAAACTCTAGTTAATTTTGTAGACAAATTCGTCCAAAAATCTTATGTTAATAAAAGATATAATCTATTACCTTGGAAAATCCGTTCTTTATTTTAAATTGCATTACTGTTGCATTCAGAAGGATGAAAACCACTGCTGAAGTATATCAGGCTATTCATTGGCCATAGGGGAACTGTGCACTACAGAAAAGCACGTGTCTCCTTTTACTAGGAAGGCTTTCCATTACATGAACAGGATTCAGAGTAACGCAGGGATGCCTGCAAGAGCCTAAAAATCTCTGCTTCCTGCTACTCTGCATCCTTTTTCAACAAACTCTCAGCAAGATGAGGCAAAATCATGTTTACTCTCCTTTTGTACTTACATAGCAAAACTGCAATCTCTTTCAAGTGGTTTTCTTTTGGAAGACTGCAGCTTTTTGGTGGTAACTTAAAAACTCATGGGTTTTTTTTGGTTTTTACTGTCACTTCTTCATTAATGCATAGGGTGTAGTGATAAAACCATGCAAATTTCTTCTAAGTTAACCATATTTAAATAATTTCCAGTCCATGAAGCCTGGGAGGTGCCATCGTGGTGGTGGCTTTGTGGGGGAAGCTTCAGGGGTCTCTCAGTTTCCCAACCCTGCACTGCCCAGAACAGAGGCGTTCCTTGGGTCATGGCTCTCCCAAAGCAACTGTGGTAGATAGTAAACGAAGAAAAGCTAAAAGCAGCAGATCGCTGTTGAGAGTCAATTGGAGCTCAACATAAAACAAATTGTGGGTGTCTTTATGGAAAGGCAAGAATTCCCAAATACTTGTATTAAGGTCCTGGGGGAAGGCAAAAAAGCTGGCAACAGTACAAAAAAAATATATTGGGTTGTATGGCTCCTGTTTGTATAGGTCATGGGGATGATGATGAAGATGAGTTATCCATCCTTGTTCCATCAAGGAGTGATTCATATTTTCTAGATCTTTCTCCCTGTCTTCTGTACGTTACATTTGAGAGGAGTAATTCTTCCAGAATTAAAGTGCATTCTGTCCTAAAAACAAGCGTCCGCCTACAGAGGTCATTCTGGAATAGCCCTTCGGTAATGTTTTATACTGAAGGAGCGTTTGCAATTTGTTGTCTCGACAAGTATCACTAAATCTCTGCTTTTAGTAAGCCACTTGCGACAATGTACTTGAAGCGGTGGGGCTTTTTTTATCACTTGATAGGTTTTAGCTCTAGAGATGGAAATTGAATTTCCAATTGAATATAGGATAGTGATCACTTGGTGACAAACAGCTTCAGAAAAATGGACAGATTGTAAAATGTTTGGCACTCCACGTTATGAGATTAGGTGTCGACAGCATTCCTTTGGGGTGATGTGAAGTCTCGCAGAAAACACCCTGGCAGGTTTTTATCTAAATCACAAAGGAGCATTCGGAGACAGTGAAAACCCTGCGGGAATCTTTGCTGGTATGCTCAGAGTAGAGATATTGCTTCAAGGTGAAATATTGGGCTTGCCCCAGTCGTGACTTAGTTCAGGTTACTTGATTTGAAATTGGACTTCCACAGATGGGGTCCTCATTGCATGCCAATATATTGGCCCTACAGGATGGGTACACTATTGTAAACTATATTGATGTGGAGGGAGGAGAAAAAAAAATTATAGAAAAAAAAAAAAAAGGAAATGTTTTAGACAGGGTATTGCAGTTTCCTACTGCTCTTGGAGCCAATTCACCTCCTGGAATAGTACTTTCAAAAGCAAACATTGTATTTCCATTATTGGTGTATCCTCACTGAAATGCTTAAGATATTCTAAGTTTCTCATTCAGGTCCATGGCCGGGACTTTCTTTTTTCTCAAAGGCATCCAGTGATGTAGGATCTTTCTGCTATAGCGGTGTGTACATATGTGTGAACCAGTTCAGTTAGACAAGGAGTATAGAGTTAGTCAAAGCTAGCGAATCTTAAATATGCTGTAGAGTGCACATTAAAAGTTGGAAAACTTATTTCATTTTTATTTCTTTAGAATTTTCATCATTTTGTGGTATTATGAAGTTCTATTGCATATCATGTGGTATTGCAGATGTGTTCCTAAGATGCTTAAGTCACCGTGCTGTATTTTACAACTTCTTTGCTCTGGAATTTTCACATATGCGCACATATCTACTGTCACACAGGCTTTAAGAGCTGTATGCATTTTTGATGGGGTTTTTTTAGTACCAATATTTTAACACATTCTGGAAGGATGATTTTTTTGTTGCCTGTCCTCCACTGTCTTGAAGATAAGAAAACTCACTTTGTATTTGGGTTTTGCTGATGCTGCTTAACGGTTCTCAAATCTGTTCACAGTAACTTTCCTCAATCTTCCTTTATATTGCTTCTTCATTTTCCCATGTACCAACAGGAATTGGAAAGTTTTGGGATGTAGCTAATTAGGATAAAATCTTCTCTATACACAAATAATTTCTTTAGTTTTAGGAGTGGTTTCTGACTTGGCTGTTGCAGGGCAGGAGAGACAGTTATCCTGGGAAACCTATTGAGTGTATCACCAGAAACTGCAGGAAGATGAGAGGCTGTTTGTGTCCCCCCAGAGTGTCACAATCACCCAAAAAAATCAAGTCTGGAGCATGTATTAGCTATTATCCTACCTTTCACCATCCTATGGTCACAATAGTTTCAAATCATAGCTATATGATTTAATTACAAAGGTAGAGTTTTGGATAGTTTTGTTTTGAAAGTTAGCTGGGAATCGAAGTGTGAATTAGAGTAACACAAATGATGCTGCTTCTGATTTTTAATGCTACTGAGAGGGTTAAGAACAGCTACTGTAGCCAGAGGTACGTTTCTAGACCTCAGCATTTCATGCAGGGTGTTCTCATAAGAGGAATGGAAAAATCTTCAATAAGACTATTTCAGTGACTGTGCTGCTGTAGGATTGTCATAATTTCATTGTGAAACCTTCAGCTGGAAAGAGCAGCTCTTTTACACTTCACTTTTCATTAAGATTATTTTCATTAGTGCCATCTTGTGATGATGATACATAATTGTATCTACATGACACGTTTAGAAAGGATGGACTTTCTAAATAAGTAATTTACAAATATTCTATATATGAATCAAAACCTAGGTATCTCATGGTTTTATTTTTCAACAGGGAAGTTATTAGATTAATTGCTGGTAAAGAGAATAATACTCTTAAGTCATTTATGAAATATTTGAAATTGCGTCTCTGTTTCTTTGTGCAGTACTTCATGTGGCTTTATTATCACTGGTACAAATCACGAAGTTTGCTTTTATCGTCTGGCAATAGTCCGGAGTTTTTTTGAACAGTGGCACAGAAGATAAAGGGGTATCTCTTTGGTCGGAGTGCATGTGTAACCCAGCGTGTGGCAATGGGAGTTCCTGCTCACAGTGATATGAAAAAAAATCCTTAAAATATGCAACTAGTTATGCTTATGATTAAGGAGTAATCATTCTACTATATGATATACAGTTTTTGTGCCAGTGTAAGTTGTGAGTGACAAATACAGATTATGACCATTTTCTTACAATACTTATTTCAACTCTAAGATGACTCTTTCTAATTTTTTCTATTTGTGTAGCACCATTCAGGGTTATAGGAACACGGGTTCATTATTTATCCATTCTTAGAGCAAGCCCTGCACTGATGAGTGAGGCTGCGCATTCACTGAGAAAAATCTTCTGTAGTTCTCCAGGGGTGCTTGGTCAACAATCTCAGAATAGGGTCACTTACTGCATTTAACAACACAAGAGTAAAACCAACGGAATTTTGCACTCTAAGAATAATTTAACATAAATTATAGCCCGCTCTGGGTTGAACTGTTAAGCAGGAAAGAGACTATGAAACGATGCTGCAGTTGAAGTTCCACGCTAAAGCCACTGCCCCACCCAGACGTTTATGTGCGGTCAAACTTCCCTTTAATCCCAAATATGAGAAATACAAAAAACCATTAAAAATATCCTACTAGAAATTTCAACTTTGAACAGCCAAATTGCACTATTTTCTGACAGGAAGAATGAATGAAACTTCATTTTTTGTTAACAGGTGTACCATAGTCAAATGAAAGCTGGGTAAGAACCGGTATACAAAAAACTCAAACCAGAAATCTAGACTCCTGCTTCCTGAATAGCCGGTCAAATAAAGGTGTGTTTTCATCCAATTGCTGGTGTAGCTTTCTTGGTATTCCCAACTACATTGCTGGGATGAAATACATTTATTCTTAGTAATCTCTGTAGTGCACTAAAGCAAGCCACCATAATGGCAATATTATCTTACATTCTTTCCACAGGTCTAGAATAAAAATTACTTGAGTATTTTAACACAACTGAAATCTGGAATTGAATACTTTCATCTCACTTATGAAATAACAGTCACGAAATTCAGATTCCAGTCTGTGATTTTGTCATTCAGTCCAAGGGGGTTTTATTCATTGTTTTATTGTTTGCTTAAATACGACCATCTGGACAGACAAAAGAAAGAATCTTTCTGTGGCTTTTTTTTTTTTAATAATAATGCCAATAACTCTTCCAGTTATTCATGCTGGCCAAGCATTATCAGAAAAGGTCAAATATTATTAAAAAAATCCCCCAAATTTCAAAATCATTAAAGAACATCATTAGATAAAAAAAATTTCACTGGAAGAGTTTCGAAATGTTTTTGTTAAAAAAAAAAAAAAAAAAAAATTTTNTACAAAACGTTCTTTACTGTCTGAAGCCCACGCAACTCACAGAGTGGCAGGCTTGTTGGAAGTCTCATGACCTGGACCACCGATGCATGATGAGAGAAGACTTAAAAATTAACTGGAACAAAGGATGAAAATATTATTCCTCCTTCTACCTGGTGAACGAGTCTATACGGTTCTCTTCTTGCCCCACGTAATATATAATTACTTATTCCACATAAGGTAGTAGCGCTTTAGTAGTATTATCCCATAGCTTGCGAGTGCATTCATCCAGGAGAAAAGAAACACAGACTTCAGAGGGCTTCCCATCTGTTTAAAAAACCCAAACCCATGCACATAAAACAAACAAGAGCAACAACAAAACCACAAAAAACCCAACCAAACCACAAAACCCAAAAGCAACAGCAGCACAACACAGATAGGTAAAAGGGAAGGAGGACCAAAAAAGCATTTTATGTTATGTAGCTGTACCTTTGTAGGACAGATTTGGTGTTAGGGATAACAAGACTTAGGCAGTTGTGCATCCTGACACAGAAATGTAGATGCTTGTGAGTTAGACTTAACTACCTGGAATGTCTATTTTGAATTTACTCTTTAAATGTTGTCAGGTTGTCAAGGTTTGGGTTGAAAAGGGGATTTTCAGGGATGTCGTTTGGAAAATATTAATCCACTGTATCCCTTTCCTGTAACTTACAGTAGAGAGAGAATATTAATGCCAGGAGACTTTTGAAGATGCTGATCCATGAGTTACTTATTCTCCAAAAGATCATTCTGTTTGAAATAGTATTTGCCGATTTTAGAGAAACAATAATTTTTGATGTAAGATGGAGATTGGTTATCTCATTAATTTATTATACTTTTTTCACATGACCTTCTGGATATTATCTGTAGGATATTTGAAAACTTACATTTTGTGTAGAATGTAAAATG
Organism: Himantopus leucocephalus; assembly: GCA_003993805.1. Classification (NCBI taxonomy): domain Eukaryota; kingdom Metazoa; phylum Chordata; class Aves; order Charadriiformes; family Recurvirostridae; genus Himantopus; species Himantopus leucocephalus. The sequence continues at coordinate 1,089,836 of RSEF01000007.1, read as the reverse complement.
TGTTACTCTGTTGAATACAAGAAGTTTAAAGCCAGATACCTCAGTGCAGTAGGAGGACCAGTGGAGGGGCTTCTCAGATCCAGTAAACACATCTTTTTTCCAGTAATTCAAGGTCTCTGACTCTTATTTCCATATTAATGCCCCACAACCTTGATTTTTGCCAAAGTTTCACAAACTTTTAGGACAGCAAGTGTTAATGAAGTTGTGCTTTCCTTTGGGTTTTGGTGTGGGGTTTGTTTTGTTTTGTTACGATAAGTATTCAGCTTTTATAGAAGCAAGCTGGCCTTGGCTATGGGTGTCTACATATCTTCAGTAACTCTGGAAACATTTACTGAAATTTTGTAAAGTGAAGTGGATCTAACGTTAGTATGATTACACACCGAATGTGAAATAAAAGGTCTGATAGTGGTAAAGGTTATAGAGACAATACAGTGAAGTGCAAGAGGTACTTTCGCAGAATAATAACTGATTTGGCTTTCTGTTATTGTCATGTCATCCTTGTATGGATGGCTGCGAGCTGCTCTAGACACGAAAACTTGATGGTTTGGCTCAAGAAAGGGTCATTCTTGACATAATTCAAGAGGACGGGGCCAAACTCTCTTCAGTGGTGCCCGGCAACACAACAAGGGGTAATAGGCACAAACTGGAATGCAGGAAATTCCGTCTGAACATAAGGAAAAACTTCTTTACTTTGAGGGTGACAGAGCACTGGAACAGGCTGCCCAGAGAGGTTGTGGAGTCTCCTTCTCCGGAGATATTCAAAACCTGCCTGGATGCATTCCTGTCCAGCTGGCTCTAGGTGAACCTGCTTTGGCAGGGGGGTTGGACTAGATTATCTCTGAAGGTCCCTTCCAACCCTTACCATTCTGTGATTCTGTGAATCCTCTTTGACCTTTTCCGTTTCTATTTCAATTTTCCAGCTTCACGCTTGTTTCAGTTTGTTTAGCGCTCTCGAACAGGTGAAGCACGTAGAAAACAATACTCTGAAAGAAAAGGTTTTAAATCATTTCACTGACTTGAAAGATCAGTTCTGCCTCTTTGAGTTTGCAGAAAGGACCCAGAAACGTTGCAGCTAAAGGAATGCCTGTCAAAATATTGAGTCAACTTTTTTATTATGTGGTTATGTTCTTTTCTGCTGTCCTCACTGATAGTAGGAACTCATATCTAATAGAAACATCCCTTTCTGCACACCAGGCAGGACCATTCCTGGGTTGTGCAGAGGTTGTCCTCGGGGATCAGTGAGTTCTCCTCGGCCCCTTCACCTTTCAGGGCAGCATTCCACCACGATCCCACCTGTCGACTGCTGAAACAAGCCATAAGCCCAGGGTGGCTGTCCTGTTATTTTGCCTGCCTCGTGTCCCTTGCCCTACCTTCTCATAGTCGCTACAACAGTTACCCTCAGTAATTGCATTCCTGTCCAGGTGTGAGTAGCAGAGCCCATCCCAACATCCTCCAGAAATCTCTAGAATTAACATAGTCCCTATGTTAACCTGTGACCATGAAGTTTCATCTAGCTCTTTAAAGGAGGTTTCCTCATTTCTTGATGAGATGTTCCATAACAGACACCCACCATGATGTCTCACTTGTTGGGAGACACCTCTTTGATCCCAATGGCTCTGCAAATACTTTGGGAATCCTAGTTCTTCCTGCATGTTTCCCACGACGTATGATGTTTTGTATGGGCACTGGAGATGGACCTGATGGTTTTGCAGCTTGCTCGTGGGCAGTACCACCCCTCCGTCCATGTGTACTTCCCCTATTCCTCCACTCACTGGGGGCTTGGACTCCACCCCGCAAATAACCTGTTTAAAACTCTGCTCACTGGGTTGCAAGCCTGTTGGCAAAGATGCTCTTAGCCACTTTGTCAGATAGATCCCACCTCTCTCCAGCAGTGCTCACCCTCAAAGAGGGTCCGGTCATCACAGAAACCAAAGCCCTGCCTGCAGCAGCTGCTGAGCCTCGGGAATAGCAAAGGGGCATTTACAGCACTCTCGCTACTTCTCCCTGTCAGAAGAGAGCCGCCTTCTACCTATATAAGCCTCATACAAATGCAATTGTCTTTAGCTGTTTAAATGAAACTTTAATAGTATTTTTTTCTTAATAAACAGTGTATGAGTTGGTGTCGCTTCTGGAACCATGCAGGAACTATGTAGATGCAGTATGTTATGGGGAAGTCAGGTCCTCGTCTACCCGTGGTGGCACATTTGGGAGTGAAGCTGGCTTTTAAGACCTGGCTTCCTTGCTGCTAAAGTACTAACCGCGTTGTCTTGCCTTTGGTATGTGCCTTGTACAACAGGGATAGTTTTGTCTCTCTGTGGAAGAGTGGAAAGAACAAACTGTGACGCTTGTGATGTGTTAGATCAGCCCAAGCTGATTCAACCCCACCAGCTCTAGCAAGAGAAGCTCAAGTGCTCGGTCCTGGTCAGCTGACTTTTTGCTGCTGCATCTTGACTATTGCTCTCACACCAAGTAGGTTGTACTTAGCTCAGTATGTCTATGTAGTCTGTAACTGCACCTTCTACTTACAAGAAGCTTTAACTTTTTATTGTGAAAATACAGTATCAGGTACAGTTAGAAGAGCTTGGTCTCAACTGACACAGCATCCTGCCCTTCCTGTCATTGTAATGGGCAGGATCTAATACGGATAATTTAAAAATTGTGGTATAAGCAAGCTGTGGGTGTACTGGAGACGTTGGTGTTTGCTGTGAGCTGGTGGAGAAGGTGTTGCTAAATCTCTGAGCGAGATCCATGGCAACGCTGCCAAGGAACAATTGGCTTCTGAACCAGAATTAGGGTCCGTGGGAGCGGATCTGGAAATGCCTTGTGAAGGCTGCATGGCCAAAACCGAGTAATCGCATTTTGTTCTAACTAAGCTCATTCTTAATCACAGTCAAGAGAAATTTGTGGAACCAATTTTTGGTTCTTTTTCAACTAAAGATCTGAAGTTTAGCCATATCTAATCCAAACAACAGATACCGCAGATTGCATTGTGCCTTCTGTAGGCATAATCTGTTTTGAGAACCACTCAAAAACAAAAAAAATAAAGAGGACTGTCATATATGATTATGTGGTAGTAACAATTAGTGCAGATCTAATCAAATGAGATCTTGTACAATTGAGGTGGGAGATTTAAAGAAGTGGGCAGTCATGGACAGCTACACATCTCTGAAGCATTTCGTAAAGGCCAGTGGTCTTAACACGAGTACACAGATAGAAGTAAGGTAACAGGAGTGTCACTGTCACCAAAAGAAAATGGTGGTAAAAGGCACAGGTCTGTGTAGGATCTGTTACTAGACCGATACCTTGCTGCCTAAAACTTGTGCTCCAAAATAAGAACCAGTAAAAAGTAATTCGCTATTGCTCATTACATATGGTGACAGAATACATAAGAAAAAAGTCACTAATAAATATCTTGTTCACCAATGGTTATGATGGAAAATGTCTTTCACTGAAAAATACCTCCCCGCCCCGTGCCCTCCGAAAATGTTCCCAAGACTGCTATTTTTAAGCATGAATCAGTAAATGAATCCCTTCAGAAGTTTTTGATATGGATAAAGCACTAAAAAGCTAGGGGGTTTTTTTCTGTTTTTTCCATGGAATCTGAAAATTTCTGTGCACTTTTTAAACTTTACTACGAATGTTTTCATGAACAAAGAATGAACTTAAAAAACCCAAACAAACCACAACGAAAAAGATATTTTTAATAGCAGATAAATTTGTTTAGAAGAAACCTAAGATGATAGTAAGCCCAAAGGTGACTATAATTTTGTGGCAATTAGAGCTTGAGTCTAGATCTGAGTTGGTTGAAAAGGAAAGTTGAGACAGTTGTTTGGGAACAAGGACAAGATGCTCTTAGAAATCAGAAGAGAAATCTGTGAGGAAGCTTTAATAACGTTTCCAGTTTTGATACGATATTGGAAATCTGAAATAAAATAGATCGGTACAAAAGAGTAGATTAATAGATGAGTAAGTCACAAGTTATACATAAAAGGTAACAAATAAAAGGTGAGACAAGTAGAATGAGAATATTTCAGAGACACTACGGTGACCTCAAAAGAGAATATTTTGGGCAGCTGCATTTTCTTTCTCCCTAGGAAAGTAGCATCATTATAAAGGCAATGTTCCGTCTGAATGGGTGCCAGGTAACAACTTCCTCTGGAGAGAAAAAAAAAACCCCAACACACCAAAAACAGATTAAATAAATTTTATTAGTTTGAATTAGTTTGCATCAGTTTGTATTAGTTTGTTAGTTAATTTTATTAGCTTTTATTAGTTTATCGAGTTTTTTTGGCAACTGTTGATAAGTAGAGTTGTGAGGACTCAAATCCATGACATCTGACTGCGTGTAAGTGTATCACATTCTGATGCTGCGGCTGTATATTGTGATGTGACTTTAGAGGAATGCTGCTGCGTTGGGGGAAGGCCCAATTTTAATGTTCTTAGAATAATTCCTGTCCAGAAGGAAAATACTCAATTATGATAAAGTTATGCTGCCGTCAGTTGGAGTAACATGTGCTCTTTGGTACCTCTAGGCATATAGTGATCGTTACCGGAATCCTATGGGATTTGTTGTTCCACGCTGCGATGGGTGAGCAACGCAACTGAACAGAAGCCTGAGGCCAACTGGTAAGGTGAAGCTTCAGCACATTGTGGTAGGTGTCACCTATAGCAGGGAAGCAATGGGCTTTTTTGCCCCCTGGACTAGCACCTAGGCTGTGCTGTCCCACGTGACAGCAGCATACAGTAGGCAGCTGAGCTCAGGCTGAAGGCATGTGTTTGACGTGCCTCCCGCTCCGCCGCTGCTGCGACCACCTGGCGCCGCGAAGCTGCAACCTGATGCTATAATGCGTGACAGCCAGGTGTTCAGTTTTGCTGTTTCATATGTCAGCCTTACCAAACTTGATGAATAACAACACAAAAAAACGGTGACAAAAATGCTCGCAGGAGAGCAGATTGCTGTTTGACTAAAATCAGAATAAACCTCTCGTTCAAAGGTGCAGATGCTGAAGCATGAAGAAGGCTGTTTTGTATGATGCTTAAGAAGGAGCCTTGTTTCAGAGTGCTTTATGGCACGTGAATTTACAGTGCTATCCCTCTAATACTATTGCTTGGTTGGGAAGGTAATTGCTCCTCTCCTGGGTGAAAAACTAATGAGGAAAAGAAAACTTTTGACTGTATTTCTGCAGGAAGAGTTCATGAATTGAATAATCTTAACTGCAAGCTGTTAGCCAAATCATCAGAAATTATATTTTGGCTTGTTACATATTCAGATTGTGATGCAACAGATTATGATTAAGTTAGATTTGCTTTAAAACATGTTCTAATCTTGGCAAAGTACAAACCTTTGCAGTTTAAGCATTCTTATGGTAGAGGAAGTCAAAGTTTGGCAAATGACTCCAGTATCATCTTGGATTTGGGAAGATAAAATCTTTTTTGCTGTCTTGGTTACATCCCATCAAATTATTTAACTCCTTTAAATTCCATTTTTTTCTATTTTGCTCAGTATTTGAAATACGTAGAAGCAGACCGTCCTTTGCACATGACTAGTTTACAATAAGCATGTTACACTTTACAAACTGCTTTTTCTAAGTTTTGTGGAAGCTGTCTACCAAGTAATGCCTCCATAATGCTTTCCAGGATCCTCTTCCCATGCCGTCTTAACCTTAAAGGTCTCTTGTTAATTTTACCGGTGCAACATGGAACATAAGGTGCATTTCCTGCCAAAAACGAGCCTTATTATGCTTTCCTGCCTAACCAGATCTCACGCAAAGGTCGGACAGCATTCATCAGGAGTAACAGAAAAGACAGTGCTGGGCCAAGGCTCGTCCCTCTGCCTTTCCACAGGCAGGATTCATTCAAGCTAAAGCCTTTGAGCTCTTGAAGGCAAATTGACTTTACTTTTACAGGCTAAAGGTAGTATGATAAATATAATGGAAAAGCAACAGGTTGGAAATTAAAGTTGTTTGTTGACTTGTAAGTGAAAGGCATTTCTATAGGGAGAAAAGCTAATAGCTTTTAGGGCCACTGGTTACTTTGGACGCATAATTAGATTCAGAGTGCAGATAGCCTCTAGGTTAAGAACTGATGCTTCACAAGTTGACTTGTGGACACTAAGTTATTTTGTTTTCTCTGGAAACTACCATTTTGAAAGCATGCTTAGCGTGAATTATGTCCGCTTCTGAAAAAAAGGAACAGTCTTTCCTGCAGCCTCAGAAAGCTTTAACAGTCGAGGCTGGTGAAAGTCAGCCAGATTTACACCCAAAATGCTGTAAAGCTCATTGCTGATCTTGTCACCTCATCTACAGAGGGGTTCAAGGCTTGTTTGTAATCTACGCTGCTGGAGTAGTGAAAAACAGACAGCAGAATATCCACTGTAACGGTTATTCATACCTCAAGTTCATCCCGTCCAGCTGTCAAAGAGAATGGTTCTGCTTTATTTATCAATACACCCAGTAATTAATTGCAGTAGTTTACTGCTGAATGAACTGTACGTTTGCACATCTCCATTGCTTTTTTTCCACAAGATTGTTCCAGCAGATGCTGGCACTATCACTTATTTTGTGATTATTTAGAAATAGCCAAGAGCGAACAGAGCTGTACTTCTTGCCTCTTCAAATTCAGGAGTTGGCCTGTAGCCCTAACTTCTTCCTTTGGATCACGTCAGGGTTTTTTATAAACTAAACATAAGAGAGAATCAGTGCTTTAGTGTTTCCAGAGCTTGTTAACATCTTCTTTTTATGGATTCAAACACGCTACACATGCACTTCAAGGGAGAGTTACGGTCTTACTGCTTGCAGGGGAAGACTGCATAGAGGAGCAGATGCGGTTGCATTAGTAATTCACTGAGTGGTTCTTTGCCACGAGTCTTGGTATTAAATCAATGTATAGATAAATACTTGCGAACTTAAGAGACATGCTGTTGCTGTAGGTAACATCACTGGGATGAAGCTAAAGTGCGAGCACACAGCTAACTTGGATCATTTAAAATGGGTAACTAAGGCTCTTCATGACATTTTTGCTGAATTACATAGGTACAGTGTTATTTTGAAATAAACCTTAGTGCCTTCTGTAATGTATCTTTTAACTTTTTTAATTATTATTGACTAAATTTATAAGTGGAGGTGAGATTATTTGGTTAAGTTTGTCCAATACTTCCCATTATAATACCCTGCTTTGTCCTGCTGTAACTTTAACAGAATGTGACTGCTTGGACCGAACTGTCCGAGCCGAGTCTCAGGCTGATTTCTTTTTTAAGACATGTAGCCAAAAGAGCTCATTCGCATCCAAGAATGAGTCAATTCAATAATCTCCCTGATTAAAAAAGAAACCACCCAAAAAAAACCTACAAAAAAATCCAAAACACCAATGAACAACCTCAAAACCCAAACCTAGACTCTACAGAATTGAGGAGAAGCCACCTAAAACCATGCATGGATTTGGCCTTTAGTTGTTCCTTTGAAATCTGCTCATAATTAGCAACACAGTACATCTGTGAAAGATTGCAGTTCACATATGCTTAGTGCTGATGACTCCTGTGTCAGCTGTTAAATTCCCCAAAGGCCCCATTTGAGCATATTGCAAGATTCCCCCCCAAACCGCAGCTTTCAGCAGCAGCAGGACACGTTGGATCTGGTTAACGAGCAGGAGGGCAATGCTGCGGGGGGGGGAGGGGGCATTCCTTCCCCCTGCGAAAGGGGTGGTGGGGAAGAGCCTGGAGTGTGCTGTGAGCTGGTGATGGGTGTGGGGTGGGGTGGGGTGGGGTGGGGTGGCATGGGATGGGAAATGCTGTGAAAAATGGAAGGGGAAGCGCTACTTCGACCACAGTGTACTGGAACCGGGTAAGAGGTAGGGGTAGAATAGCGCTGGCAAAGAGACTGGCTGGTGTTGGGAGGAGAGGAACTGGACAGTAGAGCCAAGAGGAAGATCTGAAGCAAAACTGGGATGAGGGACTGACCCGTTGAAGGTGTGCACGCGCATCTCGGGGCACTTGAACGCTGCCTTGAAAGATGGATTCTGCCTGTGTCATTCCTATGGGGTTCCTACGATGCCAGGGAAGGAAATGAGGCTTTTTCTGTCTCAGAAATTATCTGCCATTGCCTGTTTTTTCTGGGTACACAGCTTAACAGTGAGATCTGAGTGACACACAAAACGCTCATGGATGCTGCTGAAGTCTCTAGAACCTGAGCCTTGGAAATACAAGGATGTAACAATAAGAACAGAATGAATCATTGACATCTCCAGTTGATTGCCAATAAACACATTAATTATGAATCATTTGGCAGCTGAAATCAACAAGACCAAAGCCCAGTGCGTGTTCGTTGAGTAGCCACTTGTATGTAAGGTCAATATGAAAAACTCGGGAGCCAGGACTGCTCTACGATAATTTCAAGTTTGGCAAAATATGAAGGGCACAGACTGCGTAAAATTTCCATGGAATAAAACTTATCTGAATGTCCAGACGGAATGCTGGTTGGAGTAGATGCTTTTGGGAATTCATATTATTTCTTTTCTCATTTTTGGTTTATTTATGCTTTCACTGATAGCAGCAAAAAAAAAATTCCACCACTTGTGCACTGCGTTTGTGCAGGGTACAGTTATTACTAGGCAGCCAATTATGTCACTTATATGGGAGTAACTGAATTTGCATTAGCTTTAGTTTAGCTATCGGGTAAAAATAATCATGCAGGTGTCGTAACAGGACTTTGGTGCAGAGTGGGGGATATATTTTGTTGGTTATCAACTCCAAAATCCATGCTGCTGCATCTCTGCGGCTGTTGCTGTATGAATTGCCCCAATTAAAGCTAGCGAAGGTCTAACTACACGGTATACAATGGAAGTTCATTTGAAGCCTCTGAACGGTTTAAGAGGCTTTTGGTATGCCTCGTGCTGAGAGATACTATTCATAGTTCATACGAGCAGGATGGGACTATCTGGTGCCTGAATGTCACGAGTTAAAAGTCAAAGGGCAAAAAGTTGGGCTCCCTTAAAGCCAGTGGAAGTTTTGCTGTTAACTTTAATAAAGCTAGGTTTTCTCCCTTAATTCTGTAAGCTTGATTTTTGGAGGGGAAGGAATTGAGTTGCACTTTTACTTCTTGTGGCTTCACCAAGACTCCGTATCCTAAGCGGTTTTAAATTATCTTTTATTTACTCTGATTGTGTTTTGTGGGAAACTAAATTGAAAGTGTATTTAAGGGCCCCAGAGACCTGCTCTGATGAACTCCATCAGGAGAAGCCGAACATCTGCTTGATGCTCGGACACAGCTTTAGCAGAACTCCTAATCGTTCAAAAGAAATTGTAGAAAATCTGTTTGCTTTTAAGTTTCAAACCTCATCACTCAAACTTCAAATATTATTATCCTTACACACAAATAAAAAAAAAAGTAGGAAACTCAATACAAAATAATTACCGCTTGGGCAGAAAATATGTAAAAGAAGAAGGGAAAGACAATCAAGCATTTTTTTGCAGATTTAGCGTGGTTTTACACAAAGGAAAATTCAAAACTGAATTCTGCAATATAAGAAAATGTGTATCATACTAACATGACGATGTTTTAACAGTGATTGTGTTGTCTTAACAAACAGCTGTTTTATCAGTTGTATTTCACATGTGAAATGAAATGGACTTTATAGTAAATAGATTTTTTTTTTTAATTTCAATGAACAATTTTTTACCACAAGGAAAATGTACAGAATTTGTGTGGGAATCCATGTACTATGTTTACTCAAATAAAGATAATACTTTGCTGCAAACTTTTAAATATAATAAAATGCATTTAATAGCAATCTTTTGTGGTATCATCGTTATTTATGGACATAACATTCAAAGTACAGAAATTAAGTTGTGGATCAAAATGATCATAAAAACAGTAACCCAAAGAACCTTATAAACATGTCAACACCCATCATTTATCACAGATGGCTCATATCAATGTAAAAAAACATATAAAATGTGGTATAATTCTCAACATATGGTTTACTTTGTTGCATTGTTCCTACATATTATTTGTGTTAAGATCCAGGAAATTATATTATGAAGAGAATATTGGTTTTGTTTATTAAACCAAAGTACAGGTTAAAGTCATTCTTTTCTTGTGATGAACATATACCAACAGTGATTAAAAAATAAACATTTATTTACAAAATATTGATGCATACATATTACACAAGTCAGTTATATCAAAGTGGTTTTTTAAACAATATCTGTAGCAACCAACTATTTGCATTGGTTTATCATAGTGCAAATGGTAATGTTGCAAAGGCAGGTTATAATGTGGGATTATGATTTTAATGCTAGCCTTCTCTGCTGCCTTTTGTTTTACTACGTCTAGAAAACTATTCCCTTTCATTTAAAAAACATCTATTTCTTGCGAATGTTGAATAGTGTACCTGAGGATAGGGCAAATTCATTATTATTCTAAATTCTTTCACTTAGATAACTGTCTCTCGATTTACTCAGCCTGCTTACGTAGCACCATTGCCATTGATTACTAACATAGTAATGAGAAAAAGGAATGGAAACACGCTAAATACACTATGCCATCCCTAATTTCAGGATTTGTCCATTTATGTGGAATTTCATCTGATACATTTCACAATTCTGCACTATATATTCAAGTGTTTAAGGATGATTCTGGTGGTATTGTGTAGTGGTGTATATGTTACCAGTATATATTTTCCTGTAAATAAAATATTAAGTGAAGCTGTGAAGAAATGGACTTAAAAGCCCGCTCCTTCCGTCCTCAGATGAGAAGGAGCTTGCTTTTGATTACCAACATGTATTGAAACCCGCATACAAATTTGCGTCTGAATGACTGAATATTGATTCCCTCACAATGTAAGAACTCCGTGTATGAAATCCGGTGATTTTGATTGTAGCTTTTCTTTTTCACTGGCTCAAAGCCAGCCGTTAGGTAACAATATCGTCCTTTAGTTCACATTCTGTAGCTGGTGCTGCACTAAATCTGTACGATAGCCTATCATACAGCGTATAGGATGTCGGCAATGCCTAGCGTACGTAACTTCACAGTTTCAAAGACTGGTAAGGGGGTATAACTTTTTTTTTTTTTTTTTTTTTT
>RSEF01000007.1:1044704-1078744 GCA_003993805.1 Himantopus leucocephalus | reverse complement strand
TTTTTTTTTTTTTTTTTTTTTTCCCTCTCTGTAGCTTCCACAATTTATGAAGCGGTGAATCTCACGACGATCTCATGAGCACCCGCAGCGATCTACAACCATGGCCGGTATCTTGCCATATATTATTTGTTCTTTCCCGTTGAAGTACAGCATGTTTATGGGGGACATCTTGGTGGGCGTGCAGCAAGGGCCTGCCGAACCTCGGGGGTTTGCTTGGTGTACAAGGTGAGTGTGCGGGTATTTTTGTAAAAATACAAATTCGCATTCTCCGGAGCAGTAATTGGCTTTGTATCTTTTAGGTGCGATAATCCAGTCCCATCCGAAAGCTTCGAAATCCACTGTCAGCGGGTAGCGACAACATCGGGATTCTGTCGAGTGCTCGTCGCAGTCGAGGCCAAAATCTCTGCGGGACCGTTTCGGGGTGTCTGTGACTCTGACCTCTAAAAATGGGTTCTGTGAGGAGAGGAGAAGGAATCAGAAGCATTACTGAGGTAAACCTCACTTCAGTAAAAGCACGCAAATAGATAACATTTCAAACAGATGTATCAAATTAACATCCTCAAATAATTTTTGCAAACAATACTTTGTCCTCCTGCAAATTTCTGCTACAGTTGATCTCTGCTCAAGGTGTATTCTTCTTTTTCATGCTGAGGACCAGCATTTCCCTGCTGTTTCTCTATAAAGAGCTTTAATTTCTCAGTATCTCTTTCTGAAATCGCCATCATCTGCTAGCACCATTTCTGTTAACTGCTAAAAGGTTTCAGATATTTGGAGGATGCTGGATTTTTACTTTTGATATGGGGTTTTGTTGGTTTGTTTTAAACCCCATAATAAGAGCTAATTCTGTTTTCTATAGAAAATCTTCCAAAAGGAAGCAAAGAACTCCAAAAACTTTTAAAGGGCAGGACCGACTGGTGGTGGTCTCCCTTTTGTGAGTCCTTCTGAAATTCCCTCCATTAAAGTCGTATTCAGTTCAGGCTTTCTGGATACCAAGGAAGGCTTCTTGTCCAAACCAAGGAGGAGAAAAATCACTCCATAATTGCTGTCATTCTTGAATGACTGCAATGGCAGTAGAAAGGAGTGTTTTACCTGCCGGTACAGGTTACTTGTACTTCACAGCTTTCCCCTCTGCCAGAGAGCTGAATTTGCCATACTGAATCTGGAGGAGCAGCTAATATTTTGACTCCTGAAAGAGCCCTGTGGCCAGGAATGTACTTTTGGCAGATCTCTGAGCCACGTGCTTCCTAGCGAAGGTGTGTTTCCACAGTCACCAACTGAGAATAGAAAGAAATTACAACCTTCGCAATCATGAGTTTGGAAAAGTTCCCAAAGTTTCCTCCCTTCCACTCCCTGGTTTCAGCCCCATGTGTCGGTTTGGCACTGAATGGGCTGTCCCATAAAGGAAGTCCGTTCCTTAGGAGTAAATAATAGCCCAGCTAACTTTGTTACACGGATTTGTCCCTTCCAAGATACCCGCCTATACGGCTGCACGTTGTCCAGCTGCTGGAGACGCTCCTCCCAAAGGTAAATGGTATGGGGAGGGGCTTGGTGAGAGGAGCATCCCTGTACTGGGAGCTGCCGGAGAGAGAGAAATTTCCTCTCCGGCTATCAGGCGTGCATCTAACCCTCCCCTGCTACTGAATGGGTTTGTTTTTACAGATGATGATAACCACGGGTTATCCACATGTGTGAAAACACAGTGTTGGGTATTTGAATGGACAAAGGTGGTGAGGACGTTCCTTATCATGATATCCAGCTGGCCTGTTTCAAGCATGGCAGATCCACATCTATACTGGATCTGCAACTGAGATATCACAGCATTTTTCCTTTAAATTCTTTTAACTGTATTATACTGCTATGAAGCTAAACATTACATAGCTACATAAATACGGTTGGACTCGATGACCTTAAAGGTCTTTTCCAACATAATTCTGTGATTCTATGATATACAGATTGATCTACTGCATAGAAGTAAAAGTAAAATAATATTCTTTATACTTTATTCAGAAGGAGGGATTTCTTGGTTGTGATTGTTTCAGCTGTGATAGGTTCAAGGATTTTTATAGGTTGTAGAGGATTAGTGATTTGCAGAAACAAATAATGAGGAAAATGCTGGTACGCTTCAGATTTAATTTGTTCATCTATACTTACAAAAAGAAACCAGATAGTTATTTTGTGCTCTTTCTCATCATTATGACCCATTTATTGTATCAAGCAGAATTTCTCTATTTAAACATTTCTAATAGGTGGAATGATGTGTTCTATCACATTATCACTCTATCACATGCACTCTATCTACTGAAAAGTACACAACATTATGAAGATCTGTTCTCGCATTCATAAACACAGGCAATTATTGCTGTTGTTAATAGAAAATATATGCATACAGAATAGGGAGAAACTCCCTTACAGTTTGAATGCAAAAAACTTTCTTAGCACTATCGGAGGCAGCTTTCCTATCAATGAAATAATCCAACGGCTATTCTTTTTTAGCTTTACTGCTTATTAAACAGTATTTGCTCTCAAATTTGGAAACAAGGTTACTTTTGATAGTACCATCCATCAATAATTATCAAACCATTTTCCATTTAATGCCTCCCGACATCTTACTGATGTACTGCAATTTGTCTCAATTAGGAAAACGGAGGCATAGGAATGCTATTAATTTTGACATGATCAGAGAGCAAAGAAGGAAAGATTTGGCTGTAAAGAAATTGTATCTTCCACTCCCTAAACAATGCTTCCATTTTATCCTTAAAACACAACTTAAATGCTTTCCAATAAAATGCAAGATATTTAAATGGGATTTTTCTAAATAAACTTACCAATCCATCTTCACCTGGTCCTGGGAAAGTTACAGCAAGATCTCGTCCATTCTCATCAAAAGCTTTTATTTCGATGCCTAAATTGGATTCAGGCTGTTTGAGCCAATTTTGCAACACTGTCTTCACATCAATACTCTGCCAAATACCAGTGCCTGGGTTCATGTCAAGTTTCAAAGATCGAATTCCAGTATATCTTGTACCGTCTTTCATGGGTTTAATAAGTCTCAGGATCTGCACAAACACTGTTGTAGGTTTTTGGACTTGCCTCAAGTATATCCACAATTGTGCCTTTACTACTTTGTTATATTGTATTTTAGAGCTAAACTTAAAGAAGCAACATTTTGGTTTTCCCTCCATTTGTACAAGAAAATCAGCTATAAATGAATGGAAAGAACAGATTACTGAACAGGGAACAAAAAGAAATACGCATATATAAACCCGATTATTTTTTTTCCAGACCGTGTAGGAAGTCTTACAATATGTTATAAACAGTATCAGCAACAAAGTAGATTTAACTTAGTTCATTTTCTGAGGTTTATGCTCTACAGCAAATTTAATGGATGTCAACAAAATCATTATGCTGTCACCTAAAAGTAACATCATGTGACAAGGAACAGATGATCGTTTTGTAAACAGGCTAAAATGAGGTTTGGCTAATCATTTTCTAAATAATTCTACTTGGTGCTTTGTGATCCATAGGCTAAGCAGAGCAGAGGTGTGCTCGGGCTGAAACTTGGAAACGATGGGCAATCACGAGAAGATGCACGCTGTGTAGGACCTTTGTGGTCCTCGGCATGCTCTGGGCTCTGACCAGTGGTACCAGTGCTGTGGGCTGACCTGTACAGCTGCAAAATAGCCTCTTTCCCAAACAAAAACTACCTGGGGAGAGGGCACAGCCTATTCCACTTCACAGTGACTACTACCGACTCACTTCTGTTAGTCGTCTGCTGAGGACCTTCATAAAGCATGCAGAATAGCAACTTTGCATAAGCTGACTCAATATGTATGTGGTGATCCGGCTATTTCTAATTTACTAAATAGCCTTAGTGTGCTACACATCGTACAAACAGAGACAGGCACGGGCAATCTACATGAACACTTTAATTTCTTTTCTCAATGGAAAAAGAAATAATTAAAAGAGTATTAATCTAAGGATCATTTTGTTTTCTTTTCATTTGAACAATATTATAGGAAAGTCACGTGCAGCACTGCGTTCCTCCTTCCTGTGGACTACGATGCAGCTGTCATACCTAGTCATGGCAATATCTTTCCGTGCCAGGATAAAATGGGTAATACTAATCTTAAATGGTGCAGGGCTTTGACGTTCATAAATCTCACCACTTAAGATACCTGTCTCTTTAGTGCATTTAAAATAGTTCAAGGGCTTTTTATAAAAAGCAGGAAATGAACTCAGATCAATGAAGCGCAACGACTTTTCTTCAGTCATTGTAATTATATAACAGTTTAATTAAAAATAGTTATAAAGCCTTGGACATAATAGGCTGGCATAAAACTGCTGGCAGACCTCAACTTTGCGATAAGGCTGCAGGAATATATTGCTATTAAGTACACATCTTGTTAAGTAATAAGTTAAAAAATTTTACAGATAAAGTTACTCTTTCATTGGTGCGTACGTTTTTAGCTGGCTAGAGCAGCTGATATATTATTCTAGCATGTGTATTGTAACGATATCTGTAACTGCTAACATGCCTTATATGTCCTGTCATCTTTTTCCTTTTTGACATCATATTCGTAAGTGTTATTTAAAAAAGCAGCTGCCATAGCCAAATACTTTAGCTGATGAAGAACATAAGATACTATAGTATTAGCCGTGCAAAAGATACTTGATAGGAGCCATAGCAGATGTTTAGCACTCAGAAGATAACTCAGAATCTGCTCATTCAGTAAATGCCTTCATTCTTCCTTGGCACGACTACTGGGGCTGGGGCTGATTGCTATAGCATGGACGTTTTAACATTTAAATCTGTTACACACATATTTGCTTTAAATATATAGTTTTAACTCAGAGGTAGGTGGTGCTAGTTTATGGGATCAGCAAAGAAGCAAGAATTTAACTCTCTACTTGCACTTGCTGTAACACGTTGCAGTTAGGCAGGTCTAGTGCTCTAAGCTGTATTTCTGCTGATTTCTATCGCTTCTAAAAATACTGGCCAGTGAAACCTCCCTCAGAAAAAAATAGAGTTATCTCGTTATCTGCACTTACACTTTATATTTGTGATAGGAAATGCTCTGAGAACTGCAGATAACAAAGTCAACTAAACTGCAGCTCTCCCTTTGCTTGCTAAGGCAACGGGCAAATCCTGAGTGCTACAGGGCACACGCGTTATAAGGAGCCGAAAACCGCACAGTAAAACAAAGGATCACAACACGGTCATCTGAACCTGGCTCGAATTCTTTAGAAATAACGCTCTCCTCCCTCCCTCTAGCAGACTTCAGCCAGCAGCCTGTTGGGAGAGCCCGAGGAGGAGTTGCGTGGCTCTACAGCAGGGAGACAACTCTCTCGGAGCAGCGGTGGGAGGTGAAAGCAGCAGGGTTACTTACACTCCGTAGGCATTGTGATAATCGTTTCGGTGGTGGCATGATAGTCATCGTCTTCCAAAGAGCCATCGCTACTGTCATCTCTCTGGACGTCATACTGATCAATCAGTTCCTGTAGTGGAGGAGCTTTGGGTAAAAGTTGTTTAATAACATCCCTGCTAATGTTAGGAGCTTGTTCCAGACGCAGTTTGCTGAGGATTTGAATTTTTATGGCTTCTATTCTGGAAGATTTTGTATTCTGTCTCCACGTACAAGCATTGCACAGTCCATCTTTTTCAGCGTTCTCTGTGGGCTGACTACCGTCATCAAGAGCCAGCGGATCAACTGAAATCAGCATGAACAGGTAAATATAAACATAGATCGCTAGCTTTTGCATGATCTCACATTCACTGCAGCTTTTTTCCTTTTTTTTTTTTCTTTTTTTTTTCCCCCCCCTCCCCTTTTCCCTTTTCCTTTTAGTACTAAACAGATCCGTGAAAGCAAATGCAATCTGAGAGACAGCTTGCCACACTGGTGTACCTTATATATTCCAAGGGGGCTTTTTATACTCCAACTTTGATTAGGCTCATGTCGTCAAACCCGACGATTGGTTGCTGTCCCAACAATGAATCTGGCTGTCAGAGGGTAAAGCCCTGTCGATCACAAGTCACTAGACAGCATTTAGTTACAGCCAAGGGTGAACTGATTTATCTGGGTGCTTGGTAGAGGATATGTCTTCGCATATTGAAAGGATATATTTCCAAGTATTGTGGGCAGCGGTACTGAAAGACAGCACTGTCATTCTTAAATGTATACCAACCGTGTACTTGTACTATGAATCAAGACAGACGTCTCTCTAAACTTGCTTTCGGCTTCTACCAGGTTTTTTTTTTGACTTGAAAGTTTGTGCTATTTAAAAGAAAATCCCAGGGGATTACTGTTAGCAGGCAGGGGAAAAATACTTTAGAAATGCATTGCAAACAGTGCTAACTTATGTTGTTCAACAGCTAAAATATATTGAGCAGTTCATATTTCAGAAAACCTTAATGGGTTTTCCTGCTAGGCTCTAGCTAAAGCAGTAATAAAGATTTTGTGCATATATGACTCTATGTAAATGCATATTTTCTCTGTTTGTCCCTTTAGTAGATATCAAAATCAGCAGAACAAATCCCTTACTGAATTAAAAGTCAATTATGAAAAATGAGTCTGTCCCCTCTTCATACTATCACTAGGTCAGCAGAATCCTGGGCAGTAAATTAAATATTGAGAGATCTTTAGTAGCAAAGGTATTTTTAAGGAATACCTTTAGCTACTCACTCTAATATTGTACGGAAACAATAAAGCTTGCTTTTTCCATTAGTAGTGAAAGTATTAAAAGACTTAAAACATTTAAATCTCTACTGTGAGCATATCTTCTTTTTCCATGTCATCTTTTATTACTTCAAAATGCTTCTGTATTATGCCAATTTAAGTGATACCTTTCTGTGCTTTCTCTTCCTTTCTACCCAAATATTTGCAAGTTCTCTATACACATTACAGTTTTAGTATGCTTTCCGCATAAGAGAGATACATCTAGGCATGATTTTATACTTGTGGGTTATGGCTTATAAAAATCTTACAGCAATGTAGTTGCCATTCGATGTGCTCTTAGCAAGAATTATGGAATTCACACTTAGCTGGGGAGGTGGGGGGAGGGCTGAGGGGGTTACTGTTCAGCATAGGCTCTATATTACAGCAAGAAGAAATCCCGGATTTTGTATATGCTGTGTATGTTTGTATATTTGGAATCTGTGTATTACAGCAAACAGAAATCCTGGAATTTCTTTCAATATGCCAAAGTTTGCCTATCTAAGTTAGGACTGAATTGTCAGTTTCTCACTGAGTTTCTCTTCTTTTTCCATTCTGAGTACACTTAAAAATGTGGCAAACGGGGTTTTTTTTTGTGTATGTTCATGTCGGAAAAATGCTGATATATAGAAAGATGTGGGACAGAACTTTCAAAGAGCTTTTTTCTGCCTGGTCATTCATATTATTTTGTATCACCTCTCCAGGGCATGCAAATTCACTGCATAGCACAGAACTGAGCCTAATATTCGGCTCATGACCAGTGACGTAAATCATGAGCATTCAATTGAAATTGATTGTCCTACCCTGGTGTAAGGTTGATGCAAGCAATAGATGTATCATTCTCGCACATTCCAGGCCTGTGGCTTTAGGGTCAGACCCTGATATTCTGATTTCAGCCAAAAGCCATGTTTAAAGCAAGCGGTCAGAGAACTTATCTCCTGAGCGTTTGCTTTTTACACAAGATACCAGTGCAGCTACTCTCAACATGTGGTTCACTGGAACTAGAAGTCAGGATAGACCTGAGTTTGCAGCCGAGACTGCCTGCCATGCTTATAACATATTTTAAACAGATTCTCAGTGCATTTCAAGTGCTGGAAAAGTATTTTTGTGGAAGATGCATAGGATGATTCACAGTAAGAATCTTTTTGAAAAGCACTGACCCTGTTGGAGAATTTTTGGGGGGTTTAGGTTGGGGTTTTTTTATTTGTTTGTTTGCTACTATGACAGTGAATTTCATAATAAAACTATCTTTTATTATTTTATATTTTAAACCAGAATGACTTAACCGGTTGGGTATAAAAGGGAATCTACTCCCAAGTGGAAACCTTGACAGGTACGAGTTTTCACACCAGAAACAATTTTAAGGAGAACAATAAGCCATCAATAAACAGGTGGAAATAATGATGCAGTCATTAATATGAGAGTAATTAAATGCTCTGACAGACTGTGGCTATAAGCCACTCATGTTGGGGAGGGGACAAGAGAAATGCTCAGCGAAGCGATGCCTCCAGCACCATGACCCCTCTTTGAACGTGCCCTGCAGCAGCTTGCCCAGTGGCCACACTGGTACCTGACCTGCTCCTTCTCATTCAAGGCCTTCCACTCTGACCATGGCTCATCACGAGCATGCAGAACTTCAGGTTTTGGGGGTTTTCTTCCAATATTCTGCAATGATTCCATTGATCTGCAAAAAAGGGCCCCTTTAGCATTTGGTTTTGATTGTAGGACCAAAGCCCTCTCTTGTATGCCTGAAACCCCAGTGAGCTCTGAGCAAGAGCTGAGCTTGCTCTCAGCCACCAAGGTGACACATGGTGGCAAACACATCTTACTGAGCACCATGCCTCTGCTCGCTATTTAGGAGTAGGAGGCAGCGACAGCAGCTGGAGTGGTGGCATAGGGACTACCTACCCAGGATGACAGAAGTGCCCCAGAATTCACCAGCAGCTGCATAACCAAGAGCAGTATTTTTCCAGTATTTCCCTCATAAAATGCACTTCATATCCACATACTCTGAATAACTCTAGGCTCTCAGTAGAATACCTTTCTCTTCATCTTTTGTTGTTGCTGGCTTTTTCTTTTTAATGAGACTGCAAGAATTTGGAAGAGAGCTTAAACAGTTGCACTTGATCAGGAGCTATTGAAGGATCTAATTTCTTTAATAATAATACTACTATATGCAATTTTTTTTTCTTTCTGACTTTCATTGTAGTGTTGTTGGAAAGTGATGACTACAACTGTAGGTGACAGAGGTGAAAAAAGTAAGTGATAAAGTGACCGGGTAAAAGTTGTTCCAAAAATTTATTTGGCAAAAAATAATTTAAAGAAAAAAAACCCCAACACATTACCACCAGCAAAACTAAAGAAGAGTTAAAAATGAAATGCATATCTTGCTGAACTTTATGGCATTTTAATATTATCTTTGGGATTTGTGTCATTCTACCCGCCGTGCCTGCCAATAGTGAATAGTATTCCCAATCCTGGCTATTCAAACATCATGGCTCGGGCCCCTAAGATCAAGCAAAGTAAGAATGTTCCTTTCTACAGGAAAAGAACTGTCTACCTGTCACCTTCTCCCCTCCTTTCCCCCTTCCACCAGCAGCTTTTGTACTCATTGGAAAACCTAAAAAAAAAAAAAAAAAAAAAAGGNCCCCCAACAAATTTGACCCGATATAAAGCTTTCAAAGGCACTGTGTTACTGTGAGTTTTATGGAAAAACAGTGACTGTGCAGAGGAAAAGGAGATTACTAATGCCCTCCCTGAGGAGAAGGCAAACGGAGCCCAACCATTACCCATCCTTTTTGGCAGCCTCTAATTAGCCAATCAGCTTGTGCTGCTTCTTCGTCATTAGTCAGCATGCCGATAGCTCTGGACCATCAACAGCGTGTCATCCCTTGCTGGGCCAGCAACCCAGAAAAAATAGATATGGAGCAGGATGGGATTTGAGCTTGTTTTGGAGGTGGACCAAGTGGACATGGAAGGGAACCAGGACATTTCTGAGAAAAGGGAGAGTTACAGGGGTATGGAGGAGCTGCTCTCATGGCAGGGAAGGAGAGGGACATGGGTTATAACCCTGCCAGAAATCAGACGACTTCATCCTGTTGTAGGCTAGATTGCCAAACACTTCCCTACAGCGTGCTGGACCAGAAATCCACACTTCTTTTTTCTGTTGTTTAAGTTAAATGGAATAGTTCCTATAATTGTTCCACTTAAAGAAATTGTAGAACTTAAAGAAAAAAAATCAGGTGTTGTGAAATGCACTGTAAATCTGTGAATGCTGTTTACATTGATGCCAAGTCCCACCTCTGAAGCAGTTGGCTTTTCTCCCTGGTTTGTCTTATAAGGAAGATGTAATATTCCTCCTGATCCGCTGAGGAAGATACGCTTTGAGTTACCTTTTCTCTCACTTTTGGCAGCACAAAGCCTGATTTCTAGAATAGCATATTTAAATGGATAGAAAATTCCGTTTTAAATATTTTTGGACCAGATTCATCTCTCATTTAGCTGCAATAAGCCGGGAATAATGTTTGTGAAGTAATTTTGGTTGGAACAGTTAAATTTGAATAGAAAAATTCAGACATATATTTAAATGCAATCGAGTTAGGATGTTTTAAGTGCTTAACTATGAGCCCAGCTGGCTTAACTTGCCAGGTGCTTGCTCTTAACCACCTGAACTGCAAGATAAATGCATTACTTTGAACCTCAAAGCAGATACAAGGTCATGTCTATAAAACACTTAGAAAGAAATCTTGCAATAACAAAAAGCCTATGAAAACATCATCCCAATCACATTACGTAAACTAAAGCTGCAGCTACTATAAGGCAAAATTAACCACTTTTACAATTGAACTTATTACCATGAACTAAAATATGAAAGCTGTAACTAGTACGAACTCTTGCTCTGTTAACAAATGCCCTGAAACAGTTTGTCCTCTGCTATACGTTTTTTTTTTTCCCTACAAAAGTAGTCATGTATAACCTTCTAAACATTGTGCTGTATCAGCTACTGGAATTCAACTGTATTTCTTTATTTGGATGGTATGGACATTTAATTCCTTCGACTTACCAAAAAAGAAGTAAGTTCATCCTGTTTTCACCACTTTTGAGTTCCAGGTATCGGAAAGCGTATTTCACATAGGAGAAGAGCATGCACGGGGCCGGGTACGGATGCCCTGGTACCCGGGCAGCTGGGTGTGGGGTATGCTGCAACTCCTCCTCAACCCCTGTTCTCAGGTTGTTTTCCCAGGAAAACCATGATATTCAGGGATGTGGGATTTTGAGCTGTCTCCCCCAAGGTGTACTTTGGGTGTGTGTCTGCAGTTTGAGTACCAGGACAAAATGCCGCTCTGTCTGGTGGATGATTTCCTCGACTCAGGAGCTATGGGAGATGGTAGTGAGTCCTACCTGCTAAGGGGTCTCTCGCAAGCCATGGTATGTAAGCATGCAATGGATAAAATGGGAGAAAGAGGTAAAGCTGGTGGCAAACTGGTGCTGTGGCAATTTCAGCCCTTGCTGCACCTCTTAGTGTACCCAAGAGATGCTGCTGAACGCAGGCTTCAGCGCAGTCATACGGGGTCCCCTTCAGCTTCTGGCTTGCTCTTGCCCTTCTGGTCATCTCCTTCCTGCCTACAGCTTTTGTGTGTGCTGCCATGCATAACTATATGCATGGAATGGGCCAAAAATGCCCCGTTGGTTTTTTCTCTCCTACACATCCCGATATCCGTTAATTCATGTTGCTCCAGAACCAACCAGATACACTAATGGAAATGAACTTTAGAAACAGACAGGGAAATAGATTCCCATTAGGCTCATTAGAAACATTTAAGGAAGGATGCAATTATAGTAAAAGCTGCCAGTTTCTCTGAGTTCTTTTGTGTTCAGTATTTTATTCTACAGCCTTCGCGATGGCATCTAATTACTGATCTTATAATAAATCCTATAGAAGAGCCCTGTTAAATAGCTGTTTAATTCTAAAGGCTCTACCCTTGCTACAGGATGCTATCTTTTCTTTAAAGTTGTGGCTTTTATGCTTTTACCCAGAATTTCTGACATTCATCCTGGCATTCATCTTCAATGTCTTCTAAAATAGCTGCATCAGCCGCTGCATCACTGATGGGAAACCTTGAATTCCTCTGAGGAGCTGCTCCTCTACTTGGAGAGGTCTCACGTCTGCATTTGCACAGTCAAAGTGCTTGAAATACCAAAATGCTTCTCCTTGGTATTACTAGCTACAAGAATTCTTGTATTTTCTCTAAGGCATGACTCTCTGCAGGGGATTTTCGGCCCCGGAGGTCAGTGATTTGGTGTGAGTGGCCTGTCCTCTGCTGGGTTGTTCGGGAACGGCATCCGCTGGGAAACAAGGGCCACAGTGCTGGAGTCTTTTTCTTTTTCCTTTTCCTCCTCCTTTTTTTTTTTTTTTTTTTTTTTTTTTTTCTTCCCTTTAAGNGTTAAAAGCTAACAGATGTCCTTGACAAAACCAGAAAAAAGCAGTTTTGCGAAATGCAATGAATTTGACTCTGCTTAATCTTGCCCAGTGCCATAATGGACTGAATTATTCAACTTTTTTGATCAGAAGATAGCTATATGTGGGATAGATTTGACTCCCCATCTCAAACTATCCCTTTGCTGCCCTCCCTGTGGCCTGCGTGCCTCCTTTGCTTTGGTCCCACTCCATGGTTTTGCCTCCACTTGAATATAGATACAGGCTGAATGGGAACAATCTGTAACACCCGGTACCCGCGTATCGATAAGCGATAGGTAAGATCACAGCAATGTAATGATACACAGGGGTAAAAATAGTGCTTTTTTTTCCCCCTCTTCTGATTTTTGTAAGCAGAGGAGCTGGCTTTGAAGTAAAGTCTTCTAAAACTCTGCATTTGGGACAGTGAATTTATAAATACATGGAATCCTGATGGTTAAAATAAAACCGGTTTTCTGGGATTGCAAACCTGGCACATCATTCCAGCGGTGTGCATCTGCAGCGGCAGCACATTTGCTGAACTCCTTTTAAGGTGGGACATAATCAGTCACACTGTAATACGTCTGATGGTAATATAGTTCAATTATTTCACAATGAAATAGATATTCAAAATGTACAGCACTGTTCTCTCCTGGTTGCTGCCGTACCTACCGGGATCGGCCAACCGTACTCATACCGCGCATTGATTTCTGCACGCGCTGCAAAGGTGTCAGTCTTAGGTTTTTATATATAGTGTTTAGATCCACGTTTAAGTGTTATAAACACAAATATTTCAAAAGTCAAAAGAGCTCCAGAAGTTGTAAGACATTTCTTGTAAATACTCTAAATATTGTCTACTTTGTATAAGCGTAAGAATTTTTAGTTGCGCTAAATTATTTAGATGTTTTAAGGAATTTCCTTTAAATCTGAAATAAAAAGGAAGATTACTGCTGAGAGCAGCAGATTGTTTAAAATACTTACCGAGAGAGAGGGCGGCCATGAGAAACAACATGATTTGGCTCATGAAACTTCTATCAAAAATATTCAGTAATGAAAACCCCATAAAGAGCAGTAATATCAAACACAGGATTGATGGGTGTGTGTGTGTGTGTAATGATTTTTCCTGCTTACAAAGCATATTTAGGAATACATGGATCACAATTCTTGCCCAAAGGTGTGCACTTTAGTTGATCTCCTGTCGTTGCTCCAAACAAGAAGAAAGACTAAGATGAAATCATGGTACAGCTTCTCCTTTCCTTTCTGCCACGTGCTGATCTACGGTCAGTTTTAGACAGGCTAGTTTGAGGCAAGAGCATCTATGATGGAGCAGAAAGCAGTGGTAACATTTTCAAAGGAATTAAAGAATGACATTCAGATCCGTAATCATCCAAGAAGGCCTTTGAATCTGGCGTATTCGTCAGCAAAGCTGTTTAATCGATATCTTAGGATTAGTTCACCTGATTTAACACTGCTGTTAAAAATGCTGGTAATGTAAATTCTCAAAAACCCTGTGGAAAAAAACAAAAACAGGTAATTTTTGATGATAGAATAGAACATATTAAAGCTTTCAAAGTCGTTTCGTAACAAAAGTGAATAATGGCAAAATGCAGGCACCAAAGGATGTAGCTTCTGATGAAGCTGCTTCTATCCAAGTAAGACCCCCAAAGAGTCAGGTGGTATCTGTGAAAAACCCTGTACAAAATAATGCAGAGACAGGAAATCATATCAGCTGCTTTAGGGTTTTAGAAGACAAAAAGCAGATCAGAGACTGAGTAAAATTTCCTGATGATTTTGATCCTCATTTGGAGGAGAAGAACATAAATGGTAAGTTTTGTAATAAATGAGGTACCTTTGGAGGATTTTCACAGAAGTAGTGCAACTGTTCAAAGGTGTGGGGGCATCCAAGGCAAGAAGAAACACAGCTTTTACTCCCTTTCCTTTTTTGTATCTTTCCTTATTTGTTGTTTGCTCCCTGTCGGTGTAGTAAAGATGTTTTGTATTTATGAGCTCCATTATGAAGCATCACAGAAGAGCATCAGCTGAAGGAAAGCGGCCTATACTGGCTAAAGCATTAGCTTTGCTGCCCTTTCCTCTTGGGGAATTGTCTCTGGCTCCTTCAGCAGACGCTTCCAATTCCTCACAATTTAAAGGCCGATGTTTTAAAAAATTTATGTTTGTTTTTGTTTTGTTTTGTTTTGTTTTCTCGGGACTCGCAAGCTTTTCTCTCCCATCAGCCTGCTAATTGGCAGCATCAGCCAACTAGTTGATGAGAAACAAGGGTAAACTAATTGATGATAAACAAGGATAAACTAATTGATGAGAAACAAGGATAAACCCCAAGGGAATTGACTGTTTGGGGTTTTTTTACCTTCAGCAACAGTCTTTCAAACCCCCTCTATCATTCTGCGGATATATAAAACCGCTTAGGAGTTAACTGTTCATAATCTTGTAGCGAAGAGCCTGACTATTACTGTATCAACGGAATATGCCCTAGACTCATGGAAATGACGTAAAGCTTTTATATTCTTTATTGACTATGCAAATAATTGAAAGGGTGCTTGCAA
This sequence comes from Himantopus leucocephalus, assembly GCA_003993805.1. Lineage (NCBI taxonomy): Eukaryota > Metazoa > Chordata > Aves > Charadriiformes > Recurvirostridae > Himantopus > Himantopus leucocephalus. Next base: position 1,064,015 of record RSEF01000007.1, on the reverse strand, counting down.
AACATAATTCAAACAATAGATCTGAAACATTACAGTGGATGTTGCTTCAGAGTTTAGTTTTAAGGTGTACCGGCATAACATTAGCTGGAATAGGCACGCTCCTGTTCATCAAGTTAGTGAGTAGATCTGGAAGAGTTAATAGAAAAAATATTCCTAGGATGCCCAGATTAATAGATACAGAGTTATTTGTATGCTACTGACTTTGTGATAACTGCACAAAGCTTTTTTTATGTCAAGTGAACTTTGTACCAGGATACTTTGAGTACACAAATCTGAGGGACTTCAAGCAAGTAGCTCACGGCTGTTTCTGAAGTTTGAACAAGGAAGAGAGTCTCTTGCTGCATAAAAAAGCCAAGCTTATGATCAATTAAGAATGTAAAAGTTTGACCAAACCTTTAAGGCTTTCTAGAGCATATTGATTAAAATAGATGGATGATACAATTAGGAATGCAATGCAAAATGGAAATAAAATTGGCTATATGAAATTACATTGTTATACTTTCTACAAATTATGAAAGTAGCTCAACATTAAGAAATTGCAGCATTTTGTCATTTTGTCCGAAGCCTCTAGAACAAAGGAAAATGAATTAATAACTACTGATTTTACAGTTGGCTGCTTTGCTAATTCTAAAGTTTGATTGATGTAAACTAATGACTTAAATCAATAACTCTGAGAAAGCCGTGTGGTAAATTTTAATATCCCAGTAATAACTTGGTAGAGAGAAATTGCTGCACTAGATAGATTCTAAACTGTGTTAAATATATTATACTTGCATTTATCTAGCTGTAGGGTTTGTGTATACATATATATGTGTATATATAGGTTTTAACTGGACATTCAACCAAAACAGCAGGTCCTCTGCTCAAAAGTTTGCTCATTTTTTCTTACTACACTGGTTGGCTTAATAAAAGAGATTGCGTTTCTGTATTTCTCTTCCCTCGTGTCAGTCAATCAGGCATTAGCTAGGAGGACCATAATGTCACTAAATACTTTCCAGAATTGTGCTACGTAATGAAGGGTATACATTTCTTATAAGAAATAAGGTCTATCAAAATAATAAGAAGGAATTACTTATTTCAGCATGTATCTGGAATTGGATAAAATGTATCTCTGTCATTTATGTAGGGAGAATGTTGTACTTAGACATGCTAATTATTTAGTGACAGGCACATCTTCTTGCACTTTCAGGCTAAAATTTGCTGTCAGCTGATATTGATATAAATTAATAATCTAATCTATTAATCATGAATCAAATTTACAGCTCATTATCTGAGCATTACTGTATAGGGTTAAATTTAGTTTTCTGTTTCGGCTGTTCAGCACTACTAAAGTGTAATAAAAAGAGGAGAACTGATAGCCAGTTTTGTCGCCTCCACTGTGAGTGATATTGAAGACACAAACAAGCACATTACAATGGAAAGGATGTTATTTGTGCTATGATGCTCTGTGTTTCAAGAAGCTCTTTGGGCTAACACAGCTTGAGGCCATTCAGAGTGAAACGGGACAATGCAGAAAGTGCAATCTCATAGGAACTCTTTATAATACCAGCAACTACCACTGCCTAGCACAGAATTTAATTTTTATTTTCTAGAGAGAATCTAATCGAAAAGTGTTTTTCAGTATAAAGGTGTCATCCGTGGTTTGTAGATAGTGAGGGAGTCACAACCATCAGTAATTTCTCCCTACAGCTAGCTATGGTGTCTGTTCTTCTCGGCTAGATTATACAGGATGACAGTCCTGTAATGCTCTGAATCTTTGCAGCGTTTACAGAGAGGGCATTGCTTCCCGAAAAATAGCCATCTTTCTAAGCTGATGCATTAGAGCCAGTCGTTGGGGTAGAGTCGCTCGTTGAGAACTGGTACTAATATGTTCTTCCTGCAAGAAGTTCATCATGCTTTATGAACCTCTTTCTTCTCAAAGGAGTGTGTTTGGCATGCACAGTATATAACTCACAGCGAAACTTTCCCATATACCTTCTCTGTTAGGAACGTAACTTCAAGGCATTGGTCACTGGGACCAAAGCGTGACCTGATGGATGCTTGTGCTGGAAGGAAGAGCAACAGCACACTTACTGGAAACACGCTGAAGGATCTCCTGCACAAGAAGAACAACTGCTTTAGGGTCATAGTGGCCTGACCAAACTTCTCCTCTTTTCATACAGAAAAAGAAAAATCAGCCGATGATATGGGGGTGTTTCCTTAGCTTTCTCACAGCATGGTCCCTGTGGAGTTTTTCGCCCAATATAAAAGCAGACAACACAAGAACACCCAGCCCAAGCAGTTCTAATCACAGGAGTTTGTGGAGAGTGAGGAGAGACTGGCAGGCAACCTGCAGGTCCCTGCTTTCTGCAGCAAGAGCTACCGAGCACGGGAATGGCGACTCCTCCCAGCCGCAGACTGTGGTGATGGTAAACAAATATTTCTCAATCTTCCAGGAATGGACTGAGCTTGAAGTGTGTTATTTAAGTTTTCATTTGGGGGGAGGTCAGACTTCCTCGTGGGACAAGCTACATATCCGAGTTTTGCCTTGGGAGCAATTTTCCTCACCTTTTTTTCTTCCCCAGAAGTACAAAGCGGGTGCCAGAGGCAGGGCAAAGGCGAGGAGCTGGAACCAGCTTGCCCAAATGCACTGGCGCTGCCTTGTTTCAGCTGGTGTTGAAGGTCGGCTTAGAGCCATGGCTAAAAGACTGAATCGGTTTTATCTTATCTGCACTGGTTCATTTGCCTCCCACAGCAAAGTTGAAATAGCCATCGCAGTTTGCGTCCAGATACGCTGTTCACAAATTTCCGTAGCAGCAGCAACCGTTATAAAATAGAGTTGGTTTGGAGTTTTGGTTTGGGGTTTTTCTGCAAAACCTCTTTTGGCGTTCTACAAATGATCAGAGGAAGCGCAGGTGTTTTAAGAGGACCACAAAAAACCACAAATCTCTTTAACAAGTAGTAATCAATAAGTGAGCTAATGAGGCTCAGGACAATTCTTGTGAGTGTCAGAGGAGTCACACACACCTCCAGAGGAGGTTTTGCATCCGTATGACAAACTCAGTCAGGACCCAAGAATTCAGGTTATTTTCATTCCAATTCAAACACGCCTGCTAAGCTTTCTCTGCTTTTGTAAAGATATAATGCAAATATCTCTTAAATATCTCACTGTTGACTCTCAGGGTTATATTCTTGGATTTAATTCAGCCATTCAGTGTCCTAAGCATTAACATTCAGTTAATTTATATTTCTGTGCTTACTAATGGCTAGTTCCTTAATAGCTATGCGCATCTTTTTCATCACATTCACATGGCCATACCCAGAGGCGTACAGGGAAACGTGGCTACATGGAATGCAAATGGCTGCTTGAATCCCTGTTCCCCCTCTTGTCTTTCCATTCTGTCCTCTGCTTTTCACCCATTTCTTTTGTTTTCCAGTGAAACTGTCATTAAGCTGCATGTTCTGTGAAATACGTGCTTTTCTGTTTTTTGCTGTTTAATTAATAATCTACCATTTTTGGTTGAGGCTGTGAAATCAGACATAACACGCACGTATTTAACGTACAACCAGGTCCTTCAAGTCTGCTGTAAAATTCATTTTCTTTACCAAAGTCATAGGCACTAGGAAATTGTATGATCCTCAAGAAATCTCAGTAAGCCCGCAAAATGATCTGCCACCTCACAGCTCTCCACCTTGAGCTCTGCTAAGGACTGGCTTCAGCGTCAAAGCATGAGATCAAAAATCCTTTCCAAACTTTAAGGTGTGTGTTACAGTAAGTCTGGGTGTTCTGGATCCATTATAGTGGTCGCATCTCCTGTGGGCTGATTATATATTAAGTAAAGAGATTTCTCTTTTTATCACCGTGGAATTTCCTTCCTTTCCTTTCCATTATACGGTCTATTGTACTTTTTGTATGAGAAATAGAAAACAGCAATTTCTTATCTGCCTGCTCTGTTCCATGCATAACTTTAGATAATTTACCATGTTCTTACTTTTCTATAGTAAATAGCTCTGCTTTTTCAGTATTAGTGTTTCAGCCCTGTACCATTTTTTCCCCCTTCTCCAGGGTTACTCCGTGAGGAGTTTGTTTCTCTTAAGATGGAGTAATCAGCAGTATTCTGCAAATATCTACACTATTTCAGTCAAGGTAACATATTGATTATACAGCTGTAGATAAACTATAGTTGTCTTATATTTAACCATTCTGCACAACGGTATTCGGAAGTTACAAAACCCACGTTGAACAGAAGTTTTTAATTGAGCTATTCACGGAGGCATTCTCTTTAAATAATAACACATTTTTTTAAAAGTATAATAAACATAAACGCCTGTAAGCTTTGCAAATAATTCAGTTCCTCCTTCTCACTGGCTGTGTATTCAGTAATCCCAACTGAACAGTTTGCTTTATACGTCTGTTTGACTGGAAGGCAGGATGTGAACGTATTTTTCCCAAAGCACTTCCAGTTTAGCTGTAGTCGAACTTTATGAGAAGCGCAGCTCTTAAAAGCAATGCCAAATTGTTCTACTTTGGGTGGTTCTGGCTACTTCCATGACATAGAATTTTCTTGCATCTAAAAAGAATTTTGCACAGGTTAAATTTGCCTAAACAATGTATTATTAAGTTTTTTAAAATCATGTAATAGTTCGCACTTGAGTTTACTGGGGTGATAATTACAATACTAAACACTTTTATCAGTGAAATCCCTCAAATGTAATTTAACAGTGAATAAGAACCCAAAATTTCTCAAAGGTGAGATTGTATCACATAGACTTTGATTTTCTGTATGAGATCTTAAATCTACCTTTCCTTACAAGGTAAAAGAAAAAGCTAACATTATTTTTACTAGTGCCCGGTGGTGTAGTATACACTCAGCGTATACACCACCACCTATGATACTGGCTGCTGCGTAGCTGAGCATTCAGGAACTAAGCTAGAATAAATTTGCTTTCATGTGCATGAGTGTAGGAGCAGCAGAAGTATATTTAATGAAAAAGAGCAGGAAAAAAACAAAGTTTCAGAGCTTAAATAAACAGACTTTGTTCACTTTACTAACGCTCCGTGACAACTTTGAGAAGCAGCTGAGAATCTTCCAAAATGTCCTTCCATGACTGCCATAGCACTGAGTCTTTGGGGTCTTGATTTTGGGGATGAGGGTGGGGTATGGCTACTATTGCAGTGCAATATTCATCCACATGCCTCTACATAAACATTTCTAACACCACGAAATCCACTGTGGGGGGGAGAAAGCACAAAATCTTACTTCTGGTTTTCTGCTGGGGACAACAGAGAACCTGTATCAATATCCAAAGAGATGCAAATATTTTTTGACAAAATTCTTTATTCATGCCTATAATACTGACAGGGTCAAATGCAGAGATTTTATAGCATGAAGGGGCTTTCTTCTTTCAAAGGACAAAATAACAATACTAAATTTGAAACATAATAAAGATTCAAAAAAAGTCACAGTGCTGGTTGAAGAGACCGAATCTTGTGTGCAATTCCATTCTCTAACAAGCACACACACAAAGCCATGAGTAAATACCAATAAAACCTGGCAAAATATCACTAAAGACAAAAATATTCCAAAGGGATTGTTACAGAAATCCTTTGAAATTGAATTAAAAGATGATATGGACTTCCAAAGGCTGTGAGGATCAAGCCCTAAGAGAAGTCAATGCTTGACTTTAAGTTCCAGTGGCCTTTGCCCTTTTGCATCAAGCAGGAGCTTCTTCCAAAAATAATTTCCTGAATGCAAATGACCTCTTATAGCACTTATTACTTGGGGTATAATGTTCGAAGCAGAAGTGAACCTTAAATTAGTTGAAGAACACATATGAAATTTGCAACTTCTAATAATAGTGAAGCAAGTCTTCCATATGTTGTTATAAATTTCAGTCTGAGATGATTAACGTGGCTCACAGGCTACTCTTGTAAGATGATAGAAGAGATATTTTTGCTGCCTCTCCTGAGAGGGATAGTGTTTCAAAATTATTCCCAAACAAGCATCTTCCAAGTGAGAGATGTTTCTCATTTTTTTCCTCACCTTAATAAAAAGGTGATGAACACTCTTCTTAACTCTGTCATTATATGAACATCAGACAAATATGATGACAGTATGATGTGATAACAGTGTGTATGTGACAGCCATGAAATAATACGTTATATTTGCTAATACCAGTTATTAATTTATTGTTGTTGTCATTATGTTTGAAATAGAGTGCTTGTATTGTAAGTGTGCAGGGAGTCTCAGAAGTAAATTCAACAGATCCATCTTCATTCAAAGTTATTTGTATTTATAGTAGGTTTCTATCTAGCATATTTTAAATCAATTCTGTCAAAAGACTTTAGGAAAAAAATCTTACAAACTCCTTTATTAATTAAAATCATGCCAATAGTAAATGGGGTAGCAAGTTGTTTACAGCCATAAACAAATTGTAGTGGCCTGGGATCTTCCCTTTGGCACAGAAAAACGCAACTGGCATAGCTCAAAGGATCGGTTTGGGCAATGAAGAAAGTTTATTTGGTTTCAAAATCTTAAAACTTGGGTCTTGGCTCTACTGAAACCATCGATAACTCTGTGACTCATTTCGGCAGCTGTGAATTCATCTCTTCATTCTATGAAATCTTGCTCTAAGGAGTGACTACGACAAACTGAAGGGGCGATTTTCTAGTTCTGTTCTCCAGGTTGTTTGGGTGACCTTGGACAAATCAATTTAGTATTTCCCATCCAATACCAAGAGCAGTAAAAGGACTAACTGTTAAATGGAGAACTTATTCTTTCTATGGATACCAGCAGCCATCGGCCTGCCCAGCTGCTGGGCATGCCTGCACCCCACAAAGCAATGCTGTGTTACGACGCTGGAGCCAACTCCGAATGAGTTGACGCATCCCTACGGTCAATCCAACACAGGGCCATACAGCACAATATAATTAGGTGTGCCCAGTGCTATGCCCCAGCTTGTTCAGAGCCAACTCGGATCTCTCTGCACAGCCCTTCGCTGCACGCACGCGTTAAGCCTACACGTTTTCCAAGCTTCCCTACCCGTCCGTCCCCCCGTCCCCCCCCCATTGTCCCTCATTTCCCCACTGCTAAAAAGTAAATATAATTTTCCACTTGGAGGTTATGTGTGATGTTCCAAGATGCTGCCCTGATGAGACGTCTTTAAGCGTACAAGCAGCAGGTAAGGAGATGGCAAGTGGTAGAGGTGGCAGACATTAGGCAGTTATTTAATTACTGATAGTATGTGATGCTGTTTATAGATGAGATAGACAAAAATACTAAATATTCTTGTTTGGCTGAAACTATTCACCCTGATTCATCCTCTCTGATTCAGAAGAACTGAGGCTTGAAATGTGTTTCTGTCTGTGTGTACTATTGACGCTTGCTGAAAAGAATTTGTCAGACCGCGTGTGTTTGTGAGCTCTTGGCCCAGCCACTGAACGACTCCTTTAGTTCACTAAATGCAGGCTTGTTTTGGAGCTAAGTGACACAAGTTTTGCTGTGGAAATTGCATCCAGTTGTTGGCCTCTCATCACAGAGTCTGTATTTGACTAAATTTTTCCAGCTAGTAAGATGTCATGCCGCATACAAGTAAGATCTTGAACTTTGAACTGTGCAAGATGAACAACCTTTAATTCAGGCATCAAAAAGCAGACTCGGGGGTGAGGGGAAGAAAGGAGAGCCAGAAGGAGAGTGAAAAGTTACTCAAGTTAGTAGGAGTGAATTTCCAATATTGAGCTGTAGCGTTGTTGGAAGACCACCTGGGATAGGGTGGCCTTGCTAGATTTTTGGTGCTACATTTGTCTCTCTGAGATTATATTGCCTTTCCTATATTAATTACTTCATCCAATCAGAAAACTTAACCATATAACGCTGTGCTGAAACTAAGTGCAAGACAGCTCTTAGATTTATGAGCTATTGGATCATCGCAGATTTCTTGTGTACAAAACTATATATATATGTGCAAAACTATGTATCTGTGCATGTTACCTTGTGGAAACTTGGGACTACATCTCAAACTGATATGATACAGGATGTCTGATGCTTCTTGAAAAATGTGCTTTGCAAGAGCCAAAGGCTGAGCCAGGTAGGTTTAATTCTTATATACTACTTTATGACATTTTTCTCGTGTACTTTTCTGCTCAGAGATCAAAGGCAGCATCAGTTAATACCAACCGAGATGTGTGTTTTTGTAAGCCAAAGCATACTGGAAAATGGAGGGAGACTGGAACTACCACCATCAAACTTCTCAGTGGCAAAATCTGTAGATTTGGGGGCTTTTTTGGCAGGCCCCTACAGACTTGATTTTTCCTGTTTGGGTTTTTTTTTTTTTTTTTCAAACCTAAACCCTATTTGTAGGCCAGTGCTTGAGCATCACCTTTCAGTGCATTTTGGCAGTGTACTTGTGGACATTTTTTTTTTCTGTTGCATCTGACTTTCCCCTAGCTCAAGCCCTAACTTAGCACATCAGCCCCTGCCAGTCCCAAACCTGCAAGTGTACCCACCGCCTGTCCAAGGCAAACACAAGATCTCAATTAACACTGACCGTTAAACCTAGGTCTTAATCCTGGCTTTATCCTGTCCCACAGCTTATTCCACAAACCTTTTACTAGTTCAATCATATGCTAGTAGCATACCAGTTCAATTTTTATTCTTTTTAGCCGTAGCTGGTCATAATGGTTTGTTTAGATTTGTGCGTGTTATCAGATGAAATGTTTTGAGCCTTTTCAGTCATAAAAACTTTTCTACGTGCAATCAAAATTAGCTTTTATTCAAAGCTCCTCTTTAATGAAATAAATGTGTAGCAAGCTTCTGCTGTCTAACTCAGTCGTCTGACTAAAATATTCTTTCCGCTGCTGTATTTAAGGTAGGAACAGATATCATAAAACTAACTAGGGAGTGGGAGAACTGAGACTTGAAAGCAGATCTATGTATGGTCATAAATTTCACTCCATACAAGAGCTCTGCTTTTGGGATTATGCAGCTGAAAACTTCTTGATACAGTGGAAAAGATCTCAAATTTGGATAGTAGCTCACATAACATGAGATAATTAGATCATTTGGGTATTGGATGATACCTGTAGGTATCAAAATATTTATTTTGTGAGGTAATCATGGTGACAGTTCTTTGTCAGTAAATTACTCTTCTGAAAATTAATTTCAAATTTATCTTCTCATTTCAGTGACAGTTGAAGTAATTTTGTGACTTTATAAAGGAATTTATTTGACATTTGTGCTGCAAAAGGTGATGTTGGTATATGAGAGAAAGTACATAGGGTTTGATCTCGGCCAGAAAGGCAATTTAGGGAGATGAAACAGTCTTCAGCAGCAATAGCTCTGATTCAGTCACCCATAAATCTCCCTGAGGGATGCATATCCTCAGCATCCGTATCCTTCAGTCCCCAGTCTTTTCCCTAATGTAGCCTCTGAGGGAGTCTCCACCCCAGCGCCTTTTTAAGGCATCTTCTGGCTCTTTTCCTATTTGAAAATCCATTTGCTCTGTGCTCAAAAGGAGCCGGGTTTTCTGCCCATTTCATTAGCGCACTGACTGCTTCCGACTGCACCGCAGGGTGAGTCTTTGGTGGTCTCCCCGTGGGCTGCCCGTGCTGGGCAGGCAGCTGAACAACGAATGAAATAAAAGAGATCCCTTAAAGCGAGGGGGGGACGGCGTGCCTCCCCTCCAGGAAAGCTGAGAGAAGTGGGCCAGGCTCTTAAAATAGCAAGAGACATTACAGCGGCTCTCGTGGCAGCAAGAGTCCCCCCTTTCACCAGGTTGTCTGTATGGCTTAATTTCTTAAGTTTGAGAAACTGATCCTCTAGGCAAAGGTGGGTTTGGGACTACACGTTTGGTTTCCCAGTACTACAAGTACTAGGAAAAACTCCCCGTTTCATACCCATTAAGCATCCATTTAGCCTTGTCTGTAAAAACACTTGAAGAGCATATTTCGGGGAACGTATTAGTTCTCGGGGGGGTGGGGGGGGCAGGCTGATTTACTCTGAACAGAGCTGGGATGAAATAACGTGGTGAGTTGACCCCGGTCAACAGCCAAACACCCACCTGGCTGCTCACGCCCTCCCCTCTCCTGCTGGGTCTGGAGAAAAGGGAAGGAAGGCAGGGAGGCTCCTGGATGGAGATAAAGACAGTTCAGCAGGTGAAGCCAAAGCTAGGTGAGCAAGCAAAGCAGAGGAGGAGTTTATTCACTCTTTCCCACTGGCAGACAGATGTTCAGCTGCTTCCCGGGAAGGAGGGCTTCAGTGCACACAGCCAACGGGTGCCTGGGAAGACAAACACCATAACCACAGACGTGTCCCCCCCCCGCTTCGTCCTCCTTTTCCTGAGCTTGCATTGCTGAGCACAACATCACAGGGTCTGGGATATGCCTTGGGCCAGCTCAGGTCAGCTCTCCTGGTCGTGTCCCTCCAAACCTACTCATTGCGGAGGCAGAGCGGGAAAGAGAGAGCACCTTGTCGCTGTACAACCACTGCTTGGCAATAGCCAAAATATTGGTGAGTCATCAACACTGTCCTAGCCACAAATCCGAACTGCGGCACCCTGCGGGCCGCTACGGAGAAAGTTAACTCCATCCCCACCAGACCCAGGACAAATACAAAGCCTGTTCCTCTTGTTTCGTATTTGCTAACCTTCTTTAGTTGTTGCTCGTAACGATGGTGATCTCAGTGTGCAAATTTGAAGGTACAGGTGCTGGCACCACATTCCTCTGAAACACATCACATCACATTAAGTACATTAATGTCCACAGATGTTACAAGACATCTGTGGGGAGGAGCAGGGTCTGAGCCTGACACTGCTCTGCTGATCCATGGCTTCGTCTGCAGCGACGTGTGCCTTTATCTCCACTTAGAAGCGATTTCTTATTTAATATTTTATTTTAATACCTTTTGGATTGGGAACCCTGGGAGTGATTTTTATTTTTGAAAAGGGAATGTTATGAGACGATTAGATCCTTAAGTTCCTGTAATTTCTCTGCAATATTTCCCCTTGTGTGGTAATTTTTGTATGGCTACTGCTTTGCTCAGGGCTCTTAGTTTTTGGCGTGTCAGTGACCATATTCAATGGGATTTTGCTTTTTTGCCAGATAATATTTGACTATCGCAAAGCTGTAATTTCCAGTTTAGAAAGAAGATGGTGTTGTTTGCGGCCTCATGTCGCAGGGAAGCCTGACCTGACGTATTGCAGTGCACATCCCAAAGTTTGAGTTTATTCTAGGAGAGATCTAAATGTAAAAGATTTACCCGCTTTCTGTCTGTCCGGCTTCTCAGCTGACTGTAATCCTGGTGGGTGGCTTTTCAGTCGCAAATCTCTTTTGATCCTCTTTGCAATATTCTAATGCCTCCAGGTTTGGTTAATCCCCTCGCTGTGCTGCTGCCTGGTGTTTTCAGGGCTGCGGTTTGCATGTCCTCCGGTGCTTCGTGTTTTACTGCCGTTAGACATTGATTAAAAAAAAAAAAAAATAAAGAAAAGAGGACTTGCTTATAAATTAGGAATATTTCCCAGGCTGCTGTATTGCCTTATTAGCAAAAATGTAAATAATATTTGGTATTTACTGTTTGCCTGGTTTATGTTTTCTAGTACCGCGCCTGGGGTCGGGATGGTCTGTGTTCACAAGGAGGTAAGGGTGTGAGTGCAGAGGCTGCCTGCAAACCCCACCTGAGCTGCTGCCGGCCAGTGGGATGGTTAAAGCCCTATGTCCATGTTGCCTCTCGTAGACAGCTTATGTTCTGACTCGCTGCTAACCTTCTGCCAAACACGACCTCCAGTTTGGTATCTAGACTGAGGCAAAAGGTATAGCTGCCTCTTTCCCAAAGCTCCTGGGAAGTTTTTATTGCCGCTGGTTTGGTTTTCCTTCAGGATGAACATGCAGTGCTTCTTTGGCGGTTCAGTACTTGGCTTCTGTGTACACCACAGAAGGAGCCATCATTTAGAAAGGTTTCTTAAAAAACCCTAGTTATTGCCGTGGCACCAAGATGAGCCGTAGACTTGAGCCGTTTGCAATTCCCCGCGGAACACGGTTTACCCCTCTGTTAGCACAGAGCCCGCGTCAGCGCTCACCGCCAGCGAGTCTTCGTTAGCTGAAATGGTCAACCTCCTCCTGCTGGAAGAAATTCCGCTATTCTGGAAAACTGTCATCTCCAGAGAGAGAGTTAATACTCAGAATTGTTTTTAAAGATTTCTTGGGTGCTTCTGAATTCCTCAGGTGTCTTTGCTCTGCCTTTACCCAAAGGCAGTGATGACGCCGCCTTTGGGGAGCGGGGGTAATTCAGAGAGTCCCAGGCGGTCAGTGCCTCTCCCTGTTGTAGGACACAAAACCTGAAAAGCCCCGAGAGCATGAGGAAAGCATTAGGCTTTTATAATATTACAATCTTTGAGCTTTAGAGCAACCAGGGAGAATCCAGCAGGGTGCAATTACTTCATATCAGTCACCAGATACTTACAAAAGTCCTGAATTTTTAGTAATTTGTGTTTTTTTGCTTAAAAACAAATTTTCTTTTAATTACACTTCTAGAGGTCACGGTGCATATAAAATGAGGCTTTACATTCCAAAGGCATCTCAGTTTTTGGAAGAAAGGAAGGAAAGATACGCTTGTGTCTCATGTGACCAATAATCCAAATGTCAATTAAACCTATTCTTTCTCTTACAGAATTAATGTTCTGTATGGCGGCCTTCCTTCAGGTCTGAAGTCTTTTCCCTCTATAACCTCTGGTCCTGCTTCTACCTCACTACATATAGGCTACAATGAAAGCACCTTTTTCTATTGTTACAGTGCTACCAAAGATGGAACCTATGTCAGACAGCTATGTTTTTCAGTATTTAATATTTACTCTGTCTTATCAGTGTTTCTTGATAAATCTGCTAAACATAGGTGTAAGATGGGAGATGTACAAAACTGACGGGGAATGGACAAGAGGAGATTTATTACAACACGCATCAGGTTTCTGACCAAAAAGCAGAAATAAGGAAAGCATTTTCAGGCCTTACCTTGCAGAAAGCAGAGGACAAAAGCTTCCACGGGCTCTCACTGAGTTAACGTTTTCTTGTAAACTTCGTCTTCTCTATTCTACAAAAACCACCAACATATTTTCTTAATGGAGTCCTTTTACCAGTATTTCAATGAGATGTGGTGTGATATAAGTTCTTGAAAATATTACAGGTTTTATCAAACAACCAAGATGCATTCTGTGAATTAAATTCTATTATAAGGATTCCTAAAACTGCCCAAATAGACTTCCACTACCAACTTTCTATTAATTTCTAGATTAATGGCTAGCGCCCGTTGAAACAAAAGAATCCAATAAGTATTACATTCAATTAGCTAAAAAGTTGTGCTGTACAGAAATGTGTAATTTATTTTATAACCCCTTTTCTGGTTTCTTCTTCTTTATCACCGATAGGTATAGTTGTTATAAGGGAGAAAAGAATTAATACCCACACATTACATCTCATTTTATTTGGGCAGAGTGCCTTTATAGTGTAGCATATTGTCATAATTAACTTTTTAGCCCATTTGTAAGTATCTAGACAAGTTCTAAGCAAATAATGTTATTTCTTCACAGAAAAGTTGGCGAACGTGGTGGCTTAAAGAGTTCCAAATGTTTTCACACAGGTGTTGGTGACTGGATGCAATGAATTCCTGCAACTCAGCCCCTATCCACTCAAACACAGCAGCACGCCCTGAAGCGTAAGTACAGGAGTAAAACCGAGTACACGTGCTTCAAGTTCTGCTGCTAAATGCTAAAATTTCACCGATTTATTGGAAAAAAACCCCAGGCCTTTCTCCAAATATCTCGTTGCGATCATGATGAAGACTGACGATAATAGTTAGCTATTCTCACGTAGTGCCGGGGATTTGTTACTGTGTAGGAAGTTCAGTGAATATACTGATGGTTCATGTTGTTTTCTCCGTTGAGCTATAGCAGTCTATGCACATTCAAGTAACAAAAAAAAAAAAAAGAATAAAATTAATAGGAATGGGTTAAACATTATATTGTAAATATTCAGGCTATCTTCATATAAGAAAGTGGAATTAGGGTCTACATTTATATTCTACACTTAAAGTTAAAAACTATCAAACCTTTTTTTTTGAGAGCAGGAGGATGGGATGTTCCAAAAATAATCGTGATCTAGAAATCAATGTTGTGCCCTAAGGTTTGGAGCAAATGCGCAATCGCCACTGTCATGTACTTTTGTAGTAACAGAGTTGAAAACTAGGGCAGCCCTGAGTGATTTCTGTGGCCTGTGCTTGGGCATACTCTAATCGTACTTGCCCTTGCTTTTAATCAACGTGGTTGCAGACATCAAGGAAACATTTTAAGAAAATATAAGCTCTAAGAAAAGGCTTTGGTAGATCTCAGCTGTGCGCAGAATGCAAAAGCAATGCATAATGAGACAAGAATTAGGTAAAAAAGAAAGGAAAAAATTCATCGCTGAGGAAAGGAACATCTTTCCCATCAACAAAGTCCTTTAAAATAGAGCATTTATTTAAAAGGCCTATAAAGCTGGTTGTTGCAGTAAAGTAGACCTGCTTTGCATCATGGTTTTGATTTTGAAAGTCTACCAAAGTACCTTATTGCAAGGTGGTCAGAGCACATTGGGTAAAACTTTAAGGCTTTTGGATTATTAGGAGATTTCAGCTGATGAAAAAACTTTGGGTGTTTTTAGCTCTTCAGACTCTGTATCGATGCTTATCAGACTGCGTAACATTTTCCAACCCATACAGTTAGTGGATTACTGCACATATAAATAGATTTTTTTAAAGTACCACGTGACTGTGGGCATGCTTGGCGGGGGAGCTACCAGGGCAGAGAATACTTGTCCTGGCTTCCCTTCTTTAACTCTTCAACTGAATTAGAGATATGTGCTCAGTAAAGCCCTCCCTAATACAGGTTTGTGCACGTACCAGAAAGCTGGAGAGGGACTTTTTACAAGGGTGTGTAGTGATAGGATGAGGGGTAATGGCTTCAAACTGGAAGAGGGTAGATTTAGATGAGATATCAGGAAGAAATTTTTCACTTTGAGGGTGGTGGGGCACTGGAACAGGTTGCCCAGAGAAGCTGTGGCTGCCCCGTCCCTGGAGGTGTTCAAGGCCAGGCTGGATGGGGCTTTGAGCAACCTGCTCGAGTGGGAGGTGTCCCTGCCCACGGCAGGGGCGTTGGAACTACATGATCTTCAAGGTCCCTTCCAACCTAAACCATTCTATGATTCTGTGTATGTTAGAAAAAAAAAAAATGAATTGAGAAATGGAGCAAGTATGAAGTGGTTCAGTCAGTAACCGATGACTACGGGCTGAGTTGGTGGTTGGATTTCCACAGATCCAGTACTCCTCTGTGGAGTTTTGTAGCCCTTTTTGAATGCCACCCTTGGACAAACTCATTAAAAGTTTGCCATGTGGTACAGAGGTTGGTAAGTGACAAATTTTACACCAAAAGTAGTAGGTTAGCAATTTCTTACCGAAGTTCCTCTGAAACTTCGGCATAGCTATCATCTAGTCTGGCAGCCAGTTACCATTCCAGCAATGCCAATTCCAGCACCATTCTGTAACTTCCATGGCTCGGTTCACACCATTTGCCTCCCGTTGCAAGTGCATTTATGCTGCATGCACCTTATTCTCGGAAAGTGCTTGTATCGCTCTGGGGACGTCCAAGCGGTTGTCCCCCACCAGGGTGAACACGTGCACGCAGAGCAGGGCAGATCAACCGTTTAGATAATTTGGAGTATTTTATAGGAAGATCTAGCAAACTCTGAAAGTAAATAACTAATAAAAATAGATAATGAAATAAATATCAGATCTTACAACAACAGAAACATCAAATTTGGTTCAAACCGATTTCTTCCGGGGGGAGAGCGCCTTCCTTACCCCTGTAGGAAAGTGCTTTCAGCCACTCAAACTGGGGAGAGGGGTGTAAGAGGTAGCACGATCCGGGAAAATGAGTCCCAGGAAAGGCTTTGGTGCCTGTGTCCTCCCAAACCAGTCCGTGCGCAGCAGGAGATAGGGTACCCTGGGGACCCACGGCCCCGCTCTCTGGGTGGCTGCTGCACCTCTGAGGCCTCCACGCTGGGGCTGGGGTACCTCAGATTTGGGCATTGGGGGTTTCAACATCACAGCACCCGCGTCCGGCCCCAGCCTTTCACGGTGAAATGCTTTACGAGCTAAATATTTCCTAGGCTGCCTGGTCTCTGCCTGGTGGTAGTCATTTCAAATGGATGCTCCACGTTTAAAAAGACTGACTGCTTTGCTTGAGCCAGACATAATAAGCTGTCTTGCATACTCTGCAGCTAATAAAATATTAAATCTGTTTTGGCACCCAGCAATAAATACCGGCTTGAAATTCTCATCACACCTATCTCCCTCTCCTCAACTCCCTGTCATCCCTCCCCGCTTTACGCTGAAGTGCTGCTGCTCAGACTAAACGGTTTGTTGTCGGGCCGTGACGCGGGGAGGTGAGGGGTGCGCAAGTGCCGTACAGTTATTAGCTGTTGGCGTGTAACGAAGTGATCAAATCGGGTGCTGCTGATGTACTTGCAGCCCATGCCACGCGGAGGAAAGCAGCCTGTGAAACATCTGCCCCACGTCTCAAAGTCACTCGATGGGAACGGCACTCACTTAAAAGTGGAGCCTTGCGTTAGAAACCAGGCTACAATAAAAAAAAAGAGCACAATGTTCATAAATCACTGTAAAGATACTCATAATTTAGTTATGAAATTCTTCTTTAAAAACTGTATATAGTTTAAGAATCACTGTTGTAGTAATACCACTGTGTTAATGCAAGGCAACCATGGCTTTCCAGAACTCCGTCTTGTTTTAACTCTCAGGGCCACGATTTTATTTGATTTGCTCCTCCACCCACCCAGAGGAGAACTAAAACAGTAATAAAAACACCTGACCAAAATCTGCCCAGGTCAGTGGGGCCCAAGTCACAGCTCCTTGAAATCAAAGGATATAGTGCCGCCGGCTTTAATAGGCTTTGGGTCAAGCTCCTAAAACCTTCTCCTGCAAACACTTGCATCCAGGAGCTCAGCTCCCAAAGGGATTACCGCTGCCTGGGGAGCTCATCGCTTAAAAATTGCAGGTGTGAGGAACTGGAGCCAATGCCAGGACCTGAGGTTGCCGGCCCTGGGAACTGCGGTGGCAGGGAAGGTCCAGCTTTGCCCCCCCCCCCCCCCCCCCCCCCCCCCNAACTCTCTCTTCGGTCTCTAAGGACGGCGTGGCTCCTGTTAGCGCTTAGATGAAATGATGCAGCAAACACAGCGCGTACAAACCCCACGCACGACACTTGTCAGCTAAATGCTTTCTCCGGGCTCCAAAGGCAGTAATTAGTAAAATATGGTTTGTTTTTTTTTTTTTCAATTCACGCTCATGATGGACTGTTTGCAAGTAATGAGCGTGGTATTGCACGCTGTCCTCGAACGGTCACAACAGCTGTAGGCGGCGATCCTTTCACGTAAGCAGCTGGATGGTGCGCGGGGGCAGCTGCCCGCTCCCTGCCCCGCAGCGCTCTGGGCTGGGGAGGAGGGCTTGGGGTTTGCAGGCCACGGAGGGACGCTCCGTGCTTGTTCCTGTGCCTGCATAGCCCCTGGACCTCCTGCACAGCCCCTCTGGGACCGGATAACAGCAGTGCGATGGACTCCCTGTGACCCCGCAGCTACATTTATAACAGCATTTTTCTTGACTAATATTACCAGTGTAGTGTTTTCGTTGGCTTCGGTAACGTTGCAATAAATTCCGTGGCTGACTGATGCCTGACTGGAATCACAGAATGGTTTAGGTTGGAAGGGACCTTAAAGATCACCTAGTTTCAACCCCCCTGCCATGGGCAGGGACACTTCCCACTAGATCAGCTTGCTCCAAAGACCCATCCAGCCTGGCCTTGAACACTTCCAGGGATGGGACATCCACAACTTTCCTGGGCAATTTTTTCCAGTGCCTCACCACCCTCACAGTAAAGAATTTCTTCCTATCTATTTTAAATCGATCCTCTTCCAGGTTGAAGCCATCACCCTTCGTCCTATCACTACATGCCCTTGTAAAAAGTCCCTCTCCAGCCTTCTTGTAGGCGCCCTTCAGATACTGGAAAGCTGCTATAAGGTCTCCCCGGAGCCTTCTCTTCTCCAGGCTGAACAACCCCAACTCTCTCAGCCTGTCCTCATAGGAAATACGTTAGAAACCTACTTGACAATAAAACTGTTGCCTAAATACATAGAAAGACTTAGCCACAGGTCATTCAAAGTGAGTGCTGCCTCTGCCGAGGGGCACGAGACCACTGCCTTTGATCCTGCTGCTGCAGGAGAAACCAGGGCCCAGCGTGAGCCTCGCATCCCGAAGCACAGAGCCGGTCACCGCTGCCACCGGGAGACCGCTGCCACATCCTGGGGTGCTGCTGGCCAGGCGCGAGCTGCAGGGCAGCCTCCCGGAGGCAACCGATGCCCAAGGTGCACCCTTGTGCGCCTTGCAGTGGCTTTGATGTCACGGCTCCCCGAAGGCAGGAGGCACCCTATATCCGAGATGTCTGTCCACAGCCTCTCCTGAGACATATTTTTTTCATTTTTAGCATCGCTTTTGTTTTAGTAGAATTAAAGGTGTTAGTTTAGTTTGCTCTGCTCCTTCTGGAAGCTTTCTTTTAGGGTGGGGGGCATTTCTCAAAAAAGCTGTGGTACAATTACTGATTTTCTGTCGTTGCGCGTGATTTGATGCTGCCCGACAGGCTATAAAATAGGAGGAAACATCACCCAGGCCTCGTCCCGGGCCTTTCCCACAGTTTTCCTCATGTGAGTATTCACCAGCACTGAATCATTCCCTGTTCCGCGGCACGGTGCTGGTTTGTCCAAGGCCTTAGGCGAACATCAGCTTTTACACAGTAACCTCGTCCTTTAAAAACAAAACGCTTCCCCTCGTTTAAAAGGAGAAGCCAATTACAGGTGATTTTACCGGGTGGGTGATTCCCCCCCACCCTTTTTTTTGTTGTTCCTTCCCCCCCTTTTTTCTTTTTTCCTTTTTTTTCCTTCCCCTCCCCTTTTTTTTCCATTTTTCTTTTTTTCCCCTCTTTTTTCCTTCTTTCTCCCCCCTTTTTTTTTATTCCTTTCTCCCCTTTTCCTTTTTTCCCTTTTTTGCTTTTTTCCTTTTTTCTTTTTTCCATTTTTTCCTTTTTATCTTTTTTCCTTTTTTTTCCATTTATCCCTTTTTCCCTTTTTTCTTTTTTCCATTTTTCTTTTTTCATTTTTTCCATTTTTTCCTTTTTTCCATTTTTCCCTTTTTCTTTTTTCTTTCTGTTTCCTTTTTTTTTCGCTTTTTTCCCCCCTTTTTTCTTCCTTTTTTT
>RSEF01000007.1:1015255-1044604 GCA_003993805.1 Himantopus leucocephalus | reverse complement strand
TTTTTTTGTTTTAATTTAAATCGGAGGCCCCATCCCGGCGCTGAAGCATGTTGGCCCCCGACCCTGCCGGGAGCGGGGGAAGGCCCGTGAGTGTGCGTGTGTGAGTGTGTGTGCGTGTGTAAGGCCCGGTGGGCGGCGCGGTGCGGGCGGGGCGGCAGGTGCCGCCGCTGCGGCGGGGCGGGGCGGGGCGGGGCGGCAGGTTGGGGCGGCGGCGGCGCTGAAGGGCACGGCNGGGCGGCAGGTTGGGGCGGCGGCGGCGCTGAAGGGCACGGCGGGGCGGTGGCGCCTCCCTCCCTCCCTCCCTCCCTCCACCCCTCCCTCTCTCCCCGCCACCCCGCCCCGCCGCCTCCCCGCCCCGGCGGTGCCGCGGGGAGGGCGGAGAGCGCCCGGCGGAGCGGAGCGGCGTGAGTGGCGGCGGCGGTGGCGGTGGCGGGTGGTGGCCCCCCCCCTTCTCCCCGGCCGGTACCTGTGCGAGCGCCGCCGGGCCGGGCCGGCTGCCCGCTGCCCCGGCGGGTGGGGGGGCCCGGGAGGTCCCCGCAGGGGCGGCGGGTGGTCGGTGGCGAAGGGGGTTGGCGGCGCCGTCGGTGCGGCGGAGGCGGGGCGGCGCCTTGGCCGGGAGCGCCCGGCCCGGCCCGGCCCGGCCCGGAGGGGGCCCCGCCGTGGCGGCTGCGGCGGGGGGCGCTTGCGGGCGGTTTCCCCCGAGCGGTGTCAGCATGGACTTTGATGGTGGTTCTGCATCTCTCTCCTTCAGGAAGAGGAACCTGGAGGACGCGGCGTTGGTGGGACGAGGGCCTGATCCTGCGGGCGCCTTTGGAGGAAGGACCTGCCCTCTCCAGGAGTTTCTCCTCCATGGATGGAGGTGTGCTGGCGGGATCGCCACCACAACATGATCTTTGCACTTAAACCACCTCCACTGCGCTGGTATGTCAGGCGGGTTTCTTGCTGGCATCTCCTCTTGCTTATGACCGGCTAGGAGGACGGGGGTAGCCTGGCGTGGTGTTGGATGGGCTGTGTCCAACCACCCCCACCGCGCTGGTATGTCAGGCGGGTTTCTTGCTGGCATCTCCTCTTGCTTAGGACCTACCAGGAGGACTGGGGTAGCCTGGTGCCGGGTGTTGCGGGAGGAACAGGCTGTGTCCCCTCACAGCTGTCACAATGCACGGTGACCCACGGGGTGAGCAGCGGCCATGGGCAGGACCAGCCTTGAGCATCCTCAGCTTACAGCGCAGAGGAGAGGAAGCCGAGCTGGGCTTTGAGGTGGGGTTTTTCAGGACAGGCAGCGGTGACGCCTTACTCCTCCCGTCATCTCCCAGTGAGGTCGCTAGCAACGAAGTCCTCAAAACTGAGCAAAACGGAGGTGCTGCTCCAGCTGGGCACCCCTGGGATTGCCTGGGAAGAGGTAGTAATGTGTAAAGCGACGTGAGCGGTGGGGAGTGGGAAGGTAAATGGTGCGGCTGCTTCTCTGTGAGCCTCGTTCCTGCTGCGCGGAAGACACGAGCCCACTCTCTTTGCCAGCCGAGGTGGTGTGAGGGTTTCTGGTCTGCCCCTGCTCTGCCACGCGTACCTTTTCCGCGTTTCAGCCCGGACCTGCGCAGGGGAGGTCGCCTTGACCGGTAGAGGTAAAAGGAGGGTTACCTTTCACGTTGTGAAATACAGATTTAGTAGTGTAAGATGAGCCATGGCAGAAATTGTAAAACACTTAGAAACATCTCATGCTTTCTCATAGTTCAGGAAGTAGGCGTCCAAATTAGGTTTCTAAATATAGTAATTTAAAAAAAATATACAGGGATTTATACTATAGTCTTAACAAAGTGGCATTTTTAACCTGTAAGCGCATACAAATTAGTTTTCTTCTGAACATTATGTTCTGCTGAGAAAAGTCTTCATTTAAAATCGCTTTCCTTTGTACGTGTCACACAAGGGGTTGGGCAGAGCCTGGCCACGCTCGTGACTGCGGGGACAAGGTGGTTCCGCGGGCAGGGTCCTGGAGGGGAGAGCCGGTGGGTGCTGCCGGGCTGTGCAGGGCACGACTGCCTCGCCTGGCTGCCGGCCACCCCGCGCCTCGGGCGCCAAGGCGGCAGCTCCGTTAGAAGTAGGAGCTGGCAGGTTAGGAGCGATGAAATTCAAGAAAACAAATACTGGGGGAGAGCCGTGAGACAGTGATTTTTTTATTTTTTTTTTTAAGGCCAACACAGTTCTCTATTGCAATTCTGGGCAGCTTTCGTATAGCTGGAGAATCTGGTCATTAACTCCTCGTTTTGTTCTCTTACTCCTCAGCCGATTTCTGCCAACCGTTGGTAAAGTAGTTGTGATTTTAAAATGTGGGGCTGTGTTTCCTGCGTGTTCCTGTGTGAGACGTGGAAAAATGGGTCTTCTGTTGCGTTCCGAGTCCCCAGTTTTATAACTGGCTTCTGTATATGGAGATTAAAGAACAGAACGGGGTTGTGCGCTGCTTTTCTTGTACTCTTCTCTGGTTGATCTTGGGCAGATCCTGGCCGTCTCCTTCCTTCTGACTTTCATTTGCGTTAATCCAGTGGGACCTTTGCCTTGGTGAGGGCATCACAAAGCAGACCAGCGTACCTCATTCGTACCTTATGATCTACAGCTCCATATGTTCGTAGTGGAACCTCGTGACGGATACTACAATAAGGCGCGACCCTGTCAGACTGAGATACTGATCCACTGTTTTACCTGCTGCTGCTCATCAGTGCTCGCTGGCAGGATCCCCAGGCTGGGCAGCAGCCAGTGACAACAGAAGGAGGGGCTTTCTTGCTTGTAAAGATTTGTGCATCCCCGTTTGTCATCTGCGGCAGTCTGTCTTTGGCTGGCACCTGTGGAGGACAGTAATACACTTTATAAACAAGGCTAGGTCCTAAGTTTTAGCAGAAGTGTAAGTAGCTTGATGTTTTAACGCGTTCCTGAAGGTGGGCTGTTAATAGGTAGGCTGTGACTCCATGATTGACTTACTGGATGGAAGTTCTGTGCTGTATATAGGAAAGTACCAGTTTTTGCTCTAGTTCGTTCAAAACGGCGTCACAGCACTGTGATAAACCAACAGGCTGCTTCACTTCGACGCAGTGCCATGCTTTAAAGCCGGGTAACCTTGGCGTGGGACTCAGCTGGTCTCTCCGACACCCTTTGGTGGTACGGTACGCCTTGCATTTTGCCAGCTGTGGGGAAAATGTTTGTAGGTGTCTTCTCCAGGCTATAGATTTGCAGCTAATACGTATAGGGGGTGGGCTGGTAATCATAACAACTGTGGGCTTTGCTGAAAGATGTGTTGAACCCGTATCTTTCCATGTTACGTAGGGCAAGGAAACAGCTACACGTCGATGTTACAAACTTCATGTCCCTTTGTTATGTTTTATCTCTGTTCGCTCACCAGTTCTGAATATTACTTTGTATTTGGGTCTAGGTTCTTAGAGGGTTTCAGGTTTCCTCCGTGACCATTAGCTTTTCCTTCCTCTGAACCAAGGCGTTTCTCTGTAATTTCTGTGGTTGAGTTCCTTCAATTTTGGCTAAACTTCCTACAGATAGACCTTCTGAGAAGCTCTGCATCTTCTTCATGCCCTTCCTTCTACAACCTCGCTCTGAGGCCTCACTTGCTAAGGAAACTCTGTTGGTCCACTCTTACTCATCCAGAAAACAGGCTTTCCTAAACATTAGGCATCCCGCTCTTGTTTGTATGAGGGCACGTTAATGACTCTCCCTTGTCCATGGTCTGGCAGAGTCTACTGAGAAACATCTGCTTGCCTGTATTCTGAGACATTGGAGGGAAAAAACCACCAGGCATTGAAAAAGCAGAATTAATACGTTGTACA
This sequence comes from Himantopus leucocephalus, assembly GCA_003993805.1. NCBI lineage: Eukaryota > Metazoa > Chordata > Aves > Charadriiformes > Recurvirostridae > Himantopus > Himantopus leucocephalus. Next base: position 1,040,783 of record RSEF01000007.1, on the reverse strand, counting down.
TATTTCCTCCAAAATAGTAGTATGTACAGTTGCTTGGACAAGCAGCTAAGTTAAACGAGAGCAGAACTGGTAAGAAGTTCTCCGCATCCTCCTCCCCTCTTGCCTTCAGGCTGCTCTCCGAGCTGCATGCAATTCTGGTAAATAAACCCCTGTACTGGAAGGAGGAGGGAGGATTTTGGGACAGACTGACTGGGTCCAGTTTTACTTTCATGAAATTGGACAGCTACCAAGCACGCGATGTTCTTTACTTTTAACAAGACATGTTTCCTGGATGAAAACTAACCTTATGACTGCTGAGGACCGTACCTACTGGCATTACCAGTATCGGTATTTTCACCTAAAGGTTCCTTGCTGTACCTCACCTTTGCTTGCTACATCAACTATCCTTTACTGAAAAGCCTTCTAAAGTAAGCTTGAGGTCGTGCCTCATTCTGAGAAGTGAACGTGTTGTTTCCCAGTCAGTTACAAAGTGGCTTAGAAGCCTGCAAAAGTTTTATCAATTCTGACCATAGCAGGGGGGAAAAAACCCAAGCCTTTGAAATTCCAGTGCGTACCCTGAGACAGATAACCAGGAGAATTTCATTTACATGCTAATCCTGCACAGCAGTTGTTTTCGGTTCCTGCATCCAGCCCTTTCCTGCATCTGTAGCTCTTATCTCTTGTCGGCAGTAAGCAATGAGAGGGAGAGGACGGCCCTGCGAGGAATGAGGGCTTCATTTTTGTGCTTCGTTGCCTGAGTTGTTTTGGGGTATGATTTTGGGAATTTTGCTTGTCTTGAAAGAACTCTAGCTTTTCAAATCTTCCTTTTCCTATGGTTAGAAGGAGACTTTATAATAAATGTTACTCCAGCGTAGCTGCTCTGTAACATCCAGCAGAAAACTGGATGTTAAGGAGAGGCAGAAATGTAAAACTGGTGGATTGGACCGCTTTGAGAGCCCCTGCCTGGGGCTGCTCTGCACGGGGAGCCTCTGAGTCCTGCAGCGACGGAGGCGATGCTGTGCACTAAGTGAATGATTCATCCCTCTACCATTTATGTGCCGTTGCTCTGTTCAAAACTGCAGAATATACATAAGCATAATATCATGTATCCTCCTGAATAACATCCCACCTTGTTAGGGAGAGGCAAGGCAGACGTAGGATGTTCTGGGTTTCTGTTTCTCTCCATTATTAGATGGAGAACGTAAATATTTAATGCAATTAGGTGCAGTTCAGAGGTCTGGATGCCTAAATGCTGTTTGGTTTCCCTCTGCTGGTACGTCAGTTGGGTCATCTGCCTTGAGTTTGAACATCTTTGTTACAAAGAATAACGTTTATTGTTTCCATGACTATGACAGCGCTGTGATTATCTGACTATTCTCCCTATGCGCTTGGGTGACGAAGGTCCAGGTCTCAGCAGAAGCTGTGAGAGGGAGAATGGAAAACAGAGGGAGAACTTTTAAGCTTAGGCAAAAGATGGGGCGCTCCAGATGCTGGCATATTACCCTTCCTATATCCTTGCTGAAATCGTCCTTAACTGGACTTGCTGTGGAAGGAGGTCGGCATCCTGCATACAGTACAGGAGCCACTTGCCCAAGCAGTGGCCCCTCTGTATGCCCGGGATTAGGTGCTGTACATAAATCGTTGCAGGCTGCCATTCAATCTGATTTCTTAAGTGCTGTGTCATCCTTTTACCTTTGGCAAAGTCGAATACTGTGGGTGAACAAGCGAACAGACTTCTGCAAGGCCAGCATGACAGATTCATCTAACTTTGTGATAATATGTAACTTTGACATCTTCGGGAGTTCTAAGTTTTATTTATTGGTTCCCTTTGCAGAGCCCTGGTCGGGAAGCTGTCTGTGCTGTACTGGGGACAAGAGGGACCACTTGCTAAAAGCAGACGCGTTTTTGGTAAGTAGCATACTGAGCTGCTCTTGTGGATACCAAGGAGAAAACTAAAAGCCTCCCTGGTTGGAGGAGGGTTATAAGGAGTCATATTTGAACCTAAAAGTTTGGAAAGTGAGGAGCCTGGCTCTGGCACAGCAGAGATTACTCACTGGGTTCAATTGGGCAAAGCTGCACTTATTTATTTTGAAAAGTATGACTTACTTATTTTTAATCCAGCGACTGCTATAACAGAAAATGTTATAGAAAGTGATCCCTTGTATTACAGCGTTGAACTTCAAGGAGATTTTTTTCAAAGGTCTTATGGATGGAAACCATTTAAATGGTAGCAGAAACTTACTTGCCTGTGATAGCTAGAGGTGTTGCGTAACAGCAAAACTCTTGCTGTTATGCCTGTCTTCATCATATTCCAGAGAGGCAGGCAAAACTCTTATTTTTTGGATAGCTTGCATTTATCCTTTTGTAGTTATTTCTTATTGATGGTTTTACTACCTTAAAAAGTCCTGCTTATCTAAATAAAACTGCAGTTATGCTATTAATGCTTTTTTCCCCACTGTATTTTATAATGTATAATAGTGAATTGCAGGCATCCTTTTACCATTGTTTTGTTTCCTTCAGTGGTTAGAAATGAACTTGGCAGGAAACACTTAGCCAGGCTGACAAAGAGACTGCTTAGCCCTCTCGTGCAAGGTGAGTTCAGCTACATGGTACGACTCCCTCAATATTTTCTCTCTCCTTTGTATTACTACAGGGCACACATGTAGTAAATAACATAATAGGTGAAACAAAACCTGGACTCGCCCTCGGGATCTTCCAATTTCAGGGATATGGAAGGGAATCAATTGTTTGCAGGACTCTTCTTAAAATAATACACGGTGTTTATAGTATTGAAGTTAAATGAGGTATTTAAAAGCATATTGACTGTATGTCCACTGAAATTGAGCACAACTAGGAAACTGTATTTTTCAGATGAATTAAATCAACATTTCACTTACTGCAAAATCGGAATTTAAAAAGAGAAGATCTGTTAAGGTTTGTGACGGGGCTGCTTTAACTCCTGGTTGACAGCGTAATCGAGCAGATTGCGGCTCCCTAACCTCTGCCTGCAGCTAAGCACAGCAGCTTGTCACGTGGGGAACTGCATCTGCAGAGGTTTTGGCCTGAGCCTCGAACTGTCTCTGCGGTGGTTTCTGAGGCGCAACTGGCAACAGATGAGAGCTTGGACATTGAAAGAAACAGACTCTTATCAGACAATTTTGCTTTGTGCAGTTACTGAATGAAATATCGTGCTGGAAGCAAAACGAGCTGCTTTTTTTTTCCCCCCTCTGAGGGTGTGGGCATTGTGAGGAAAGCTAAAGATGTTAAAATCCCTGTCAGAACTTAACACTCTGGAGATGAGTTAGGTGGAGAGGATTTAAACAGCACTTCACCATGCATGTGCAAGCAATCATTGTCAGAAAAACAAGAAAGCAGTCAGAAGATTGAGGGCAGCTTAATTTGCGATCATTTATGTGCCGACAATTATTAACTCAAGCAGAGCGGGCAAACTATAAAACTTAATGCAGCAACTTGGAAAGTACTGCGCTCTATAAATAAGGAAATGAGCGACAGTCAAGAATTTAAACTAGGGTCGATAACCTTGCTTTTAAGCTCAACTAGTAATCAATTTGGAACAATTTGTTGTCTTGCATGCCTTGCTGTCTAGAAGTTTTATAGCCCACCCCTTCCTCTGTGTAGGACAGACATATAAATATTTGATTCAGCCCAAGTGACAAGGCAGGGGTAAGAAGGTGGGTAAATCCTGCAGAGGAAGATGCTGACCTATGCAATTGCTCCCTACCTGCCTTAGGAGGTGTTTGTCCTCCCTCTACTCGCATTCCCTCCTCCTTTCTGCTAGACGCTAACTCATCTGCTGGTATCCCCTAACAGAAGAGGAAAGGAAATCGCCAGTTGTAGGATGAAAACATCTTAAAACAATGATAAAACACTGACTAAAGTTGGCTACCATTTAACAGACCCCCTTTAAAAAGCACAAAAAAAGGATAACATATAAAAGAATATGGCTCCAAACTTAGGTAAAAAATCCAAATCTGAGTAGTCATTAAATAAAGTGTCAGGGATGAAATTCTGATCAAATACATTGTTATATCAGCTGTGGCGTAGAGCATGTGTATGGTTGGGCAATCCGAGGTTTAAATTTACAATATTTACAGTTCTGACTAAGCCTAGGGAGGCCATGATATCTAATCTAAAACTTCTGATTGTCGCCAGTAGTGTAGTGAGAAGGGATTAGACGGCGTACCTGTGTACCTCCCAGTGCACCTTGTGTATTGCCTCGCCTGGATAAAGACCGCAGCTTTCAGGAATCATCAATCTGGGTTAGAGATACTAGTAGTGAATCTTTGCCATATTAGATACTTCGAGCTACGTATTTGTCCAGAAGAGCAAGTGGGCATTATTTTTATTAATGTTTTATTAATAGTAAATATTGAAACTAGACATGCACAAGATATTACTGTTAGAAAGTTTTGAATTATTCAGATGTCTGGATTGCTTTCAGACATCTGCTTGACCTCTGGTCTGTAAGCATGTTCTGTAAGCGTTTTAAGTTTCATCAATGTACGCAGTTGATAGACGTGGGTATAAAGCTCATGGGTTTTTTATAAACCTCCATAGGGATAAATGTGTTTTCTTGTGCAGTGAAGGGACTCCTTCCTTTTACTCATTTAATAATAAGTTATTACAATAAAAATCTCACTGATAGCTTAGCTAGCCGCAGGGTTTATGTTAGAGGCTTGTCAACCGTACTGCCTACACTGGCACATACTGCAGTGTGTCATTACACACAAAAGAAACTTACTGAACTTTATAAAAGTGATTTACAAACACTTCTCTAAAACACTGAAATGTTCTGATACAAAGCTGAAGGGATGAAAACACGTGTACGTACTTCATGGCTTCAGAAGCCCTTCAGGTCTGACTTTCTGCCAGGAACACCAACCACCGCTTCTGTGTGCTGGCACTTCAGTCCTACAAACTGTTTTCTAAACAGGTCGTGATGATGTTTTTTTGAACGAGCAGAAAGAGGAGAGAAGCTTTTCACTGTGAACCTGGTTCTCCTGAGTCAGCTGCTGGACCGGGGAAGTCCCGTCCTACCTGTGAAGCACCATTTGCCTGCAAATGGGATTGATTTCCTCTGCAAATATTTGCCTGTGATCAGGTTACTGGATTGGAGCCCCTGTTTCTCCCAGTATATAAAGCAAATAAATAAGGCTTAACATCTCTGCCATGATGATGTTTTCAAAGGCTATTTACAAAAAAATCTTTAACTTTGGCTGACCTTAGTACAACGTCATCGGGTGAAGCTGTAGGGAACAGTTGGTTTCTGTGCAGCACAGTCTTTATTTTGGCTGGCAGTCTATTAACTCCGATAAGCGGGTAAGTTCATGCCAAGCAAAGTCAGGCATTTCATGAGATTCTGCTTTGCCTGGATAGAGAAAGTAGCCTGAGAAACAGCTTTGCAGGCCAGTTAACAAAAAAACCACACGCCAGGATTTGGGGCTGACCAATTCTGATTCTTGAGGAGTTTGACAAAAGGACCCTGTCAGGTGTTTCGTTCCTCACGCTCCCTTCTCTAGATCTAGAGTTGTCCCGCTTTAGTAAGAATGGCGTTCTACCTCTGTCAGACCCGCCTTGAACACAGCAGTCCGCTGCTGCTTTCCTTAACCTCTCAAGGGAAAAAACCAAAAAGCAGCTCTTGCTTCTCATGAATACCTGCTCATGGCTGCACACTCAAGCCTCCTCGAGCAACAGCAGAATGACACTGAGAATTAGCGTCACCCCTGCCCAAAGGGTGTACCACAGCCACGACACAAGGCTCGCATTAGGTGGTGGTTGTGCGGGGCTTCTGTGGGGTGTTTAGGGGTTTTACTTTTATTTTCTTTAGCAGCAGCAGCCATTGGAGTTAAACAGTATTTGTTTACAGATTCAGGGACATAGCACTGCATTGTCAGTTTGGAAGAAACACTTTGGGGGTTGGTTTTGGTTTTTTTTTTTCCTAAGACCTTTACATTCCTAGATGGCTTACATCACGTACTGGGAATTGCATTCAAAGGCAGCTTGAATTCAGGTCAAGCTTTGCCTGCTTGTAGTAGAGGGATGTTACTGATAAAACATTTTACACACACCACACAGAGATTTATTGAAGTTGCTTCTACAAGCGCCTGTAGTGAATTTAGCTTTCCTTTGAGCCCACTGAGAATGGCAAACTATTTATTGCATTTATATGAAACACTATTTTGACAGATTTCTTCAGAAGTAAAGAAGCACAAAAGGAGACGCTCTGTTCTTTCAGAATAACTGGAACCACTGGCAAGAAGCAGCAACACTGTGCATCAAACAAGGAAACCATTTCCAGGTTATCTAAACATGCTGTTGAACTGAATTTTGCAGCTGCGTTTTCAAATGTACCATGGGATGCATCAAATCCAAGGATGCCTTTCCAGGTTCAAATGCTATCCAGGATGAACGGATCGGGGAAGGTAATGAAAGATGCACTGGAGAGAAGTCATCGCTGATAGCGGTGAAGGTGGATGAGAAAGGTCCATCGAGCACTATAGTGCTAGACTATGCGCACCGTCTCTCCCGGGAGATTCTTGATCAGGCGGTGAAACAGTGGGCAGTGACTGAAAGCAAATACAGCGACATCCCTTATATTGAAAGCGATGTGCCCTGAGCCATGACAGGCAAGGACTGTCTTCACAGTGGGTGTCCTGTCTGCTAAGCAGTTTGCATTTGGTACTAGTGCAAATAAAAGTTAAAATCAGCTGGGATTTGAGCATAATGCCACGACATGAGTGTGTTTGCAAGGAGAGGCTGACAAAATTTGCCTTTTGATCTGTATTGCTAAGAAACTAATTGGATTACAGTAGAATCTATTAATCAAGTGTCATTTGTTATCAGCCGTATGTTGAGTATATTCTGTCTTTCTATGTGTTGAATGTGATCAGAAATCATTGTTAAAAAAAGAGGATGAGAAGAATGTGGCTGCCCTGCAACTGTACAAGCACTGCCACGGAGGCCCCAAAGATGTTTAAGAACAAAACGTGGATTATTTTTATGTACTGCATAAAAAATCAATGGCCTGTTTGGAGGTGAAAAGAGAAGAACTCTCTATGCTTGGTAAATTTGTCCACATTTTGCTAAAGTGAAACCAAGGTCTACATGTAGCAAAGGTTAACTCCTGTGATAAATTTTACTTTGCTTCTTTGACCTGACTAAATCTGTAAGTCACAAAATAATGAAGGCGATGAGAAGCATTTTATAAAACCAAGTAGTATTCAGGGAACCATATGGATTATGATACTATTCAACTTCCATTCTTAAGTGAACCAGTGAGAAACATTACAATATTGATAAACAGTGCATTATAATTAACAGATGCTCTGGATTCTGTAAATGCATGAAGGCTAGTCTCTAAAAACCTGCAGTAAGATCGTTTAATTACATCTGATCACTGTGTTCAGCCAAAGCTGTTTAGGTTTTTGGGATTTGGTTGGTTTTTTTTTTCTTTGGTGTTAAGAAACTTGGCTTTTGGGGGTTTGGATTTGTTTTTACTGTAACCCAGATAGGTGTGCAAAAACTACTGATGCTAACTAGTGACATGAACCTTCACAGGTGCAACAATGGTTTGGGACTACGTGTTTCATGAGAACTAGGGCTGCATTACACTAAAATTTCACTTTAAAGTTACACCCTTGGGACAGTACGCCTTCCTTAGGCTCTGTAGGCTCATTGCGTACCCGTTGTTAAAACTGCGTACGGCGGTGCAAATATGAGCTACAGAAACCTAAAGCCTGAGCAGTGCACTGAATTAGTGACGAAGCCTTAGGCCCAAAGCTCAAGGGCTATGTTCTTTACCAATTTTACCAAGCTTGCATCCACACGCTGCACCCTGCTTCTCCAGGAATTGCAGCCTGACCTACTGTGCTCATAACTAGCATTTGAGGGATCAAGAAAGGGATGAATTAATCATAGTCATCTTCAAGCTACAATCTTGCTGACATGCTTATACAAAGTGAATGCCTTGTAGAAGCTTGGGGGTTTAGCACCTGTTTGTTCCTTTTTCTGTTATGGCCAGTTTAAAAGACACTTTTTTTTTTTTTCTTAAATCAAAGTGCTTTCCATTTTATGTTTTTGTTTTATAGAAAAATGCTTTCCATACTGGCAAAAACTGTTACTATTTTTAAAAGGTACACATAGTTCTAGTAACTGATATGAAGCATGATTTTTCAAGCCATGGTAAGCAAGCAGAAAGAGGACTGTGCAAATTGTTATTTTTAGCTTATTCTCAAACATAAGACAGTCTATTAATTGAGCTGTTTCGTAAACTGTGTGGCACAAACTTAGCTATTTGAAATTCACCTGTATGGAGAAGTGGTTGTATGAAGAGTAAATGGTGAAAAATATTTCTTTGTAACACAGCACAAGACTGCCATTAATTCACACTGACCAGTCCCTGCTAGTAAGACTGTTCTCAGGCTTTTGCTGAAAAAGGGAAAAAAATCTGCTTATGTTATAATGTCATCGTCTCTGAAATAATGTAGTCGTCTTTGAAGCCATACGTAAAGTGGGACGAAGGTATTATTGCCCATTTAAATTCTACTGCTAACAGTGATGTTCCTTGAAGCTCTAAAGCATGTAGAACATTAAATCATACCCCACCTTCACTCTATCTAAAAAAACTCCATGCCATATACTAGGGTGAATTAAAAAGCAAAACCAAAACACTGGTCAGATCAGTACCTGTTAATTGGACATTGCTTAACTACAGTATTAAAAAAAATTCCTATTCTTATTATAGCTAAAATAAAACTGTATTACAAAAAAAAGGCCAGCCTTTCTGTAACATTAGTCTTGGCTCAAGAATGTTAACACTCTCAAAGACAGTAATGAAAAAAAAGGGGTGGGGGGGCAGGGAAAGAGCCCAAACTCTATAGACATTATTTGCTAGACAGGTGAATAGCCGATATAAAACCACCCTCACTTCAAGAGTGAATTTAGGTGTATCTGTCTTGACCCTTGTACCTTGGTGGCTGCCGTGGGGTACTGCAGTGCACCCTGTTGCAATGTCTCAAATCCTTTCTTTGGATGTAGCCTTTGCATCTGGCACTCTTCTGGAGTCAGAGCATCAGAGGCACTTTTGAAAGCAGCTTCTCCTTCAGCAGGCTGCCACTGCACGGTCCAACAGCAGGCAGAATTATAAAATAGCCTAAAGTTAAGTCATAGCACCTGTACTGATAAACTCAAAATTTCCCCAAAGGTGGAAGTTACCTAGATACAATCAAACGCCCATCACAGTGAGCTTCCTTTTGGAGTACTTGCTGTGTGAGACTGCTGCGCTGCTTGCTCAGAGAGCCACCTGTAACGCGATAGCGACTGAATCGCCTCCTGCTTGTTATGTCCAAACAGTCACTTACCTACAACCACAAAGCTTGTCTTCCCTCATTAATGCTTTAAGATTACAGCAGCTTCAATATGGCCTGAAGTGCAATTCCAGCTGGTTTATGATGCTTTCTATGACATTGGCACTTCAGGGAAAGCACGTGGCCAATGGGAAGTATACAAACTTGCAAACAAGCTTACAAACAACAGGGAGAGAGCTTCACACCAGGAAAATCTCTTTTACAANTTTAAAAAAAAAAAAAAAAAAGACAAATCTGCTCAATACTACAATCTGGTGAGAGATTGAAGGAGATCTCATTCCAGAGTTCTGCTGTGTTTTTAATAGGCACAATAGTAATACATAATAATGATAAAAAATAAAGACTTCTTTACCTAAATAGAATTACATCTGTTTATTTATCATTAGATTACTCTGTGCTATAGTCTTGTAAAGCCACTTATAGTGGCTTTCCAGCTAAGTTGCCACTGATTCTTTGACTTGATTTTGTGTGATAAAGGCACTCCACTGTGGGACTGGCATACTCTCCAAAAGCATTTACTTCTATTTAGGAGTTAAAAATACATTTGCTTTATATTTTCTCTGGGAAACAAAAGTATAGTCTGAGTGGGTACTATGTGACTGACTTGGTATTCTAATAATGGTTCAAAACACATGGACTGCAGCACAACTTTGTAAAAGTGACATTTCTGTAGTAAGACACATCAGTATTCCCAAATAAAACACACTGCAATATATTTTTACAATATTTTTGTGGAAAATACTTTCTTGTGGACCAAATAAAATTAAACTTACCATCTGCTTCTAAGACTCTTATTTGATAAAAATGCACAGATTGGACAGGGTCTTGTTACCATGAGTTTGGGCTAATTCCCATTCACATAAATTTTGGAAGCAATTGAACATGCAAGTCAAAGTTTATTGATTCTGAAGTATACTCTGGCTAAAATGTTTTAAGTCCTATTCAGTCAGAGACGGCGTGATCCCTGCTCCCTGGGGATTACTGTGTTTTTCATTATAGTCACTGAAGATTGCTCCTTTTGTACAAAAATAATGGAATGAACCAATTTTAAAAAATAAATTAAAAACAGCCATTGTTTAAGAATCTAAAACATATAAAATTTTTTTAAAATAAGGGGGGAGGTTTACATTTCTTACAGAACCAGTGTGAGGTAGAAATTCAAGTCATTTTCAGAAGTTACCCTAAAGATATTAATGAAATCTCTCAACTACTTTTGAAAATAAACTCAGAGACTGTCTCATAACAAATATGTACGTGGTAACATTAACTGGCAGTTTAAATTTTAACAATTTTATCTTAAATATTCTAGTGACATAGCAAGGTGCCATTTTTTCTTGATTTTGCTCTCCATTTTGCTCACCTCTAATTCTTTGAAAGTCACTTTAGTAGTTCAACCTTGATGCCTGAATTTCCTGGACTTTGTTTCCAGGCAACAGCTTCGAGGAAGGAAGGAGCCTTAAGCCAGTGGAGAGCATTACTGTCAGTACGAAAAACTGCCCAATGCTGAAAATTCCGTAACGGTTCTGCTGTAGCTCTGACTTTTTGATTCACCAGTGCTGATTACTGACTATGTTACTCGAACAAAAGTTTTCTTCCTTTAGTCTCAGTGGTTCATCTTCAGAGAAGCCAAAATTTGTATTTATGACCTGGCTATAACTGTAGAAACAAGTAGGAAGAGATCCTGATACATTTGATTAACCATAAAAAAGCATGCATTCTTAATGTTGAATAAAGATTAGCAGCTATGTGTTGCATACACAATAGAAAAAATAATTTTACCCCCCAAAAAGATTATACTTTTATCAAGGGGCTCTGGTTATGTTGTATAACTTCAAATATTACTAGTATCAGAACCCAGCAACCTTTAATGGACATACAACGAGGGGTTTTTGATGTATATTTAAATTTTGATCCCAACAAATACATTTTTTAGGATGTGTTGTGTTAAAAAACTACACAATCCATGCAGCAGCAGATATTTCATGTTTTCCTCTATTCATTATCTTCAGTACATATTGCTGTGTTCCCCCTACTTTTCACAAATTTTCCATCCAGCAGACAGGGCGTTCATGGGCACAAGCAAGCGGGAGCCCGGACTAGTTGGCATAGATAAAACTCCGGCTACTTGCAGTATTAGGGCCAGGCTGACCTATACCACTAAAATCATTAGACAATCACAAGCATCAACAGGAAATGTGCTGTTTAGTGCTCAGAGGAAGGTCTCAGACAGTTATTTCTTCACCCCTGTAAGACCAGGAAAAACTAGCAATTTTCGAAATAATGAAAAAACTAATGATGCAGTTCAATCAAACTTAATGGCATTTTAAAAAATTGGGTTTACAAGCAAACAGAAGTGCGCTCTAGGCTCTGGCAATATTTTGACATTTGAAATAATGTCTACATCACATAGCAAGACTGAGTACTGACCAACTGTTAAATCAATAGAACAATTTCTTGCTCTCAGACTAATAATGTGTCAGTCTGACCTTTTATTTAAAAGACTACTTACCACCATGGATTTTAGCATGTCTTGCATTTTCCTTTGTAGCTCTGACTGTTTAAAAGCTTTAAGTATATTTTATTTTCATTGTTTAAAGAAGAATCTGAGGCACAATCCCAAGTTAACAAATCAGTGACAGAGCCAAGAACACAAAGGTCTCCTGACTCCTTGCTTATTAGGTCACCCCGTAACTATGCTGTCTGCCCCAGAGGTGCCTCCTAAACTAAGAGTCAATGCAAAAAATTAAATGTTAATAATTGTGTAAAGCAGTAAAATTAACAGTTTGCCTTGAAGTAATTTTTCCCCTTATTAACCAGGGATACGATTATTTTATCATTACAGCAGCATAACAAGAGAATTTTCCTGAATGCAAAAAAAATAGACTTAGAACTCTCATGCTAGCTAAAAGAGTCTTGTCAAACTTTATCATACTACTATCAATTTTTATATCATAGAATTAAGCAGATGTATAAGATGTCAATAGGCTTGATCTTTACAACTTGAGATCGTTGTTTCCCAATGGTTTAAAACAATCGTCCACAAATTCATCACTGACTTCTTCTAAAGCAGCTGGCTTCCATCGGGGGGATTGGTCTTTGTCAATCAGCACTGTCAGGTGGAGTATAAAAACACAAGTTACTTGTAAACTTTCTCTAATTAAGATGACTTCAGGTTGCATCAAGAGAGATAAATACAGTGAATACATGGGAGAGAAAAATCAATACGCTCTGGAGAAGACATGGTTGTTGTAACATAGATATTTCTACAGTAATAAAAATTCCTGGGTTGTCACCTTTCTAGAGACGTTTCTGGGAGCTGCCTGATGATACAAGGACCAGTGGATCACATCAGAAGTAGCCCAAGCTTTGAAGGAATAGACTTGAAATTAGTGGTTTCTGTTAGACCTACTACTCTTGTCCGTCTTCTGCTTTTTCATGTGAAACTGGGAACAGTATGCATGATGATGCTTTTGGACAAGGGCTTTCATATCTCTGTGCAAAATCTGACTCTTTGTAGAGTATAGGAAATGACTCAAAGGAAGTGTTAAATGCCCAAAGCTAATTTAAGCACATCATATAAACTAATAATGAAATAACTAATGAGGAAAGAGTAAAGCAGAGTATCTTTGTGGGAAAATCAAGAATATTTATTTGTAAATACTGACAGATACTGCAGACCTATGTAGATTTAACTGTGAAGATTTGTACAATCTTAGTATATATACTTTACGTTGTAGCCTGGGAAATACACATCACTGAAGACAAAATCATCAGTGAATGAATAGCATGTAAAAGTGTAACAAGAAAATATCAATTCTCAAAAAGCATTCCTCGTATCACAGAAATGTTGAAGGCATGTCGGCAAGAACAGCTGCACTAGCAAACAATAATAAGACAAGAGAGAGTTTATTTGTGTGTAAAAATGAACAATATGAATGGAATTCCAGAGCATCCTTCTGAGCACCTTCTTCGCTCCAAGAAAACCCATAAAGGTGCTATTCAAACTATGAATTTTTTATAATTTAAAAAAGAACAGCTATAGTAACTGAGGCTCTCTAGGATGCACTGACTACCCAACATCCCTCCTCAACACACATTCCCTTCAGATGTGTGATATCAGCACCTGATTTGGAGATGCACCTGTGCCCTGGGACACCTCCTGACCAACACAACCCACAGCATACACGGGAGGGCAGGGAAGAGACATCTCTCAAGTTCCTCTGCTGAGAATAGAGTTTGTTTGTTTGTTCCTTTTTTCTTTCTGACAAAGACTTCAGGGTAGGATGGTTCTTAAAGGCATGTGGACAGAAGGCACTCACAGAGACTAGATATTTTCAAGAATAACAACTGGGTTTTTTTGGTAAGTTGTCATGTCTTTCTAAACAGACTTCATTCTTGGTGACTAAACTAGAACCATCCAGGATGAGAAATGTGCAAAGGAGTTGAATTACAAGTTCAGTAGAAAGAATGCCCACCTAAAGATCATGTCTTATCAAAAGACAGGCGTTATGGCAGTTTGTGGTAAAAAATGTGACTTTGAATCTTCTTTTTAACTTTTCCCTCTATAATCAACACTTGGAAAATGCCTAGAAAATAAATACCATTCAAATGACAACTGCAGTAATTAATATTTCTGTAGCTAAAGATATACAGGCATCACAACTCTTTATTTGCATCTCCAAAGAGAAAGGAGAATCAGAGCCCTGCATCCATTTACCTGTAAGTACAGGGCTAAGGACTCCTTGGATACAAATAAACATTAGTTTTTTTAAAATAAATCCATTATATAGCTAGAAGCTGCAATTCCACAGAGTAGAGTCCATGTGGGCAATTCTTCAAAAGAAATGTGCTGTAAAAGAGTGATTTTACTCGGTTGTTCAACTGGGCAGCTTATTGAAAAGTTATGAACCTACAAGGTAATTTTAAACATTGTGATGCGAAGCCATTGATTGGTTTGGGTAAAAATATATAATTGTCCCAAGTCAACTGTATTTATTGCATCAGAGTAGTAGTTGTCTAACGATTTTCTTCAGCTTTAGTTGACGTTCACAATCTGGCCAAAATTAACTGTAATCCACAAAAGACAACACTGACTAGGGGTGCTTTGAATTATGGGGGGTGGCGGGGGAAGTCCATGTGTATACTACTACAGCTTCATCTCTGCAATGCAGTAGTCATTGCTGATAATTCTCCACTCTATGGCACTACTGTGTAACACAGTTAATCTTTCTGTTTGGATCTGTCGCCCGTTTTACTCTGGTGGATAAACTGAATGATCATAATGGTCTCTCCAGTGAAATCTTTAATCTTGTATAAGTTAAAATATTTGTTTTCTAATAATATAGTGAGAATATTCCCTTTCTGCATTAACTTCTGTATATTTGGGTTTCTCTAGCTTGAGATATCAATCACTACAAGAATGGAACAAAAATTCTGAAGACTTCTAAGGTAGGCTAAGGGAAGTTCATTAAGATAAAAGTAACTGAACATAGACATTGTGTTAAGGGTATGTTCTTGTGTTTTTTACCTTTTTAAAAATTAAAAAAAAATCCAAAACCCCTCTGTTCAGTAGCAGTGACTTTACCAGACTTCAATTAGTGTTCTATTGCTTAGCTTCATTCAGTACAGTGAAAACTGACCTTTCTAAGCACCTGAAATTCTGTTAGTTGCAATGAAATCTGTCTACCTACTCACTGACTGCAGGGGGTTTGTGTGCCCAGGGTAAAGCTCACAGCTGCCAGCACTGCAGGAGAGAGGGCAGAAGCCATACAGAAATAAGATCTTTGCAGGATCAGCAATACGTGGAAGGCCTTTATAATTCCAGTTGAAGTGTACATTCCTGCACAAATAGTTAGGAGGCTAATTTAACAGATTTTTGTCCCCTCAGGCTGCTGAGATTGTAGTTTAC
Source organism: Himantopus leucocephalus (assembly GCA_003993805.1). NCBI lineage: Eukaryota > Metazoa > Chordata > Aves > Charadriiformes > Recurvirostridae > Himantopus > Himantopus leucocephalus. The sequence goes on along the minus strand of RSEF01000007.1, from coordinate 1,025,510 downwards.
CTGGATTGTGTTTGAATGCAGACTCCAAAAAGGACCGCTTTTCTTATGCAATAAGAATTAAAACCAAAATGCTTGGAAATTACCCAAAGCTATGCATTTCTTAGTTTATGTATTATTCTATAAATCAAGGTGAAAAATGGATACCTAAAGTGTTCAAAGACCACATTCACCATTATATGGGAAAATGTTGGTGAAATATGATGAAATATGATCTGTGTATTTTATGCTTTAAGGGGTTTGGCTTTTCTTTAGTAGCTCCAGTCACAAGAATCATAAATGGAGAAGACTGTTTGACAGCAGATTTTCAGTCTGGCTGAAAGAAAGCTGGCTGAAAGAAAAATGAAATTTTGACTTCAGGTCAAAGCAGGTTTAAAAAGCTTTTAAACAAACTACTTCCCTAGCATGCCTATTAAAATTATGGTTTGAAGCAGATAAAAGCTGTTATTAAAACCTGACCAATGGCCATTGCTGCTGAAAAACAATCTTCAAAAACTGAAATCTGATTATTATATCTTAACTTTACTTTGTGGTAGATCCTCTTGTGGTAGACAGGGTCAACAGCTGGCTCTTAAATGCTTGGAACGTAATGTTTTAATAAAGAAAAAGCTAATACTTAAACTAACATTTTTACAATTTTCATTTTTATTCACTATGGTTGATCCTGTGAAGTACTTAATAATCTTACTTCCTATTAAAAAGGATGCTCAGCACATTGTTGGATAATGATTTTTATGAGATTAGACCCAATGACGAGAATGATTTTGAGTCAGATTCTGCACCACTCTTAGACAATAGAAACAATTTTAAGAAGACAAATCAGAGAACAAGATATATGCAGTAAGCAGAAAGCAAATGTGCTTCAAGAACAAATTATTATTCTTAAAAATCCCCTCAGTGCAGCCGGATCTCTGGCATGGGGTTTTTTGGGTTTTTTTCTTCCCCTGATATTGTTAAGCCCTTGCTATACATCATCCTATGTAAAATAGAAGCTTCCCAACTGCTATTCTTGCAGCTTCTTTCTTTACAAAGTTTGTATAATTTACTGGCTGTACTGACAAGTCATTTGCTTTTGTGCTCTACTGCATCCCCAGATGGTTTAATGACCTTGTGCATTACGAGTGAGAATTTGGTTTGGTGTTCATCTGACTCTCAGACTTTGAGTTCGTCCCTTCCTCAATAATTACATTTCAGCAGTTTATATGGTGATTTAGAATATATCTTAGGAATATTCTTTTTAAGATATCTTTGTCCACATTACACAATGAAAACCATGTACTTCTCAACGTGTGTGGTAAACTCTTCAAGGAAGTGCTAAAGATTAATTAATTAAAATCAGAAACCTTTTCCATGCTGTACAAAAAAACCTTTGCATCTCTCACCCCAGGCTATCTTTAATACGATATTACTAATAGTGAACACTCAAACAAATATCCACTACTCAAGTGGATTTTAAACTACTTTATAAAGACAGATATAAAAAATGAGGAGGAGGTGATAATACATACTCAAGTATGTAAATGTGTGAATTACAAGCCAGGTTCCCTCAGCCCTGAAGTGTTATTCATCCAAATGTTTCGTACTGTAAGCTCCTTGGAAAAGGAAATGCCTCTGCTTTGTTTCATCTTGTGCTGAATCGTACACAAATAATTACTACAGTTTCTAACAGATGTGACATTGGGTTTGACAAACTGCATAGTGAATCAGCAGTAGAATCAAGGACAAAATCTAAGTCTGTCCCCTAGATGAACTTGCTGAGCTGTTTCTCTACTTTTACCACTACCTACTTTGACCAGTGCCTTAAAATGCTAAATTATTTAACATTAAGTTTACATACATAGGTTTTTCATAGCAAGACACCTCTACACAGAGATATTTTAGACATGGGTGATCGTAGTCTCTGTTCTAACAATTGTCTATGCAAATAGTTGTTCTTGACTTTGAGTCTTAAACCATCTTATAGCTGACTAAACCAGCTATGTGGCAACACAAAGTCTGGACACACAAACAATACACATCGCTATTCGCTATCAGCATTAAATATATTTTGAACTTTCCCAATGAACTGGTGAAACTTTTCAATGGTGCTGTGTTACCAGGTGGATAAATGTTAGGAAACTATGAGATTACACAAAGGAAACAACATGGCTGTTACACTTGGGAACAAATAATAAATTTTGGCCACACAGGGGTCCAATAAGCAAAAACCGCAGCAAGCTGGGAAGTGTTCTCTGGGCTGTTGCTGCGTGTACTTTTCTTAACCTCCAGAGAAGCAACACAACAGTGAGTTTGCATATTATTAAGTTTGAGAAACACTTCTGGTGTGCATGCTTACCTGCTCGAACCCCTTCATAGAAGTCATGGCCTCTCTGAAAGACAAAAAACCAAGTTGTAACATGACAGATTCTATTTATCCCATATTTCCCTATCCCACTTCTGCTTGAAATGCATTCTCAAGATTCGGTTAAATCCCACTTGCACTGTTCTCATCTAGTCCTACTTTTTCTTTACTTCTTAAAGAGCTCTATATCCTCTTGCTTAAATGCAGCCACAACTCTTAAAATCAGTCTGTTGAACTGTAGTTGATCAGCCAACTTTTACACAGTACAAGCCCTCTCTCTGTGTTACATCTCATAGATTTTTCTAGAGTTTTGCGTGATGGGGGCTAAGGTGTGTAGGATCTGAAATTCTTCAGAGAAAGGCCAGTCTTCAGGAATTGTGATGTATTCTGCATGCTTGAAACACTTTGCAGTTAAATGGAATCCTGGAAGCTTCCAGTTACTTTATTTTTTTTTTAAATAAAGGTAAACATAACATTTAAATCCCTAAGGATGCTTCACTAGCAATGGAAGAACAATACTACTTTCAGAAAAGATATGGCAAGGATACTGTCAGGCACTACAACACATCAGAATTAGATACATTTTCACTCACTTTTTTTTTAAAAGCATTTACTTTAACTATCACAAATCATTTAATCAGATACATAAAAATTGTATTTTAAAATGTGACAAAACTAATAGTAAGGATGCTATGGGGAAGTTTTATGAGGAATTCGTTCAGATAGTTCAGTTAGCAACTCTGTTCTACTGAAAGGATCACTTCCTCCTATGTTCTCCAAGTACTTAGCCCTTACTACAAATTGTACTAAAATCTCTTGTTTTCTTTAATAAATTTACCACAGCGCTCCTGAAAGGCAGTGATATGCAACTATTCCCATCCCGCTGATGGGAACTAAGGCACTGAGAGCTAAGTAATTTAAATAGGAAATCTGTTCAAGAACACCAGACTTTTAAAATTATGGTCCATCTACAAAACTTTCTATATTGTAACATTATCATAGTTTTCTTAACAAAAGCCCTCTATCATTCTCATCTGACCATCATGAATGTAGTCTCCTTAGAGTTGCATACAAATATGTGGAACTGGAAAAAAGAAAGTGACAGCCTAACAAACACAAAGAAGATACTGAAAAAACCCCCAACCCTATAAATTTTGAGCCCTTGGTGTAATCTATATAAAACTTAAGTCTCTGACAGACTTCCTACCCCTCCATGGCTGGAAAGAGAGAAAGGGCTCAGCTGCTTGCTTACCATGCATGCTTGGCTCAGTCTGTATTCCATTGTGAGTACGTCTTGTAAGCTCATGGAAGCGCCTTCTCTGAGCTGTCTGAGAGTCATCTTTAAGGATGTAGGTGACATCTTATTAATAGTCTGGGGAAGACATTAACAACTGTTTTTATTCTCTTTAATTTAGACACATTTGTAAGTCTGTCTTTTTTGCATTTTAAACTTTGCTAAGTAAATGATGGCACTCTTCTCCCTGAGCTCCCTTAAGTGATACCTATTCCTTCTGCTCCCTCCCACCATGCTGTCACACTAAAGGAACTTACTTGCATAAACTTTTATCAGCAAGATCTCTGGGAAGTATGTCATCACTTGTGGAAAGCCTAGAACTCCTAAGGTCACATCATTTATTATCAAATTACTACTAGCCAGAGAATCTAATGCAGCTTGAAAGCCATTTCCAAACAAATTCTTTGGGGAAGTGAAGGCAAGCGTTACAAGCAATTATACTCCATTTTTTTAATACAAATATATAGTCTGAATTGCTCTTAGATGTTACTGATATGGTAGCTGATACTACTATTGTACAGCATTTACACTTTATTTGGTACAATGGTCAGAGTAGTAAAGTAATAATAGTGAGATTAGCCACAAACTTTAAGTAGTTTCTTTATGATCATCTGCAAAAACTAGATAATATGCTAAGAAGAAAATTGTGGAAAAAAATATTAAAATAAATCAAACATAAATGCCTATTTGTCCAGGCTTCTTGTCTGGGATCAACAGATACTGCAGTAATTTAGCCCTACATTGCGCTGCTGATGCGAAGCCTGGAGGTCTTGCCTTCCTTCTTTTGACAGAGCTACAGGCTATAAATATTATACAACAAATAGGATCTGTTAAGGCACACAAACAAATGCTGTAAATCTGGCTCTCACGATTATCCTTCAATTAACAGCATGCCAGTAAACAGTAGGGGGAGGTGGGGAGAAAGACAAAAACCTAGTTAAGAAAACAGAACTGAGATTTAAAGCTTTCAGGGTTGCGGGGGAAAGGAGCTAAATCTTATTGTTGCTGATCTGTGTTTCCTTACTCTAAACAAGACTCTTCTTCCTCTGTAAACCCAACTAAAACCTCTGTATTATTCACAGTACGATAGACATTTCCTGTTAATTAGGACATTTTTACCACTACTGAAAAGCAGCAGATGGTAAGATTTGCCTCTTTACATTATTTTCATGGCAGACATTAGACTCCTTACCCACAGACTGAAATGGCAGGTTTCCAGTCATCAACATTAACATTTTTTCTGGCTCCCAATTACTCTTCATCCCTCTCCAGACACCAGCTGATACAGCAGTGACCCATTTTGCCTAGTTAAGCTGGAAAACATGCAATTGCTATGCAATCAGGAGGCTGTGCAATTGTACCTTAAAAGCACTGATTCTGTCATTCTATTATTTGCATGTTGACCGCTCAGTTGAGAGAGAAGCTGGTTTAGAAAAAACTAATGCTGGCTCAAACTGACAACATTTCCTGAGTTCTGGTAAAGCCCTCTAACAACGAGCTACCTTTCAGCAGATAAAGAAACCAGCTATACCTCTAATTATATCACTACGTAGGTCTCGGATGGATAGCAATTCTTAACCGGACCCTTTATTTCCCGTAATGTGCTCTTGCTGGCTTTACCTTTGAACCGGACCTTTTCTCCTTTGAGTTTCACATTCTGTCACCTAGATTAGAAAGTCTTTGCTCAGACCAGGTTAAACAGTATGCACAGTGCAACCAGACGGTTCCCTAGGTGAAATGGTCATGGCAAGTTCTTTCCGGTCAAAGAAAGCACTGAAATGGGGAAGATCTGAAAACAGCACTTAACTAGTCTAGTGCATCCAGCAGCTGCCTTATCTTGGCATATCAATGAGGTTGAAGGTGGAGGAGGCACTGCCATAAATGAAGCTGAAGGAAGAGGAACAAGGAAAGAAAATGGGTAGGTGTAATTGCAGAAAAATGAGTCACCAGTGTATCTATAAATAAATTCTCTGTACAAAAAGGAGGAGGGGATCAGTGCTAGGGAACAAGCCTGAAAAGGAGACAGGATAGGCTGAAGTGGGGAGTACTAAAATACAAAGAAGTCTTCATAGAAGTAGTTGACATCTATTCCAGTATCTTTGAGACCATCTTGATTTCAACATAATGATCCTGAAAGCTACAAGCTGAATTTGCAATACACCTGAATTCTAATAAGATACTGTCAGAAGGTGACAGAATTAACTGGCACTGACTCAGTGGAGTCCCTTACAAGAGTAACAGCTGGAACAGTGGCTGCCTCTTTTGTCTCCAAGGCCCATTAAAGTTTCTGACCTGAGCTGCTTAGGGTCCTTGAGGGAGGCTTTCTTTTAGGTTAAAATAAGCAAAAAAAACCCCAAACCTTCCAGAGGTCCTGTCTTGCAATAGGTGAAGACACTCGTCACTTACTTTCTGAGATACCAAAGCATTTGTTTGTCTGCAGCAAACAATGGCTCTGGATGAGCTTTGACAAAATATAATCATCTAGCCAAAGCATCACAGGAAAGCTGCTTAAGGACAGATGTATCACTCTCTTACTGGTCTGTTAACAGAGTTTCGGAATGCATCTTTACTTGAATTCCACACTACCAAGATACCATCCAGCTTCGTTCCTGTAATCTATCTCACCCACTTGCTGCATACCCATTTAAAATTTTGGGAGCTAGTGTCTGCATCCCAGCCTGACCAGTAGATCTGGACAAGGTGTCTTGTAATTCTTAGCCTCTGCAGTGTCCTTCACAATATACTGTAATTCATTCAGTAACAGTGAAGGCTATTAAATCATGAAGTATCAGCGCTCAGAAGGTGCAATGTCCTGCCAGAAAAAGCTATAAGAAAGCATTATGTGAAAGCCAAGTCAAACATCAGATGCTTTTCAGGTTTTGACCCCACATGCTTACTTCATCCAATTAGAAGTGGTACTTCTGTCACTCAGATTAAAGCTTTTTGGCTCATGTAAATCCTGAAAACAAAGTCATGCTATAAAGTAAAAGGTTTTAAAAAATATTTTACTATGAGTTCAAAAAGTATTAGTACTCTTGCTTTCTACCTATTTGTAACTGGATTCAAAATGTGATTTAAATCATGAAGCCATTCTCAATAGAATTTTAACACTTTTACATTCTAATTCATGCAAACCACTTTAGGATCAGATACATGAAAGCCTGCCAAGCAGGCATGTTTTGAAAGTAAAAAGCAGAAGTACTGTAGATTGAACAGAACAGGATACATAGTATAGCATGGCTCACAGCATGCTTGGATTATAACAGAACTAGTTCCATTTTATTAACGCTAAAAGATATCCACATCCAAGGTGTGGATGTACCAAGGTGTACCTCCAAATTAGGGTATTTGTATTGGACTTTCAGTTAGAGCTTATTCCATAAGCTTACTAATACATATCATAATAAATATACAGGGGAAACAAAGAAAATAAGCATACGCATTGCTGTTACAGAATCCTTTACAGTTTCTGTATTTATCATCTGAATGTGCTGTTGTTCATGCACCTGGACGCTAAAGTGAAACTTTGGTTTCACAAAGTGACAGGAAACTATCATCTAGGGACAAACTCTTGGTACTGTGACATTACTGATCAGGAAAAGACTTGCTTCACACAAGTCAGGAAACTGCTATCAAGGATAATGTCTGATCATCTCAGACTGTCACGGTTTTGTTACGTGTTCCTACTTTAACCAGTTCTTTGAACTCGGCTCCTCCAAGCAATGTGACAGCAGGCCAATGCTCTGTCGTAGGTGTTGTAAATTGCTCAACTGCCAGGATGCAAGCTACCATTCTTCCTCCAGCTACAATTAAGTTTAATTACAATTCTGCTTCCCTAGTAAAACAAAACCTCCAGTTTAACTGGCAAGCATTTCCTGGAGAAAGCCAGATTTATACCTGAATCCTGTTTAACTTTTTTTCGCCTGCAAATGCATTTTCCTTCGGTTTTATGGATCTTTCACAGAAGAAATTAAGTATCTGATCCTATAAGCTTACTTAATCCTACTGCTTAGCACAGAATGTGTGCTCTTAGAAACTTGCCTGAAACTTCTGTACTTGTTCACACTAATGAGCCTTGCACCTGCTAGAAAACGTTGGTGGAGGGTTTTTTTCCACAAATTTCTGTATGGACAGAAGCAACTCATCAGAAGCATCACAGTCTCATCTCTTGAACAGAACAGATGATTTTTCAGGAACTTCTGTCAACTCCAAGGACAGTCATCCACTTACTAATCATATGAAAGAACAAAGCTGCTATAAAGCCCTATTAAAGATATGAAATAAGAAAACTGAAGAAGAAACAAAAGATCCTTTTTTTGTTCAGGTATTTAAAAAAAATCAGTTACACAAAATCGTAACTTTGAAGTAGATGAGATAGTTTTAAATGCTAAATTAAAAATATGAAACAAATGCACCCCCACCTAAACAACAAGGAACAAGAAGATTTTTTTAAATAGGGGAGATCTGAGTTATGAGGCTGCAGATGAAGGAAGCAAGTCAAGCAGGTTTGGGTAACTAGAGCAAATGTGGCAGAACAAACTATCTAGTTAACATAGTTCAGTAACAAAGTGTTTCCAGACTCCTTGCATCTTCTGTAGTAAAACTGTATTTGAAAAAAGCACCCTTTAAAGGCTATATGCTATTTTAAAAATTTCCACTAGGTCTGATTATGTTTTAAAGTGCCATAAAATGGTACGAAATTAACTTAGAAAAAGCTATATGTAAATAATTCTTGATTGTTTTCAACCTCCACTGAAACTAACCAATATAATATCCCTGCAGATTTATATTAAACTTTATAAAATCTACAAATAAAGTACTGCCTTGTAACTCAATACTATAAAGAAATACAAGCCACCAAAAATGACTGCTATGAAGATGCTATCAAACTGTCTCAACAGACCTTAACATAACTACTTTCCCTACCATCTATAACATAGGGAAAAAGTGAAGAACTGAATCGTACAGCCTGTATAGTTTGGGGGGAAAACCACGATGGTACCTATGGTAGAATTCAGGTCTACAAACACATGAAATGATTATTCTGACACTAGCTTATTTGACTACTTTATTCAATGAAACTTGAATACAAGTTGCGGGAAAAAAATAGCTTTCCCTTTCATTCAATTTTGCTTTTGTAATACATATGCTAAACTTCTTGCAATGTACTAGGTGTACTGGTTGGCACAAAGATAATTTTAAAACTTTCTTTCTCAAAAACTGTTTGAGAGTTCCAGTGACAAAATGTTAAATCTTTCATTAAAAACTGAAAACAAAAATGTGTCTGTGTATCTGGGACAGGATGCCTCATGTTAATGATACTACGGTATAAAATTATATTCCTTCTGCTCCAATGAACGTCCGAACATTTTATTACAAGAGCAGGATTTCCTCTGTGATCTGTAACCAAAGTTAAAACAAAGCTTTTGTTGTGGAAATGCTTGCGTTCTATCCAATTGTAAGTAATATTTGAATAGCTTCAAGACAAACTTTTACAAGGCACCTGGATACAGGTACTTAAAGGAAAAAGAGCAAATACACACATTACTTATAAATGAAACTTGCTTCTTGCTTTTGAGGCTGAAGTGTGTATTAAGTGTGTAATATTGCTGTACATTTTTTTGAGTAGTGACTATATCTAACATTCAGAAATGCATTAAAAAGATTAAAAAAATCCCTTTGTGATAACAAATTGCTTGCTGTTTTCCCAAATGAGATATCTGGAATGGAAGAAAATGAACAACATTGTTCTGGCACTGTTTTATTCCAACCCTTGGCAATAAATGAGGAGCTATAAAAGGAACCTTTGTCACCAACAACCCCCTGATCGTGGGGACGGGAAAAGGGAAAGGGAGTCTAGATTTTTTACTAGATTACAATTTTATGCAACATATGATGGTATTCGCATTGTTTAGTTTTACAGAGGAATATTCTTGTCTGAGTAGAACTACTGGCAATCCCGCAGGACTTTATTTGAGAACCTGAGGATCTCAGTCCAATGTCCTACTGGTGTTAAGTAGTATTAGTTATGTTAATAAGGTGACTAAAGTCTGCCCCATAATAAGAAAGTACAGAACCAGACTTAAATTTCTAACAAAAATAACATAGAAGACATTACCTCTAGCTGCTTAACGGCAAAAGGAGAACCATCTTGCTTTAATTTTTTAACAATTTCTTCCATACTCTTTGCTGAAAAAAGACTAAAAGAAAAAAATAAGTTAATAAATGAATGAACTACTTCAGCCTTCCTCTTCCCTGTGAAGTGCTAGTAACACAGAAATTAGAAACGGAATGTAACCAGCTGATATGTCTTTTCTTAGCAATGTGTTCCCTGTTGTTCAGTTTTAAGTAACTCAGCTGACAGGCATCTCCTCTTCCTTTACAAATCTCACTTACAAACTCTGATATTTATCCAGGAACTTTAATTACTACTATGAGTCTTATCTGTGTTTTTATAACACATCAAATCTTTAGCTGTCAGCTCCATTCTATTGGTTTGGTGTCAACATCTTTGATCTCTATACTTAGTTACTGCCATCCTTCTTCAAGAGTTTTAGCTGCTTCCTATAGAATCACAGAGTGGTTTAGGTTGGAAGGTACCTTAAAGATCATCTAGTTCCAAC